>JALPQD010000236.1:1882138-2401972 GCA_023101885.1 Typhlomys cinereus | reverse complement strand
ATTTTCTAGAAAAATAGGAAATCGGGTGCCCTAATCCCTCATGGCACTTTGCCATGAGTTCTGTTTCTTGTCTGCTTCTCATGGAGGCACCCTAGCCCCTCTTGGCACTCCAGTGCCATGAGTCCATTTCTTGTTCATTGTTCCTCATGGATTCAATGACTGGGCACCATGAATTCTCCAGGGCACCTTTGCCCCTCAAGGCACTCCATGTCTGGAGTCCATGAGTTCCAATCTTTCTCTTCTCTAATAAACACTCCCTTAATCCGGAAGAAAGAAAGAAAGAAACAAAAGAAGAAAGAAAGAAGAAAGAAAGAAAGAAAGAAAGAAGCAAGAAAGAAAGAAAAAGAAAGAAAAGAAAAAGAAAAGAACAGAAGAGAAAAGAAGAGAAAGAGAAAAGAAAGAAAAAAAGGAAGGAAAGAAAGAAGGAAAGAAAGAAAGCGAAGAAAAGAGAAAAGAATAGGAGGGAAAAAAAGAAAAAAAGAAAGAAAGAAAGGAAAAAGGGGAAAGGGGGAGGTAGGAGGGGAGGGGGACAGGCAGGGATAGGGAGGAGGGATAAGGAGATAAAGGAGGGAGGGCTGGGATGGAGGGTAGGAGGGAGCGGGATATGGGAAGGGAGGGGGGAGGGAGGGAGGGGAGGAAGGAGAGAAGAAGAAAGAAAGAAAAGAAAGAAAGAAAGAAAGAAAGAAAGAAAGAAAGAAAGAAAGAAAGAAAGAAAGAAAGAAAGAAAGAAAGAAAGGAAAGAAGGAAAGAAAGATAGGAAATCGATTTAAAAGATTGGAATACTGAGACTGTAAAGGTAATGCAGAGGTACTGTAATAACGCTATCCTAGGTTGATACAGAAAGAAGCAGCTGATGCAGGACAAAGGAGAAGACCACAGGAAAAGACAAGGTCAGAGGACTGGCGAACCAAGTATCAAGCACATTTTCCTCATAATAACTGAGATAACCCAAAACTTCAATCAGTTCTATTGCAGAAGAGACAGAGACCCCAGGGCTGAATCTGTCACCCCCCAGCAGAGGACTGATGGACATCTGAGAAGGAGGAGTCTTCGGGTCGCATGTCTCAGTGGTTCTCAACAGTCTCACAGCTGAATGATGTAGTTCATCATGTTGGAGAAGGCTGGTGGCAGGAGCACCCCAGCTGGGACGGAAGACTACAGCAGTTGTCACATTGTGGTCTGCAGCTGTTCAGGTATTGAGCAATCCCGTCTGGGACTGAAAAGTGAAGGATCCCAGGAAAGTCTTCCAGTCAGTTGCCAAAGATTCTGAGGAGTCTTTAAACCTCAGTCACGCTGGAGGGTCAGAGAAGCTGGGCTCCGACATCATCAATGAATAGCATCGAGGCCAAAGATGCCATCCAAGAATAGCAGCAGCTGCTGCTGCAAAGGAAGGAGAAAAGCAGCATCACATCAGTAGAGGATTTAATGCATCAATGAATAGCATCGAGGCCAAAGATGCCATCCAAGAATAGCAGCTGCTGCTGCTGCAAAGGAAGGAGAAAAGCAGCATCACATCAGTAGAGGATTTAATGCAATAAGTCCACACAGGGCAAACAGAGAACTTCCTCTTTTTATAAGTTTATTATTGGGGCTGGAGAGGTGGCTCAGGGGTTAAGCCTCTGCCTTGCAGGCGGAAGGTCCTGAGTTCGGATCCCAGATCCCACGTATAGACACCAGGCGGAAGCAGGGGTGGCCTGTAGGGCAGAGCCTGTGAATCCCGGGGCAGAGTAAACAAGGAGGAGGTGGAGGCGTCCAGGGTGGTTCCCGAATTCGCCCGTGGTTATACACACGCATACACGCACAATTAAATAAATAATAAAAAATTATAAGTGTATTTATTTATTGTGCATGTGTGTGTGGGGGGCACTGTGTGTGGGACCAAGGGTGACTTCGGGAATCCTCCTTGATTGCTTCTACCTCCTTTTTGCTTTGCTCTGGGATTTCCCACTAGAGCAGGAAGTGCAGGCTGCCATCATTTCCACCTGGCATTTTTATATGGGACCTGGGATCTGAACTCAAGATCTTCTGCTTTCAAGGCAGGTTCTCAACCCCTGAGCCCTCCATCAGCCTTCATTACTAGCACTTTTATTTGACTCTTTTGTTTATTTTATATGGTTTCCATCTCTCTGCTGAATTTATTCTCCCAAAATCTTATACTGAAACATTTGCATGTGATAGTATTAGCACTGGAATTCTGAGGGTACAGCTAGACAGAGCACATGCCTAGTGCTATGAGCACTTCGTTGTCAACTTGACTGGATTTGGAATAACTTGCAGACACACCTCCGACTGTCCAAGATGGCTTTTCCAGAGAGGAACTGAAGAGGGAAGACCCAGTCTGAACTTCAACTGCACCAATCCATGGACTGAATAAACAGAAGATGAAAAAAGAGTGAGTGCCAGCATCCATCCATTTCTCTCTCTCTCTCTCTCTCTCTCTCTCTCTCTCTCTCTCTCTCTCTCTCTCTCTCGGCTTCCTGACTACAGGTGCAATGTGGCCAGCCACCTCGGGCTCTCTGAGCCATGCTTCCTGCCTTGACGGATTGTTCCTTAGGTTGCCTTTGTCAGGTATTTTGTCCCAGCAATGAGAAAACTAACATGTCCAGCATGTGTAAGTGCCCTAGCTCCAGTCCTTACCATTGAGAACAGGAGAAATACGCTAAGTCAAACCATTGGAAGTTAAGGACTGTCAGACTGGGTACATGACTTGAGTTAAAGCCTTTGCAATGCAAGCAAAAGGATCTGAGTTCAAATTCCCCAGATCCCACATTAAAATTCCAGGTGGTTTCAGCAGCACTTGCAACTCTGGTCTTGGAAGGCAGAGCCTGGGAAACCCCAAAGCAAAGCAGCGAGGAGGTAGAGCAATCCAGGATAACTCCTGAAATCACTCTTGGGCCGTATCCACCTACAGGCACACAAGCTCAAGTGTCCTGGGGTATATACACATGTCCACACACACATGTACCCCTACTGACATGCAAAAACACCCTATGCTCAAGCACACCTGTACACACAAAAATTTAGGGACTAAACATACATGAAAAAATATTCCAAAGCAAAGTCAGTGCCTCCTTTGGTGACCTATGGAGAACTATCCCTCACATTAATTTCTAACCTAACTGTACTACAATTAGAATATTCTATCTGACATTGATTCTTTGATTTGTGGAGAACTGCTCATGGACTGCTCATAGATAGGTTTTTTTTTTAACTGTATCAGCTAGATCAAAACATATTTTTTTCTTCATACCTATAATACCAACACTTGAGAGGCTGAGGGCAAGAGGATAGTGATTCAAAGCTAGTAGGTCTACATGGTTCCAGGCCAGTATGCACTATATAATGAGGTCCTATTGGAAAAAAAATAAAATAAAAATAAATGGGGGAGGGTTAGGAGTATAGCTCAATGATAGGACACTTGCTGTGTGCGTATGTTCCAGGTTTACTCCCCAGTACTGGAGAAAAATATGGCTTTTTAATCTGTTGTAAGACTTTTCCTGGGGAGATGCTAACAGATAGAGTAACAATAGAAAGCAAAGAAATTATGCCATCCAAATCTAGCGTGGTGAGCCAGTAAGTGTATTGTGGGTTACTTATAGTAACGTGGATGACTTGTAGGCAGCTGCTTTACCTAAAAAGCAGGCTCAGAAAAATGATGATTCTGGAGTTCACGCACAAGTTTCAGACAGCTCCACAAGAAAGGAAGAGTCCCTTCTTCCCATCCCGCAAACATCTGGCAATTGTTACTGCTTATATAACCTTAGTGGTTGGTTGGTTGGTTGGAGGGAATGCTGTGAATCTCATAACTTTCTGAGCTACTTGATGCTTTTAAGTCGTATCAGCTTCTGTCTTCCCTTCAAGAGTCAGTGTTTCACCAGGCAGAAATGCTGGCGGCCTGCACATTGGCTCATGGTGGGCGGAGCCTGGGAAATCCCAGAGAGAAGCAAGGAATTAGAAGCAATCCAGGATGATTCCTGAAGTCACCCTTGGCCCTCCACAGGGACACACAGTGTCTTCTGATACACGTACACATACACACACACACACACACAATACACACTAAATAAGTAAAATATTTTTTAAAAAGATTGTTTCAATTTGTAGGAAATGAGTACATACTAGTCCATGATCAGTGGATACTGCAGTGGTATAGAAGAGAAACAAACGTCGAAATGTTGTTGGGTCAACAAACTGAGTGGACCCAAAATACAAGTGACATGTGATGAACAACTAAGGATTGTTTGCTGCGGTGTAGAGGGTGTAGCTCAATGGTAGATTGCTCCTCCAATATACATAAAGCCAGGGGTTTGGGCCCCAGCAATGAAAAGCAAATTGAAAATCAGCCAGGAGTGGTATTGTCTGACTGGTCCTGAATTCTGAGATTATAGATAGATCTCAGCAAAGAAAGCAAGTGTGAAGTCATCTTGGGCTATATAGTAGAATGATAGAAATGAAAGCTGCATTTGTATTCTGGGAGATGGCTCCGCAAGTGAAAGCCTGCACACAAACCTGGTATTTTGAGTCTATTCCCTGGAGCACACATGGTGAAAAGAGAAAAATGATAAGCATTATCCTCTGACTTCCACACACACACTTTGTCAAGTGCAGGGTGCTTCTAGATGGATGGATGGATAGATAGATAGATAGATAGATAGATAGATAGATAGATAGATAAAAAAGATAAGAAAATTAGGCTGCAGAGATGTCTCAGATGTTAGCACTCTGCCTTGAAAGCGGAAGAACCTAAGTTCAGATCCCAGATCCCACATAAAAATGTCAGGCAGAAATGGCAGAGGCCTGCATTTCCAGCCCTGGAAGGCAGAGCTTGGGAAATACCAGAGTAAAGCAAAATGGAGGTAGAGCAATCCAGTATGACTCCTGAAATCACCCTTGGGCTTCCACAGGCACACAAAGTGCCCTCTGATACACACACACACACACACACACACACACACACACACACACACAAAATAAAGGAAGAAAGAGAAAGAAAGAAAAAGGAAGAGAGAAAGAGAAAGAAAGAAAGAGAAAGTTGCATATGATTTCTAAATAACTAGTGTGAAGCCTAGGGGCTGGAGAGATGACTTAGGAGTTAAGACTGTGCCTTGAAAGCAGAAGGACCTGAATTCAGATCCCAGATCCCACATAAAAAGTGCCAAGCAGAAATGACTTCTGCCTATACTTAAACTCCCTGGAAAGCAGGATCTGGGAAATCCCAGAGCAAAGTAAAAAGGAAGTAGACACAATCAGGACGACTCTGGAAGTTGTCCTTGGGCCTCTACAGGCACACATAGTGCCCTCTGATACACACACACACACACACACACACACACACGCGCGCACACACGCACACACACACATAAAACAAGGACAACTAGTGAAGCCTAATTAGCCCAGCCCTAATAAATTCATTTAAAAATAAAAAATTGGACTGGATAAATGGCTCAGGGGTTAAGCCTCTATCTCCCACACAGAAAGTCCTGAGTTTGGATCTCAGATTCCACGTAAAAAAGCCAGACAGAAACTGCAGCAACTTGCACTTCCGACCCTGATGGGCAGTGGGCCGAGCCTGGGAAATCCCAGAGTGAAGCAAAAAGGGGATAGAAGCAATTCAGGATGATTCCTGAAGCCACTTTTGGTCCTCCACAGGGACACACAGTACTCTCTCTCTCTCTCTCTCTCTCTCTCTCTCTCACACACACACACACACACACACGCATACACACACACTAAACAAAGTTTAAAAGCCCAGCCTATACTCCAAGGATTTGAGAAATGGAGGTTTGGGGAGTGGGAGGAGAGATTAGAAGTTTAGGGTCTTACTCTGTTACATAGGGAAGGAGGTGAGTCTGGGATAGGTGTTACCCAGTCCAAAAAAATTCAATAAGCAAATAACAACGCAAAGAATTTCCCTGTCTCTAGTACAAGAATGGAAAAATCAGCGTGCGTGCCGCCGCCGAGGAACGAACCTTGATCTGGCATGGCACTCCAGACAGCTTCCAAAGGCTCCCCGTTTACCAGCATGTTGGACTCCTCTATATGTTTAAGAAGTAGCAATGTAATTTCTATTTTACGGGCGCAGAGCCACCTTTCCCGGACAATTTGTTCAAGATATCACACTTCTCCGTAATAACTGGCGTACAATAGAGCGCGAGATTTGAAACCCAGGTTCTTCCCGCCCAGGGTTCTGTCCCCGCATCCTGCTGACTGCCTGGAAGAGGAGGGATGGGGAAGGGCGTCCCACGGCGTGCGCCCTAGCGAACACCGGAGGAAGATCAATGCGGACAAAGTGACACCGCCGCGCAGCTGGGCGCCGCGAGAGGGGCTACGCGAAGCCAGGCACCGGAGAGGTGGGGTGTGCGCATATGTTCGCGGGGCCGCGGGGGCTCCCTGGGGCCGCGGCCGCGAGGAGGGCGGGGCCTGGCGGTGTCTCCACGGGCGGGGCGGGGCCTCCCGCGGCCAGCTGCGCCGGCTCGGCTCCCGGCGGGTGCACAACGGCGTTCCAGGGCCATGGAGAGCAGCAAGTCCCCGAGCCGCGGTCAGCGGCCGCTGCACTCGGCGAAGGCCGCGGACGTGGCCTCGGCCTCCAGTTTCCGGGCCTTCGAGATTCTGCACTTGCACCTGGAGCTGCGAGCCGAGTTCGGGCCGCCGGGGCCGGGCCCCGGGAGCCGGGGTCTGAGCGGCACGGCGGCCCTGGAGCTGCGCTGCCTGCTCCCGGAGGGCGCCACGGAGCTGCAGCTGGACTCGCACCCGTGCCTCGAGGTGACGGCGGCGACGCTGCGGCGGCAGCGGCCGGGAGCCGAGGAGCCGTCCGCCGAGCCGGTGCCCTTCCACACGCGGCCCTTCTCGCACTACGGCCAGGCTCTGTGCGTGGCCTTCCCGCAGCCCTGCGATGCCTCCGAGCGCTTCCAGCTGGAGTTCACCTACCGCGTCGGGGAGGGACCCGGGGTGAGTGCGCCCCCGATTCCCTGCACCGCCCACTTGGCCTTCCCCCGCCGCTTCCTGCCGGCTCTTCCGCCTCCGAGAGGGGAATCGGGTTCCTCGCAGTCCTTCCCGCGAGCTGCACCGCCAGGTCCCCGCGAGCTGCACCGCCAGGTCCCCGCGCGCCGCCCCTCGCCTCCCGCGCTGCGCCCTCCTAGCTGCGGGCCCTGCTTGCCCGCGCTGGGCTCCGACCTCTCCAGCCACCTGCGCTGCGTTCGGCGTCCCCACCCCTCCTGCCTCCTTGGCTAGATCACCTATCATTCCCTGTCGTCGCACACGTACTAGATCATCCTGTCTGGTATCCGTGTGCCTTTCTGGGTAAGGAACTGTTGTTTATACATAGAACTTTTTTTTTTCTTCTAGTTTTACAATCATATTGAGTACTTATCCCCACTTCCCTGTATCCTCCCTCCCTCCCGCCTTCTGTCTTCTCTCCTTGCCTTCATCAATCCATCCCACTCTCTCTCGCCCTCCTGTCTATCTGCTTCTATGGACCCCAGGGTTCTCTCTGGCTTGTCTAATTTTGTGGGAATTCAGGCCTCTTGTGGCATTCCAAGTTGCCTCTCTGCGGACCACCCCACTGATCAGGGCATTTCCCTTCACTCATCCAGCTCTAGTCCCCAAGGTATCTACTACATATAATTAAATCTCCGAGATTCTCACTAGTCTATGAGGGCATGTTGGTACATCAATCTTTATGCACATCTGATAAGAAGTTCCTGGATGCTGCGGCCCTGCCTTGAATGGAATGTTTTGTCAACGGTGCACCTTCCCATCTTTATAGCTTCTTACAATCTCACCGCCCCGTCCTCCAAGACGTTCCCTAAACTTTAGGATGAGGAGAGATTAGGTTGGCCTGATTCTGGGTGAGCCTTACTGGGTTGTCCATACTCTGCATATGCCGGCAGTCATACACAGAACTTTTTGAATCGGGGTCTCTCTTCTGGCAGCCCAGGCTGGCCTCCACCGCCAAGGAAGGACCTTGAATTCCTAATCCTGCTGACTCCACCTCTCAAGTACTGGAATTCATAGGTGTGCACCATCACCGCACCTGGCAATTGCATACCAGAGCTTAGTGTTCCTTTCCTGGAACCTGCCGGTATTGTTTAGCTAGCTGGGTGCACTCAGTCCTTTTATTCTGTGTCCCCTTTAGTTCCATCGGTTAAAAGTACCTTGAAGCCTAGATAATTACTTTCGTTTCCTCCTTCCTACATTGGATTAATAAAAGAATTGGAGTGAAAGTGAGAACTGGAATTAGCATGTCCCAAGCTGGGTAACAATTTGGCCTTCTGAAGAACTAGTTGTTGGTTGACTCTGGAGTGGAGCACATAACTGGGAATCAGCTGTGGCCTACCTACATTCTACAAGGAGAGGCCTAGACAGGGTCACAAGTTGATTGTGGACTACTGAAGCTTCCTTATTCTTCCTAGCAGTTCCCTTTGCTTCCAGAACTGCTCCCACAGAGCAGTTTCACTTCCTTTTTTCGCCATTGGATGAATAATTGAATCTTGTGCTCCACCGAGCTTCTTTGAAAAGTGATAGTCCAAAGCACATGATGTGTCCTAGCCTCAGAGGTGAAGGAAAGCTTTCCCGTGCCCTGTGAGGAAATTCAACATCAGTACCTATTTTCTGTTGGTCTGCTTTATCTCGATTCCTAAAATTTTAGGTGGAAAGAAGGAAATTAAACAGAATGAATGGAAAAATTAAACCCTCCTTGAAATGATGTTAAACATTAGAATTGAATATTTGTTGTTAGAGACAAAATGACTAAGATCTCTACCTTTTAAAAGATTTAAAGGATTGTCTTTTCTACAGTGAAGAATTTGTTAGTGGCATATGCATGTGTTGCTTCCCTGAGCTTCCAGACTGATGTGAGTTCTCCCTGACCTCGGTCTGTCTTAGTTTACGGACCATCAAGCTTCTCCATGGCGTCACCCCATTTTCTTGACACCATTCCAAAACCAAACAAACACAAAACTAAAGCAAAAGTGGTAGAGGAAGTGATAATCAATGCCCATTAGTTGTACTACGCACTTGTCTAAATACCTAACAAAATTAGGTGAGTTCACTTTTTACAAATTCCTTCTGCTGGCCACACATGGTGACCACAAGCCTGGAATCCCAGCAGGAGGCTGAGGCAGGAGAGTTCTCAGTTTGAACTGAGAGTCAAAACAACAACAAAAAGCAGATTAACAGAAAAACTGAGCAAATGATACTTGGTTCCTATGTACTCTGTCCACAGGTAGTTTCCCCTGTTAGCGTTTTTCACTGGAGTGAGACATCTATTAAAATTCACACCAATACTGATATGTTACAATTAGCATGAGTCCAGAGGTTTCACAGATATCCTTAGTTTTTGTTTGTTTGTTTTTACTTAATATCATTTTCTGTGCCTGGATCCCATAGAATACCACCTAATAGTTAGCTGATATGCATCTTTAGATTTCTCTAGTGTGATACTTTCTCAGTCTTTGCCTGTTTTTTTAAATCTTAACTGTGTGGAGCATTGGTCAGGTGTGTTATGGAATGACTCAGCTGTTTTTCTCATGATTAGACTGGGATTATGGACTTTCTAGTGGGAACTCAGGGGTACTTTCAGCACGTTGTACTCGGGCTGTGTAGTCACCTGACTGTTAGTGTTGATTTCCAGCTTAGAGCAGCAGTAGTATTTGTCAACTTTTCCTATTTCGACAGGTCTCCCCTTCCGTACTGTGTTGTATTTGTTGGGGAAGGAGATTAGTTAAGTTTATCACACTCAGACAGAAAATTAGGCAAAAAAACCCCCATCCAATTTGCCTTTCTTATGCTTCTTTAAAATATTCACCTTCTCTGAATTCAAAGCCTTTCTTTACACCTAGCCAACCCTTGCTCCCAGCACTCTGCACAAGGCCTATTCAAATTCCTAGAGCCTGCCTCCAGGTCTGCTGTATCTGTCGCTCATCTGCTGCAAAATGGCTCCCCCTTTCCTTCCCACTCTGACTCTCGAAGGTCCAGCAAGTACCAGTTTTTTTTTTTTTAATTAAATTTATTCTTTGTCAATTTCACATACATACATAATGACCGCTCTCACCCTCCTACCTCTTACCTGCTTAAGCTGGAGGGGCAGAGGAAATTTATTAAAACCATTCATATTTGCCCTAGGTTCAAGAACTAACAAAGCAAATTAAATCATATATTCCCAAGTACTAGAGTAAACCTGTAATCCTAACACTTGGGAGTCTGAGGCTGGAAGTGATTTGAGCCCAGGAGTTCAAGGACAGCTTGGGCAATATAGTTAAAACAAGAAAGAAAGCGAGAAAGGAAGGAAAAAGAGATTATTTTTTTTAGTTGATATAACCTCAGGTAAGTCATCCACGCTCTTAATTAACCCTAATTAAGTTCATTAGTTTACAAGAGAAAAAAAAAGCCATGAAAGTAGAAGGGGGACTAGTTGAGAAAGGTCAGCAGTTTTGGGAAGAGGGCATCAAAAGTGATGAGGGGATGAGTTTGATCATTCTACTATATGAATGTGTAAAAATATGAGCCTATTATGTATAATTAATATATTCTTGTAAAATTTTTTAAAATATAAGAAAGAATCACAGGATCAATGTCTGTAAAGAATCCTCTGAGAAGATGGATTTTAGGAATAGGGAACACATGTTGACCTTTGACTTCAGCTGAGGCATGCTATGTGAAGCCTGTCAAAAGTTAACACAAACGAACAAACAAAACTAATCCCTGACTCCCAGAAGTTTCTGCTTCTCTGTGTCCTGTCAGAAGTACAGAGTGTTTAATGCAAAAGTGCTGCTTCAGGGACATAATTACAAGGTCGAAGGCCAGGTATGGGATTCCTGAGATGTTCTGAAGAAAGGATCCATTGTAGTTTCTCTGACCTGTGAAGTGGACAGACTCCTACGGTAGGACTTCCTGCGGAAGAGGACACAGTCAGAGACTTCAACTGGCTGTCAGGAAGTTTATGGGTTACCTGACATTTTCCTGTGTTAGCCAGTTCCCGTTTCTGGTCGAGTTCCTGTGGACATGACAGGGCTGAAATGTTCTTCTGTTCTGTAGGTTTGCTGGTTGACGCCTGAGCAGACGGCAGGAAAGAAGAAGCCATTTGTCTACACCCAGGGCCAGGCTGTCTTAAACCGGGCTTTTTTTCCTTGCTTTGATACTCCTGCAGTGAAATACAAATACTCAGCTCTTATTGAGGTAAGGTAACTGAATTTGGGTGCATTTATTTCCCTTTGGGATTAAGAATATAGTTTCTGGGGCAATGGAGATGATTCAGGGGTTAAAGCCTTTGTGTCACAAGCAAAAGGACCTGAGTTTAAATTCCCCAGATCTCACATAAAAATGCCAGAGTCAGGGAACTGGGAGGATGGGGGGAATGATTTCAACCTGTACTTCTTGCTCTGGAATGCAGAATCTGAGAAACTCTGGAGCAAAGCAATAAGGAGGTAGAACAATTCAGGATGATTCCTGATGACATACTTGGGCCTCCATAGGTGCGTGCGCGCGCACACACACACACAAAGAAAGAATGTAGTTTCCGGCTGATGAGATAGCGCATCAGATAAAGGCACCTGTTCATAAACCCATTCCTGGAACACCATGTGGTAGGAAAAGACTGACTTTCCGATGTTGTTCTTGACCGCCACATGCAGGCATGCTTGTGTTCTCTCTCTCTCTCTTTCTTTCTCTCTTTCTCTCCACAGACACACTAATAATATATATATAATTGTATATATCTTTTGTGTGTGTGTGTGCATGCGTGCGTGCGTGCATGTGTGCATGCGTGTGTGTGTCCCTGTGGAGGACCAAGAATGACTTTGGGAATCATCTTGGATGGCTTCTACCTCCTTTTTGTTTCACTTTGGAGTTTCTCAGGCTCCACTCAGAAGTGTATACTGCCACTGTTTCTGCCTGCCGTTTTTATGCGGGACCTGGGGTCTGATCTCAGGACCTTCTGCTTCTGAGGCACAGTCTTAACCCCTGACCCATCTCTCCAGCCCTAATAAAATATTGGGCGTGAGTAGTGGCACATATCTGTAATCCCAGCTGTTGAAGGACCCTGAGTCATATCAGAAGGACCCTGAGTCATATCAGCCTGAGTATATAGTCAGAATCTATATCAAAAACAGAAAGAAAGAGAGGAGGGGGAGAAAGAGAGAAAAGAAGAGGAAAGAGTAGAAAAGAAGAGAAGAAAAGAAGAAAATAGGGAGCCAGCAAGATGACTAAGCAGATAACACAACTGCTTATAAATCTGGCAATCTGACTTTGTTCCTCAGAAGCCCATATGGTGGAGGGAGAGAAGAGAGAAACAACTTCATAAAATTGTCCTCTAACCTCCACCTGTACGTAGTGGCATCATGTATCATGTGTTCTCTCTCTCCCTCTGTCCCTCTCTCTAATAAATAAAGTATTAAAAAGGAAAGCAAGCAAGCTATATTTTGGATTGATCAGGTCATATTTCACTCAGCAAATTATGCACACCCACAGTTATCTCTTTAAATTCTTCATCTTTAGATATTTTCATGCACTTTTAAAATTTTATTTATTGTTTGTTTGTTTGTTTGTTTTTTTGTGTGTGTCTGTCTATCTGTCTGTTAGAAGGCACTGTATGTCCCTGTGGAGGACCAAGGGTGACCTTCCAGAATCATTCTGGATTGCTTCTACCTCTTTGTTCTGGGATTTCCCAGGCTCTGCCTACCAGGGCCAGAAGTACAGGTCGCCGCCATTTCCACCTGGCATTTCTGCTTGTGAGGCATCTCTCCAGCCTGTCTTTAGATACTTTTAATGATCAGTTATTTATGGGCGATGAGAGAAGGCACACCCATGCATGCGTGGCACACAGTGTAGGTCAGACACTGTGTCTTTCTTTTTACCATTTGGGCTTCTGGGATGGAATCAGGTTGCCTGTTTGAAAGCAGGCATGTTACCTACTGAGTTTTCTTTCTTTCTTCTTCTTTTTTTTTTTTTAACCTACTGAGTTTTCTTGCCAGCCCATAAATTCTTCATCTGTAGAATTTTATGTAGCTTTCCAAATCCCATCAGAGTAGCTGAGGCTTAGGTTTTTGATGAATTCTGGGTCATTATCACTGCCATTCAGTTCCAAGGCTACTCCCTTTCCTGGCCTGGTGGTGGTATAATGCCAGCGCTCAGGAGGTAAAGGCAGGAGGAGCATCACAAATTCGAGATCAACCTGTGCTACCTAGGGATCCCAGACCAGCCAGCGATAGATGACAAAATATAAGCCTCAAAAAGAACAAAATGGTACATGAAACAAGGGAATTCTTCAGGTGAAGTCTCCTGGACGTTCTTTGTTTCCAGGTCCCAGATGGCTTCACGGCTGTTATGAGCGCCAGCACGTGGGAGAAGAGGGGTCCCAACAAGTTCTTCTTCCAGATGTGCCATCCTATCCCCTCCTATCTCATAGCTCTGGCCATTGGAGATCTGGTTTCAGCTGAGGTTGGGCCCAGGTAAGAGGCAAAGACTTCAGAGGCA
This sequence comes from Typhlomys cinereus, assembly GCA_023101885.1. Classification (NCBI taxonomy): domain Eukaryota; kingdom Metazoa; phylum Chordata; class Mammalia; order Rodentia; family Platacanthomyidae; genus Typhlomys; species Typhlomys cinereus. The sequence goes on along the minus strand of JALPQD010000236.1, from coordinate 2,388,502 downwards.
AGAGCTCTGGACCTGCTAGGTGGGCCTAGGCCCACAGGGAGAGGCAAACAGTGTGAACAGTTACTAGGGTTGCATATATTTCTCTCTTCCCTCCCCCTCTCGTCCTCTTCTCCTCCCCTCCTTCCCTCAAGTTCTAAGCCTGCCATGTGGAATAGGATCAACATTTCTACTAGCACAGCGTTAGCTCCTAGTGCTAGAAAGGTTGGTGCAAGGTCAGCTTCCTTGCCAGGCGATGCTGTGCTCCGGTGGCTGGTCGTGTCCTCCTTCAACTGCTGTTTACTTCCTCTATCTCTATACCAAAGCTCTAGCACTGAATTCCCAGAAATAAACAACCTTGATCTTGTTATGGCCCTTTACAGAGAAGGGAACTGTCTTTTTTCTGCCTGCTCCAGGTGCTTCAATCTAGACCTATGCTAGCTTGATGTTTCCATGAAATGGGATTTAGTAGAGACAGATTTGCTAGACAGGAAGATGGTGGCACATACTGGAAAGGCTGTGGTAGAGTCTTGAGTTCAAAGATAACCTGGGCTGTACAGAAAAACCCTGTCTCAAGGAGAAACAAAAAGGACCCATAGTATAAATCTTCTCCATTTTCAAATATTTCCCAGTACAGCTTAATCCTGCTGTTGTCCTGCAGGCTCCTCCCTGGCTGTCTTGTTGCTTAGCTCTGGCCCTGCCTACAGTTCATGAATCATTACAAAGCTCAGGTTTGACCCTTGGTAGCACTGCTAGTGTCATGAATCTTAGATCCTGGGTATCAGGTGAAACAATCAGTGCGGTCCCATTGGCCATCACTTCAGACACACACATTCGAAACAATGCCAGTGTTGTTTGCAGTGTTGGGGATCAAACCAGTATCTCAAACATGCTGGGCAAGTACTGAGCTATATACATTTCCAGCCCTACAATTTCAATTTTGAAAGACAAGGTATTAACATCCTTCCGATAGGCAGGGATGCCATCTTTGCAGTCAAAGGAAGATGGTAAGGAATGTTATTCTGAGCAGGTGTTTACCCTACTAGGATCCCATTGCAAGAGCATGAACCAGTAGTGGACCATGGAAGACCGACAGATTCTAAACATACCAGATAATGATTTTTGTTTTTAAACTAAGAAAATGTTAAAAGCACATCAAGTAAGGTGACAGAATCCATTTAACTAGTGATGTTGATGGCTTAGGGAATGTAGCTCATTTGGTAGAGTGTTCGTCTTAGCATGAATAAAGCTCAGGGTTTGATCCCCAGAACTGCATAAGCCTGGTGTGGTTGTGTAGACCTGTAATCCTAGTGAATGGGAGGTGAAGGTGGGAGGATCAGAAGTTCAAAATCATCTTCAGCCACTTATGGAAGTGAAGTCCAGCGTGGAATACGCAGGATTCTGTCTGAAAACAAAGCAGAGGGTAAGGTTGCACTGAGATAGCTTAGCAGGTAAGGTACCTGTCTACAGATCTGCAGATCTAAAGTTCTATCCTAGAAGTCCACATGGCGGAAAATAAGAACTAACTTCCTCAAGTTGTCTTCTGACTTCCACATGCGCACTGGCGTGCAAGTACACACTTTCTCCCCCAGTCTCTTTGATAGATATATTAAGAAAAAACACACATACACACACTAGTAATGGCTTATTTTTCCCCCATCAGATACATGGTCCTTGCTTCGAATCTTAACATCTGTGGTCTATGTTCAATGCGAGGCTCTTCTGGCGGACTTTGTCTCCCATCCAGGCACTGATTCCACAGGAGGTCCCTGGGTGAACAGATTTGTACGTGGAACCCGTGGCCCTTCAGTGCACGATCACTTCTGACCCTGACCTCAACTCAATAGAGTTGATAATCTTGTATCCATTTTGTAAATAATCAAACTGAGGTTGTTACAGCTTAGGTAAGGGCAGCGTCCAGGCCTTGGCTTTGGGAATTCTGAATTCTGGTGTCAACTCACCTCTGAAAGTCAAAATGTTCTTGGCCTAATTGCCGCCCCCTCGGCCTTGTCTCTTTGATGACTGTATCTTCTTAGTGTTATTTATCTCCCCTTTTCAACTTTGGTTTCTGTGTCTTGTTTGCTTTTTATTTGTTTGAGACAGGGTTTCCTTTGTATTCCAGACTGGCCTCCAGCCTCCGTTGTCCTGTCTCAGCCCCCATATGCTGGGCTTATAACATGTGCTGTACTCCATGTGCCTCATCTATTATGAAAATTTCAGATTGCAGAAAAGCAAAGAGAGATACATTGAACTTCTGTGAACCAGAATCTTTCAGTTCTAAAGATTCTATTTGCAGAACTCTTTCATCTGCCCTGTAAATGGGAAGAAGGGAAGTAGTTATGTCACTGTCGGGAGGCCTTTTGTATTGTCTTTTTTTCATTTTTTAAGCAGAGTCTCATTCTAACCTGGCTGGCCTAGAATACACAGCAGTGCTTCTGCTTCAACCTCTTTAGCGCTAGACTCTGGGTCTGAGCAAGATCACATTCAGTGCCGACTTACGGTACTGTGGGTTGAGGTCCTGCTGCCTGGAGGAGCATCACACTTCCCCAACATGGTCTTAGGTTCTTCTATCTAGGTGTGATGAGCAGTCTTGGCAGTGGTCTGACCTTCCGTTTCTGTCTGTCTGCTACATTGTCGTATTCACTGGGCTCAAATATGGGACCAAGCTGGTTTTCCTTTTTTGGAGGGGGATATGTATTAATGAAGATATTTAATATAGATTTAATCATAAGAGTTAAGAGAAAGTCACTTAGAAGAAAGACACACTTAAGAGTATGGGTGTCTCAAGGTCAGGAAATGTTAGATCTCCGTGTGTGTGTGTGTGTGTGTGTGTGTGTGTGTGTGTGTGTGTGTGTGTGTGTGTTCTCAAGGGAGAGAACCCAGAACCTGGTTTTCTACTGCTGGTTCTATGCTTGGGCGATGTCTAAGTGACCCTCTTCCTCTGTGCTTAGGAGCCGGGTGTGGGCGGAACCCTGCCTGATCGAAGCGGCCAAGAAGGAGTACAACAGCGTGATAGAAGACTTTTTGGCCACAGGAGAGAAGCTTTTTGGGCCCTACGTCTGGGGAAGGTATGGTGCCAGTGGACAGATGAGTCACTACTTCTCCCTTCTTTCTGGGGCTGCTTCCCTTCCTTCTGTCTCTAAGAGCAAGGTTTCCTGACTCCAGAGGCAAAGGAGAGGAAGAAGAGAAGAGGATGGGATGAACCAGGCTCTGAGCTGCTAAGGGGACCTGGGAGAAAGGCTGGTGATAAGTGATATGAATGTGCTGATAAGTTAGAGGGGCACAGTGGAGAGACACTGCCCGGCCTTTGTTCTTTGCCTTTTCCCCTTTGCGATCTCCAAGGCCTCAGACTCCTTAGATACAGCTGGTCTATATGACCCTTACTTGGTCTCCATTGAAATAAGTGAGGTGGATCTCACAGTGTGTCCAGGGGTAGAGAGAAAGGGAGCTAGAGCAGCCTCCAAGAGAGCAGGCACCAAGGCACGGGGGCAGGCAGGCAACAAGGACCAGGGGAGGTCCTGTAGGCCTCCGCTTCATTCTCAGCACTGGGCCTGACATTATAGTCTCCCATCTAGTGGCTGAGGTGCTGAGGGTCTGAAGAGGACAGGGACACCATTTCAGGGAAGGGAAGTCTGCTGTGGGAGTCGGGGCCTCTGTGACCTCGATCTCTTGGCAGGTATGATGTGCTCTTCATGCCACCGTCTTTCCCATTTGGCGGAATGGAGAATCCTTGTCTGACTTTCGTCACCCCCTGCCTGCTGGCCGGGGACGGCTCCTTGGCTGATGTCATCATTCATGAGATCTCCCACAGTTGGTTTGGTAACCTGGTCACCAATGCCAACTGGGGGGAGTTCTGGCTCAATGAAGGCTTCACCATGTATGCACAGAGAAGGATCTCTACTGTCCTCTTTGGTAAGGTGCCATCTTCTCAAGCATCCTGCTCCGATTTTCAGTGGCATCTCTTGGGGGGGTGGGGTCAGGGTACAGGTGGTATGAAGGGAGTAGGTAGCTATGCAGAAACCCAGGTGAAGGGCCATGGAGGGCTATATCTACTCAAATACTATTTCAAAACTGGATAATTCCCCTTTCACTTGTGTCACTAGAAGCAGTATGGACTATAGTTTGAGTTGACTGAATGAACTGGTGGGTGAGCTCCCAGTGACAGGACAGGATGCTCCAGGCTCGCTGCGCCTGGCACAACTTTTAGAAGAGAGTTTCCCAAGATCACTCACCCAGATTTCTGGGAATCATAAAACCATTGCTATTGTTGGTTATCGTGGTGCAAACGTGAAATCCCATCACTCAAGAGGCTGTAGCAGGAGAATCAAGAGTTCCATGTCAACCCTGCACCGCATAGTAAGGTGCCGTCTCAATGCATTAAAGACTTTATATATATATAAAATATATATATATATATATATATATATATAAGCACAAGAGTTAAGAAAAGGGCACCAGAAGAAAGACACACTCAAGAGCAGGAGTGTGGGTCTCTCAGAGAAGAGTTGTGGGATATAAAAGGTCTCCCCATGTGTGTTCCTTGAGGGAAACTTACCTAAGTCTGATTTTCTATTGGCAGTACAGATGCGTCCTAGGTTCCTTATAAAAAAATAAACAGTTAACAATTTCACAGTCTCCCCATGGCACACAGGTGAAGGTCTGAGGACAACTTTCAGAAGTCTGTTCTTTCTTTCTACTATGTGGCCTTCTGGGGTCAATTCAGGTTACTAGGTTTGTCCCAAGCACCTTAGCCACCAAGCTTTCTTGCCGGTCCCATTTTATTTTATTGTTTGTTTGGTTGTTGTCGTTTGTTTTTATAACAGGGTCTCGTGTATCCTAGGCTAGCTATTTGGCCAAGGATAACCTTGGACTCCTGATCCTCCTGCTTCTACTCTCAGGTACTAGGACTGTAGTCATGCACCACCACATCTGGCTTATGTGGTGCTGGCTGGGAATTGAGCCCAAAGCTGCATGTATGCCAGGCAAAGATTCTATCATTTGAACTACACCCTTAACCTCCATGTGTTCTTTTTTAAAATACTTTTCTTACTTAAGAGAGAGCAGGATTACATGTGAAGGGCAGCAGACAACTTTCAGAAGTCGATTCTTTCCTTTAAATTCAGATCTCCAGATTTGTGGACAGGTCCCTTTGCCCACTGAGCCATCTTGCCAGTCTGAGACATTTTAACTTCTTGAAGGTGATGGTTCCTTTTGTTTGACAGGATCATCATTAGATAAAAAAATATTTTATGTTTTCATAGGAGAGCAAATTGTTACCTAAAAATAAAAATGTTTCCTTTGACAGGGGAAGGTTGGTAACCCCTCCCCACCTGTGTCAGTTACTTTTCTTTCAATTCTGGAATATTGCAATATTCATATGCAACTTAAGGGAGAATGGAGATGTATTTGTCTTATGTGGTCCCAGAGGGGATGTTGTAGGATGACTGATGTCTGAAGCTGAGGCTGGTTCTGGTCACCGCAGCCATGAGAAATCAAAACAAATTGGGAGGCAGGCCGGGACTTCCAAGCCTCACGCCCCCTCTCCAGTGACGCGCCTCCTCCCGCGGAGCTCCACCTCCTGAAGGTGTCACAGCCTTCCCAGACATTAACACCGCTAAGGGCAAAACGCATGAGCCTATGCAGGAAACACATGTTCAGACCCTGATGCCGCCCGCCCCGTCCTCACGGGAGAGACCCGCAGTGTAAGTTAACCAAGACTTGGAGCCTAAAGCATCGGAGAGCTGGAGGCCGCGTCACGTTGTGTGACTCCTTTGCCTTCAGGGCCACAGGAAGCTGGTGCCATTGGATCTCTGACCAGCAGGGGCAGCACAGTGCCTCTGTCCGTGTGGTGTCAAACTTGGGGTTTGTTTGTTTTTGGTCCAGGGGCTGCTTACACTTGCTTGGAGGCCGCCACGGGCCGAGCTCTGCTGAGGCAGCACATGGACATCTCTGGGGAGGAAAACCCACTCAACAAGCTGCGGGTGAAGATTGAACCAGGTGCAAAAGACCCCCTTGTCTTCCACTCCCCTCTCCAGCAAACTGTACTTGGAGCCTCAACCAGTCTAAGCCACACAGTGAACGGAGCGCAGTTGGAATAGAAGAGGAACCACGGGAGCTTTCTGGCCGTTTCTTGTTCTTTAGGCTGACTAAGCCCAACCCTTTCCACCTAAATAACTCGGCCATTGCTCTGCACATGGGTCCTTATCGTTTCATTTCGCAAGTCCTCTCCCATTCCTGTCTATCACCATCTCAGGAGTGAAGGTTTCATGGAGTGTGATTCTTGTTTACAGAGATCAGACCCAGAGCCAGGCAAGAGCCTTGTCCAGAGAACCTCCTGCTTTTTAACATTTGTCACTCGTTCCATGTGTGGCTAAACTAAACCTTCTAATGCAGTAGAAGCTCATTGTTTCTGGATGCCACCGATTATGAACATGAACTTCTTGTACACTGGCGATTAGCTCCAGTCTAGAACAGTTGTAAGAACGACAACCCTCTGTGAGAAGAGGTTGACCAAGGAGGTGTTGACCAACTGCTTGAAAGCCTAGTCGTGCTCGGTCCGAGGAGTGAGCTAATGCTCCTACCCAAACAAAGCCCATGCTGGGAATAGGGAAATTGCCAGTTTCTCTGGATCACCGGTCACCCTGTCCTTGTTTTAGATCCATGATCCCTAACCCTCTATGATCACATTTGAAATGCTATGGGAAAGGCCATCAGTGGCCTGGAAACCTAGGGAGTCAGCAGTCGGAGCAAAGTCTTTCATGTGAAACCAGGGAAGAACAGTGAGGGTGGTTGGTTGCTAATAGTCCTGTCTTCTTTCTCCTCTGCCAGGTGTTGACCCTGATGACACGTACAACGAGACCCCCTATGAGAAAGGTTACTGCTTTGTCTCATACCTGGCACACCTGGTGGGTGATCAGGATCAGTTTGACAAGTTTCTCAAGGTACAGTCAACCCTTCATGAGGGGAGAAGGACAAGGAGCAGATAAAGCAGCTGGGCCAGAGTGCGAGGGTAGAGGCAGGGGGCACAAGAGGTAAGGGGTCAGAGAGGGCCTGTGAGATGGACTGGGTGTGCTCCCCAAGATGCCCAGGGATGCCGAAAGCTCCTCTCTCCTCGCAGGCCTATGTGGATGAGTTTAAATTCCAAAGCATCTTAGCTGAAGACTTTCTGGAATTCTACTTAGAGTATTTCCCAGAGCTGAAGAAAAAGAAAGTAGATTCCATTCCAGGTAAGCAGAGGCCTCCAGGAGAGGGGGGGCAAGGTGGGGTGCAAAACCTCGAGTCAGTGTCACCCAGTGAGGGGCACTTTGGAGAGAAAACCTGAGACTCCACCTCTGTTCCACAGAGTGAAGCCTTAGGGCTGAGTGTACAGCTCAGTGGTGGAGCACGCGCCGGCACACACGGCCCTAGACTCACCCACAGCACAGAACACAGAGACCAAGACAGAGAGAGAGTTCTTGGTCTGGTCTGGGGGCGCAGTTGGAAGAGTGCTTTTTTTGGTAGATGTGTGGCTCTTGGTTTGATTCCCATTACAAAAAAAAAAAAAGGCAAAAGCCTATTTCTAAGCGGGCTGCAAGCACTTGCAAGTTTAAGGCAGCAGATGGCCAGCTTGAATTATGTAGTGAGTTCTGGGCCAAAACAAACAGACAAATTGGGCATGCCTGTAATTCTAGCACTTCTAGAGGAAAAGGCAGGAGGATCAGGAATTTGAGGCCATCCTTGTCTACATGAATTGGGGGCTAACTTGTCTCTTATCTCAGAAAGAGAGAAAGAGAGAAATTTCTGAACACAATTCAGAACTTCGATTCTTCCCACATTGTTACTGTAGCCACTGGTGTCCAAATTAGAAAGTGGTGCGGAAACAGGGGCGCTGCCCTTGCCTTAAGCTCATGGTGGCACTTTCTAGGGCCCTGTAAACAAAGGAAAAGCCCAGTAGCTCCCCTGATGTTAGTGGGGAAGTTGCTGCTTCCTCAGAGAGCAGAGAAAATGTCCTCTCATGGACCAGACAATGCACATTAGACGTACCCTTTGTCCGGGTGTGAGCTCTGAGTCACCGACGGGTTTGGTAAAGTCAGCCTCAGCCCGATAGTGCCTATTTCTTAGTAAGAGGCCTGAATTTCAAGGTCATGAGACTGTAACTAACAATAGTTAATAATTACTGAGTACTTACTATGCACCAGGCAGTACATGAAGCTTTTAGTGTATATTTACTTATTTAATCTTCACAACTGTCAACTAAGGTAGGGCCTAGCACCTCCATTTTGCAAACAAAACTGAGGCGCCAACAGGTGAAGTCATATGCTCCTGATCTTCTAGTTATGCTAGTGGCAGAGCTAGGATGGAATCCAGGCAGCTCAAGGGGCCCTGGTGATAGTGTGATGGGGAAGAGAACTGGACTTCAGCTAAGCATGTATCCTTTGACTTGGCTCTGATGACAATGTTAAGTTTACAGCAAAAACCAGTTTTGCAGTAGAGACAGCATAGTCTGGTCTTCCTATGGCAATCTTAGGATACAGTCCTAACCTGGGTCCTTTTGGTGTCACTTTCCTGCACAACACGTGTAGGAAAAGTTCCACCATGTATTGGAGGATTTGGGGTGAAGAGGAGGCACTTGAGAGCCCTCGGAGTTAGCTGGGCACATTGACATAGTGGGAAACTACTGACAGTGTTTTCTATTTTTACCTCTTAGGTTTTGAGTTTGATCGATGGCTGAACACCCCTGGCTGGCCCCCCTACCTCCCAGACCTCTCCCCTGGGGATTCACTTATGAAGCCTGCTGACGAACTGGCCAAGCTGTGGGTGACCGCAGAGCCAGACATGCAGGCCATTGAAGCAGTGCCCATCTCTGCCTGGAAAACCTACCAGCTCATCTACTTCCTAGATAAGATTCTCCAGAACTCCCCTCTGCCTCCTGGTAAGGACACTGAATCAAGGCTTCTCATGCAGAGCTTCATGTCAGGCCAGAGGTGGATGCAGAAAAAAAGGTTGTGATTTCACCCCTAGGTGATGCTGGGTGTAGAAGGGAGGCTGACACTTCCCAGGGCGTGTGTCATCAGAAGGATACAGATCACATGTGTGGGTGCCAGGGGGATAAAATTACAAAGCCTGGCATTGTCCTGGCCCTGAAGGTCATTCATGAAAGATGTGTGCATGTGTTAGACTGTCCAATCCTATGGCCATGCGGAATGAGGTACCGTGGTGCTCAGCCCCAGGTAATAGAGAACGCACCAGGAGGCACCAGTAGTTCTCATGGCCAATCAGAGGCTGGGCAGGCACTACAGCCCTGTGATCCAAAGCACTTATGAGTCATGCTTTGCTGCTGCACAGTTAGAAGTGCTATTTACAGAGCCGGTGAGATGGCTCAGTGGGTAAGGTGCCTGCTCGCAAACCTGGCGACCTGAGTTTGATTCCTCAAAAGCCCAAATGCTGGAAAGACAGAATTAACTGTCTTTCCAAGAGGGAAAGTTAATGTGCGAGTGAATTTAACAGGTTAATGTTAGGAGAAAAGGCGAGGAAAGATATTTATGGGCATATACATGCATGAATCAGACAGTAACATAAAGACGAGAAAGAAGCATAAAGTTATGCCAAGGGATATTTAACAAAAGAGCCTTAGAAGCAAAGGCAAAGGTGATAATGGAGCATCCCATTCCAGAGTGCTGGATGAATAGAACAAATGAGTGGTCAAGCAGCTGAGCCCCTTGAAGTCCCTGCCAGCGTTCTCACAGAGCTGCGGGACACGGGGGTCCCTGAGAATGGGCCCTTAGGCCCCTCCAGCTGGTCGTTAGCAACCCGTTTCTTTCTTTTGCAGGGAATGTGAAAAAACTTGCAGAGACATACCCGAATATTTCAAATGCCCAGAATGCTGAGCTACGGCTGCGATGGGGTCAGATCGTCCTTAAGAATGACCACCAGGAGGATTTCTGGAAGGTGAAGGACTTCTTGCAGAGTCAGGTGAGTGACTGCGCCTCTGTCCCCTCAGAGGCAGGCTGGGGGTCACCCTGCCGTCCTCCACTCCATCCTGCGGCGTAGCTTTATGGTGTCTGTGTCGCTTCTTGGGGCTTCGTTCTGTGTCGCTTCTTGGGGCTTCGTTCCTGAGGGAACAGAGGAAGCTTTCAGGCTTAGGGTGTTTTGGAGATCAGCTGTTAAGATCTAAGAGGATGAAGCTAGTCAGCGCTAACCCAAATCTGGGAAGAAAGATAATATATAGTGTGAGAGCCGGTCATGGGAAAAAGATGGATCAGAGAAGTGATAGTGACGGGCACTCTGGAGCGCGCCGGGATCTGGGAACGGTTCAGACCTACCAAGCCCTGTGAGAATTCTCCGTCAGGGCGCAGAGACTCTTTTTTTAAAAATTTTTATTTATTTTTTTCCCCAATCATACAAGCTCAATAGGTACTCCATCCCCCTTGCACCCACTTCCCTTCCCCTTCCTTTCATCCCCTCCCTTCCCCTCTACCAGTGCCTCCCCCTTCCCCCTTCCCATCCTCTGGAGCATCCCTCTGTGTGAACGCCAAACTTCCCTTGAGTCCTCCACTCCAGTGAGGTGTAAGGACTCCGTGGTATAGCCCAGAGCTCCCCCCACCCCCCTTCCTGGGCTCCCCCTTAGTATGGGAACACTATTACGACTGTTAATCCCTTGCCTCTAAGAATCCTACTGCCTGTAATCCATGCTAGACCCTGGGAGGGGGGACAGTTGTCGACATGTCAACACAGCACAGGGACTCTTGATGAAATGAACGTCTATAAATTCCTGAGCAGGGAGGGACTGGCTACATCAAAGCAATGCTCGTATTCCCTGGGTGTCTGGAGTGGGAACCGGGGAGGGGTCTATTGGAGGTTTTCTGAGCTATCTGGTCATTTACCAAATAAGTCTCTGGACCTTAGGGGTTTGCCATGTAGCTGCTTACAGTTATATGAATTTAACATGTGGATTTTCTTTCGACGTCTGTCACTACTTTGGTGGCTAACTGTCTCCACTTTCCAAAATCTTGCAGTCCCCTTGTGTCAACCAACCTATCTCATTTGTTCCATGAGTATAGGTGGCCATGGCTGTCATGATTTGGGATGCATGTTTATTTCCCAGGGTCTTTCCCCACCCCTCAGAAGATGCCAGAATCAGTACCTCTGCTGACAACCTCCTCATTCAGCTCTGATTTTCCCTATATTCTTTTGACCCCTGACCCTGACTACTGTCAGACTTCTCTGAGAGGCCCCTGAGTAAGCGGCTAAGGAGTCTGGTTTCTTCCAGGGGAAGCAGAAGTACACTCTCCCGCTGTACCATGCGATGATGGGTGGCAGCGAGGTGGCCCAGACTCTCGCCAAGGACACCTTTGCAGCCACCGCTTCTCAGCTTCATAGCAACGTGGTCAACTACGTCCAGCAGATCCTCGAGCCCAAGGGCAATTAGAGGCCCATGTGCATGGCCTCTGCCTCTTCAGGTTTTGCAGGCTTTCAGGACTGTTTGTTCCCAGTTCTGGTTCTCCAGTCCCTGACCTGAAGTTTCTATCCCCGGGATCATCTGTTCTCTGGCTTAGGTGTCTGTGACACTTGGGCCTCTGCTCTGAAGAATCCCAAGTGAGACCAGAGGTCCTTCCACGCCCCACTGTGCCGAAGCTGCTGTCACGATTGGAGGCAGTTTGTCTGCTCCCACATTCCTACCTAAGTCTCTGGAGAGAAGCAGAGAGTTCTTTTTCTTTTTTAAATAAATGTTTCTAAGCAAAAAGGTGAAGGTTTAGAGTAAGTCACTGGTAATCTGTTGTTGTTACTGTTGTTTGAGATAGGGTCTCACTGTGAAGTCCTGAACTCACCGCATAGCCCAAACTGATCTCAAACTTGGGATCCTCCTGCCTCTGCCTCCTGAATGCTGGGATTGCAGATTTGAGACACTGCACCCAGAGGAAGTCACCGTAAAGTGTCTTCTGCTGAGGTCCCTTTGTGTTGTGCACACACGCTCACACACAAGTATGTTCTCGTGGGGTTTTTTTTCCTACCTCACATCCCTATGGCTTTGACAGGCTCACTTGTCTTAGCTCCCAGGTAATTAACTTAATGGTTTCATTATCCATGGTCGACTGAGAGTTTTTCAGTAGATTTTGATTTCCTAACATTGGATATAGGCAGTTAGCTTCTTGGGTTTGGGAGCAGGATTTGGGGGAGGGAGGGTTAAATAAATAGTAAGATAAATTTAAGTTGCTTAAATTTAGTATTAAAATTAAACTTAAAAAAGCTTAAGTACAGGGGGGGTGGAGGAGAAAAAAAAAAAAAGCTTAAGTACAGGAACTCCTGACTCAGTCTCCATCTGTGGCTCTGCCCTTGGCTTAGCCTGCCCTACACAAGCACTGGGGCAAAGAACTGAAGTCCTTTTAGGCAAAGCATGGGAGGAATGGTAATCAGGTTGTAGATGGTAGGGTGGGGGGGTGCCTCTGCCTCTCGGTACATCCAGCATCAACAATAGAGGGGCTGGGATTTGGGGGTTCAAGCCTGGAATAGTGACTGAGTGCTGGCATTTATTAGCAAACTGTTGCCCACCTCTCTTAGCACCGTTCTTGGCAACATGTCATATTCAAGGACTGTTTTAAGGCTGTGCAACTGCCTTCTCACCTTACCCTGATGTCTTATCTTGTCAACCCTGAGATCTGTAGCTATCTTTTTCTGTGTTGTCCAAAACCCTGTAACACTAATAAGCCCCGTAATAATGAAGGTCTCTGGAAGCAGTTCCTCAAAAGCCACTGTTGATCCCATCACTGCAAATCCTTACGTTTCACAGCATGGACACTGGGGATTGTGCAGTCCACCTCACCCACCACCTTTGCTCCACTGGAGTGCTGCTGGGTGTGGCCATGCTTTTTCAAGGCTGAGGGGCAATGTCGGGAGCCTCCCTTCAGGAAGATGAGGTTGCACCCCTGGATGTCCATATGGGGAAGGACAGAGAGCCTCACCGCAGACAGCAGATGGGGCAGGTTAAGGGGAAGGTTCCTCACCTTCTTCATCGCTTCTCTGACCACATGAAGCTATGAAGCCTTCCAGTGCACTGACCTCCAATCCAAGTCTTTTACACTTTTCTCTCCCACCCGGCTGTGGAAGGTATTTCTATCTGGAAGGATGGCTAGCTGTAGGAGCTCCTGAGCTCCATTTCTCTTGCCAAGAAGTTCCACAAAGTCAAGGGATGGCCTCAATATTCTTGGTGCCTCCTCCCCTTCCTTTTTCTCGGCCTTCTTCCCCTCCTCTGCCTCCTCATTTTACTCCGCAGACCCAGCCAGGTGTTCTTAGGCCTGGAAGCACGTGAGCAGCCCTGGGGCTAGGATCCGGTTCTCCCACATTCCTGTGTGAGTGACTGGGCCGAAGGTGTGCCTGCCTCAGGCTTGGAAGAGGCCCCCCTGAAGGGCCAGCCAGTGAAATCCTCCCCGAGAGCCCTCAGTCCTTAGCTCTGACCCGGTGAAGAGAACCCGAGACACTACTAAAACTCTCTTCCTCTGGCACCAATAGTTTTGAACTTGAGGAGCAGGTTCTATGTGGGGGACCTGGAGACAAGCCTATCAGTTTAAGAACTACCTGGGGGTTGTATGTCCACAAATAGGATGGAGGGAAGACACAAATCCTACATCTCAGATGCAGAAAAAGTTGGTAGTTGGTATAAAGCTCTGGTCCACATGTACAACGCCCTCAGTTGGATTCCCAGGTAGCACAAAAGCAAAAGAACAAAAAGCTGGAGCTTGATGCAACTTTAGGGATTACCAAATCCCAACAACCACATTCTTACTTCATTTGTTTGTTTTACAAACAGGGTCTCTTGTAGCCCGGTATGGTCTCAAGTTTTGATATGTTGCTGAGGCTGATCTTGATCCGCCTCCAACTTCCCAAGTGCTGGACTTACAGACATATACCACCACACCTGGCTTTATGCAGTGCTGGGGATCAAACCCGGGACTTTTGCATGCTAGAAAAGTATTCTACCAACTGAGTATATCCAAGCCCCAGGTTGTTGTTGTTTGAGAGAGAGAGTCAGTTCTCTCCTTCCACCAAGCTTTGGAGCTTTGAAGAGCAAATAGGTCACCAAGTTTGTGTGTAGATTACTTTATCTACTAAGCCATCCTGTGGCCCTTATTTTGGTTTTTGTATTTAGTTCTTAAAATATTTGTTTGTGCACGTACATGCCACGGTGCACTAGTAATCCTCCCCTCCACCATGTGGACTTTTGGGGATTGAACTCAGGTCTGCAGGTTTGGGGGTCAGGTTCTTTACCCATTGAACTACTCTCTGGCCCCCAAATTTAGTCCTTACCTGTTGAGCTATCTCACCAACCCCCAAGGTTTAGTTTTGCCCAGGATGGCCTCCCTCAGCTTCCCAAGCAGCTAGGATTATAAGCACATGTCACTGCACCCAGCACCTCTTTCCTACCCAAGTGCAGCACCGACATGTCTTGCTCAAGATCACTTAGATGCAAATGATGGAGTATGAATCTCTCGTCTCCTCCACTCCATTACTCCTGCTCAGGGATCTCCAGAGAGATCTATGTGTTGGAGTTGAGTTCATAAAAAACCACGGAGGGGACCAATGGTGTGAAGTGGCTTCAACCTGAGGCACTGCATATAGGGAAAAGGTATTTTTGGCATCTTAACACTTCCCTAACTCCATGCCTTGTGCAAATCACAAAATGAGGACAGCTGTACATGGCTTTACTGGATGTTTTGTATGCGGATTGATGTATTAAAGGTGGGGTGGGAATATAGCCTACTGGTAGAGGGCTTGCCTATGTGTGAAGCTCAAGCTTCAATCTCGTGAACACACACACAGATAGAGAAAGAGAGCGAGAGAGAGCGCCTGGTAAACAGTGAATTAGCACTGCATAGTCCGTTTTCATTTTTAATGACATAACCCAGGAGTCAGGCTTCTGACCACTAGAGGGCAGCAGCAGGCAAATATGGTGAACTAGGAGTAGACCTGACTGGGGCATAAACTCCCTTGTGGACTCCTCCTCCAGCAGACCTAGGCAGAGAGCCCTCCATCAGACACCCCAGAGTGGAACTCTGAAATAGAGCCAGGTCTCTCCAGACGTGGCTGCAAGAACCATGATGCTCAAGTGGGCTCCCAGTGGGTAAACGGCGCTAGGACTTTGCTAGTGAAGTGGATGTCAATGAATGGGCTCTGGTGATTTCAGACCCATGGAGGTTAGTCTGGCAGGCTCAACTATGCCCATTGGTTCATAAATATCGCCTAGTGTGGCGCCCATACACCCCGAATTCTGAATGTTGTAGAGCAAACTCCTAAACCTCAGAAACTCTTAATGAGTCCCTTTGTCCCCAGATCTCCGCACTGTTAGGGTCAGGAGTCCTCACGGGTTCTGGTTCCCTGCTTAGTTTCTCCTCCCTAGCCCAGCCCTGACCTGGCCCCCAGGAAGAATTTCCTGAGCCAGAGAGCAGCCGAAAGCACAGGTGCCCACCTCAGCTCGCTCTCTCTCCACCTGCCCAGTCCAGTACACTGGGCCCAACCCAGAGGGTGCGGAATGACAAACTCTGACAATCATTAAACCAGCCGGGCCTGATTTCCCAGCACCGCCTGCTCGGATCTGGGCCAAGTGGCATAGAATATGCAAATCACCTGGGGTCTGAGCCCAGTCTGAAGGCCAGGAAATCCCCTGCATCCAATGAGCCACCAGCTCAGGTTACCATCCACGCACTGGAGACCTGGCGCGGGGAGGAGCTCTGCTTAGCTGTATTTAGGGCGGGTGGGGGAGCGCAGTGGCCACATTCACCGCTGCTACCTGGCGGAGCCTCCGACTCCCTGGATTTCTTTCCGCCTGTGGCCTCGGACGTCTGCCTACCTGCCTGCCTGCCTCGTCGCGCGCTGACGCTCGGTAGGGTCACATTCCCTAACCCCGCTTCCAGGGAGGCCGGGCAGCCATCCGATGGATTTACAGTTCTGAATCTATCCACTCCACCTTGGACTCTCCTGAGAGGAGTGTAGGATTATGAGGGTTTCCAAGGACCGGTCAGGGAGCAGAGAGCGGGTCTCCGGTTGAGACAGGGTGGCTGTGACCCGGCTGCTGGGAACGAAAGCACCCAGCGGCTCTGAGAAGGGAGCCACAGTAGGACTTGTGCTAGTTGGCTCCACTTCACCTTGAGGTGTTTTTTTAGGGACTGGGTTTGTTTCCCTGTAAGGCTGCCCTCAAATTCTTAGTCTTGGAGATCCTCCAGCCTCAGCCTCCTAAGTAGTAGGGACTACAGCCACTCTTTTGAACAGAAGGTATCCGCAGCCGCTGGATGGTGCCCCCTGGGGGCTGCGCCTGCGCAGGCTTGGTCAGCAGAGAGTAAAGGGTGAAAACTGCCGCAACTTACCAACTTGTCACCTCTCCCCAGGGAGCCTCATGGCTGCCACCTATGAGATTAGCAACGTTTTTAGCAACTACTTCAGCACCATGTACAGTTCAGAAGACTCGGCTCTGGCTCCTGCTCCCCCTGCCGCTTCCTTCGTTGCTGATGACTTGGTCCTGTCCTTGAGCAGCCCCCAGATGCCCCTGGAGAATCCAGGTGAGTGCCAAGCTCTTTGGATAAGTGGGGGCAACAGGCAAGGAGGAGGGTCTCCAAATGAATTTTAGGGCTAGGGTTTGGGGAGAATTTATTCGTTTATTTATTTTGAGCCGGGGGAAGAAACCCAAGGCCGTAAACATACTAGAAAAGCATTCTACCACTGAGCTGCTTGCTTCTAGCTCCTAAGAAGACTGGAGTGTCCCAGGCGGGAGGGATTATAGGGACTAGGACCAGAGGGGCTGTGGTTATCACCCCTTGTCCTTTGAGAGGCCAGGTGGGAATGGGGACAGGATGCCAAAGGAGGGAAACTGAAGTCTGGGCTGACCGTGCTTGTGCCTGGCCTTGTAGAGAAGGCAAGCTGGTCGGGGGAGCAGCCCCAGTTCTGGTCGAAGACCCAGGTTCTGGACTGGCTCAGCTACCAAGTGGAGAAGAACAAATACGATGCCAGTTCCATTGACTTCTCTCGGTGCGACATGGACGGGGCCACTCTCTGCAACTGTAGCCTTGATGATATGCGCCAGGTCTTTGGGTCGCTGGGAGACCAACTCCATGCCCAGCTTCGGGACCTCAGTAAGTCCAGGCCAGGGGGAATCACAGGGGGTCAGAAGTGAAGGGGAAGATGGGCCCTGGGCAGAACCCGTAGCCCAGAATGGAGGGAAGTAGCAGGGAGTTCCTGAGGGAGGTGTGGAAAATGTTACCCCCTTCCTGTCTTTTACCAGTTTCCAGCTCTTCTGATGAACTCAGCTGGATCATCGAACTGCTAGAGAAAGATGGCATAGCCTTCCAAGACACACTGGGAGACCAGTGTCCCTTTGGTGAGAACCCATTTTTTTCCTTCTTTTCCCAAGCTTGTCCTGTCTGCAGGTCTTCCCAAAGTGCTAAAGAGAGCCCCTTCCCTCCTCCAAGTGGAAAAGTCCCTAAGCCGATCCTCAGGCCTCTGGCTGGCCGTAGTGGACGTCTCTAAGCTCCTGCTTCCTCTTCCCAGACCAAGGAAGCCCTTTTGCTCAGGAGTTGTTGGATGATGGCCGCCAGGCCAGCCCCTTCTATAGCAGCAGCTATGGTGCCGGAGCCCCCTCACCTGGCAGCTCTGACGTCTCCACTGCAGGTGAGAGTCCTGTCTAGTCTCGGCCTCCCTCCTCTGCTTCCCAGCACTGTTTCGCCTGACTCTTCTGATAACACTCGGACGGGCTTGACTGGACACTCACACTGATCGCTTCCCTCCTCCCTGCACAGGGACTGCTACTTCCCAAAGCTCCCACTCTTCAGACTCCGGTGGAAGTGACGTGGATCTGGACCCCACAGATAGCAAGGCTTTCCCCAGAGGTGAGCGGAGGGCTGCTCTTGGGCGTCTCAGTCTGCAGTGCGCAGCCTCCCTTCCCTTCTGTCCTTTGCGCTCCGCTGTAGTGATTTCGGTAGAAAACCTCCCCGTGACCACCCCCTCACCTCTTGACTTTCCAACCTCTCCCCTCCATAGATGATTTTCCTGACTATAAGAAGGGGGAACCCAAGCATGGCAAGCGGAAACGGGGCCGGCCCCGAAAACTGAGCAAAGAATACTGGGAGTGCCTAGAGGGCAAGAAAAGCAAGCATGGTAAGCTGGAGGTCTGGGGCGGGTGAACCTGCCAGGCTGAAGGACCTCATGTTGTTTCTGTCTCCGTGGGCCCCGTAGCCATGAGGTTTCTTGGTGGCGTTGTTCCCTCTGTGGACAGTAGGGACGGCTCCATGGCATTAGTCACTACCTCATCGCAACAGCTGAACAGCTGGCTTGGATCTGGAGAGGAGGGTGGGAAACTGAGACTCCTGGGGAAGATCCGTGTTGAGAAAGTGCAGATTTCCTACATCCTCCTTCTCTCTCTACACTTGGCCACGGATTGCTCTGCCTAATGGTGCACATCATGGTGGTGAGGAGGCAGCTGGTGGCCCCAGAATCTCCTGGGCTGGGAGGGACTCCAGGCACAGACGACTGAGGTCAGAAGGGACCTCAGGCTTCGTGTACTCCAGCTGCTCCCAGTCGCCCCGAAGGTCTTTCTTGCCTCTCCTCTTTCACACACACACACACACACACACACACACATACACACAGGCTTGCACGTATGCACTCATGACTGGTTTTGTTCTTGTCCCGAGGGATCATTTTTCCAGGAAGCTGCTCCCTCGTCCCCCTAGGCTGTGACCAGCTCTCTGTCACCATAGGTGCCAAGAGCTCAGCAATTGTTGGTCTTGCGCTGATCCATGACTCCCTGGAGCAGTAGCATGTGTGTTTCAGTCACTGTCTACTGCAGCCAGATGTTTGATCCATATCTTGTCACGAGTGAAATGAGTGTTCTGTGTAAGACACATCCAATGTCCCCCAGCACCTCATTTTGGGGCAAGCAAGAAAGGAAACGGTCACTATGGTTCACAACTGGAGGACATTCATTGCTAACAGCAGAAGGGCTAGTCAGTAGGGTGCTAGGACAGGCAAGACCAGCTGGCCCAGTGGGAAGAGAGTAGCCTGGACTGCTAACTGAGGAAATCTGCCTGTGTAGCCCCCAGAGGCACCCACCTGTGGGAGTTTATCCGGGACATCCTTATCCATCCTGAACTCAACGAAGGTCTCATGAAATGGGAAAACCGACACGAGGGTGTGTTCAAGTTCCTACGCTCAGAGGCGGTGGCCCAGCTCTGGGGCCAAAAGAAAAAGAACAGCAACATGACCTACGAGAAGCTCAGCCGAGCCATGAGGTAAGCTGTGGCTGAGCGAACTGGACGCTGGGGCCCTGCAGATCTGACAGGGAGCTGTTTTAGGGCTCCCCTGTCCCCCACCTGGCTCTAGGCCACCAAGTGCGAGTCCTAGAGGATGAGGATGGGGCAGTATCTGCCTGTTTGGTGGACCGCGTGACAGCATAAAGGGGCCTTAGCCCAGCACGTGGTGGGCACACTCAGCTTCAGCCATCAGTGACATTTCTGCGTATTTTCTGCAGATTTGTCCTAAGAAAGGTCCTTTGAAAGTTATGGAAAGAGCAGAGCATTCGCTTATAACCAAAGCCAGGCTTCTGCGTGCCGCATGGCTCCTTCCCATGTCTTCACACAAAGCCCCAGGACACAGCTGTAAGGCATAGAAAAGTGAAGAAACAGGTGCTTGGGACTTAATCACAGAAAACGTGGCCACAGCAGGTGGGAAAGGGGAAGCTCAGACCGTGGAGGGCAGGCCCGGCATGGTGGGGCTCAGCCACCACGAACAGGTCAGCTGAGCACTGGTAGTTCACGGTATGTCTCTTGCCTGCCCTTCTGATCTCCTCCTTTCCACCCAGGTACTACTACAAACGGGAGATCCTGGAACGGGTAGACGGCCGACGGCTAGTCTACAAATTTGGCAAGAACTCCAGTGGTTGGAAGGAAGAGGAGGTTGTAGAGAGTCGGAATTAAGGATCCAGACTCGATCCAGGATCTGACTCGGACTGGGACTAGAGGCCTGTGCCCTTTCTGAGAGGACAAGCAGGTCGGCAGCCTCCTTCCTGCGGATGCGTTCCCCGTGGCTGGGAGAGGCGCTCGAGATGCCTGTGTGGTCAGCGGCGTCCTGAAGAACAGCCTGTGGCCTCTCCTTCCTGCCCTCCTCTTGGAATTACAAGCCCTGGGGTTTGAAGCGACTCGCTCGCTGACTCTTAACTGCAAGTGCGACTCCTTCCAAACCCAGTACTGACTGCAGAGGACACTTTGCAGATGCTTGGGCTCAGCCAAGGGGACTGAGGAGATCGTGGGGGATCCGGAGACAGGGGACAGGGCTGGTCCCCCAGCACCTTCTTTCTGGACTGACTCCACCTCTCTGCTCAGTATGCAGGCTCCACAGGTGGGGGTCAGAGCATCCCTAATTTATGTCTATAAATACGTCAAGTGTACATAGAGATCTATTTTTTCTAAAGTGTTCCCTTCCCTCCTCTCTTCCTGTTGAGCACTGGTGGCCAAATTGACTGTTCTAGCGGCCGCCCCCCAGTTGGGCCAGCAAGAGACAGGGTGATGCCAACCCCCACAAGATGGGGGCTTGTGGATCCCTTCTGTGAATGGAGGCCAAGTCCTCCAATAAAGTGCCTTCCAGGCTTTTTCTAACCTTGGTCTGAGTGTGTGTTTGGGACTGTGGATTGGTTAAGACAAAGAGGTGGGAAAAGGAAGGAAAGAGACCTACTGGGTGGAGAGAAAGCAGAGGCAGACAGACTAGGCATGGACTTGTGTAGCTGGAAGGTTGACTAGGTGCTGGGAGGGCAAAGAAAAAAGGTGAGGCCTCTTTTTACACTAACGAAGCTGCCATTATGTCACACAAGCTTAGGAAAGGGAGGACCATGGCTATCCTGTTGACCAGCTCCCATGTGATCATTGACCTTGGCCAGAACTGTCCTCTACAGGGCTGTTAACTTCTGTCGAACAAGGGTTTGGGTCTGATGTTCTCCAGGAAGTCTAGAATTGCAGGTCCAGCCTTGTGGAATAAATTGATGCTTTTGCATTCCAGCCAAGTTGGCTGCATGCTGCATATCTGTAATCTGAATCCAAGCTTTTGTGTCTTATGTGAAATCAGAGTTATGATCTTGTAAGGTGAAAAAGCAAAACAAAATGGAGATGAGGACCTGACGAGAATGGGGGGGTGGGGAGAAGACTTGACATTTGTTGGCAGCCAAGCATTTGGCCAGACACTACTGGGCTAAACTCTTGCTAAATTCCAGAGAAGAGGTTTAGAGAGTGAAGTTGTCCCTGAGAACTTCTGTAATAATTTTTATTTATTTATTTATTTATTTTTCTAGTTTTACCAGCATATTAAGTACCTATCCCTGTTTCCCTCCATCCCCCTTCCCTCTCATCTAATATTTTTTAAGTTTTAAAAAATATTTTATTGTGGGCCTCTGATTTCCACCTGTGTGCCTTTTTCGATCTCTCTCATAAGTGAACATGTAAAATTTTAAAAATGTATATTCCAGGAGGAAGCTCAAGTGTGGTGGTTGCGTGTCTGGATCTCTGGAACTCAGGAGGCAGAATCACAGTCTTGCTGTGAATTTAAAGCCAGCATGGTCTATGTAAGTTCCAGGCCAGTCAGGGTCACTCAGGAAGATACTGACTCACTCTCTGCTATCCCCCCCAAAAAAAACCTGTTCTGTAAATTGAGTTAATATCCAGTTGCCTTGGAAATATCAGATTGTTGGTGGAGGGGAGCAGACAAAAAAAGGAATCTCAGAAAATCAGACAGGTGTAGATGTGTTTATGTCTGGAAATGGGGCCTATTCTAGAGAAGCCCAACGAGTAGTGGAAAGAACAGAGAGGTTGGTATAAGGGAGTAGTGGAATCAAAAAAAGAACCTAGAATCTTCAGGAGCCACTTTGAAAAGAGCCCTCACGTCTTTGTAAAGGTAGATTTAGACAGGCTGCGCTCCATACTGACTAGGCTGTCTAGTTATGGAAGCTGGAGCAGCGTTGGACCCTTATTTCTTGAGGATTTGTAGATAACACACACTGCTGGCTTCTCTGGAGGTTTCACATAGTTAAGAGAGGTGGCCTGATGTTGCCTAAGGTCCCCTAAGCCAAGAAATGCAGAAGGGTCTTTGGAAACATCTTCCTTCAGTCCTCATTTTCCTCAGCTCCTGACAGTGCTGAGAAGCCAGGTCAAATCCTGGAGCTCTGCAGAGGGGCAGGGAGGCAGCTGCATTTGCAGGCACACAGGCTGACCTTCGTCCTACCAGGCTCGTTTATGATGAGGCCCTTTCCTCAGCGAATTATCGCTCTGGATCCGCCCCGTGGCCCTGGGCTGAGACTGGGCATCCCATCCTACTGATGAGAGCAGTCTGGTCCAAGGTCACTGGCCGGGTGAGAGACAAGACCCCAGCTCTTGGCCGTGTTGGCCTTGAGCTAGCATGGATCTTCCTGCCTCTGCCAAATGGTGGGATTCTTTAGAGTATTTTTGAGGAAGGGTCTTCTGTAGTCAGCAGGCTACTGGCCTGGAACTCCATATACAGTTCATGTGATCAAGCTTCTGTCCTCCTGATCTTCACATTTCAGCCTCTGGAGCCTGAGATTATAGGCAGGAGGTACCTTGCCCAGCCTCCCGGGGACACTTCTCACCCAAGATGTCTTTCTCTTGACCCTGTTACTTACCTTCTAGCACACAGGACATACAGTGTCCCACATACATCTTTAGTCTGCTTTTTCTCCTTTTTGTGGGAGCCAGCTTCCTTAGCCCAAGTCTCATCAGTCCAGGGGCCTTGAAGTGGGTTCCCACCCGAGGTGGGCTCAGTCATCACTTAACTCTCCTGGGTCCCTCTGGGTGTGTCCTGGACTGGCCTGTTTATATCCTGCCTAGAGCTGCTGGTCACCTCTTATCAACTTTTGTGGGATCAGGTGTGTTGCTGGGCAGGTCAGAGGGAGGTCAACCCTCCCCGGCTTGGGTGTGCCCAGAGAGACTAGGCCAGACCTAGGGAGGTGGGGGGGAGAGAGACCTGGGCTGCCTGCCCTGTTTCCCTCCAATGATTCCCAGACTCACAGCTCTACCTGGCCTACCAATTTAGGAACAATCTGGTTTTGCAGGCCCTGGTAGAGGAAAGTGAAGGAATGGAATGTTTTGAAGGAACTTATGTCAGTCTGTTGTATCTGTCTGTGCATCTCTGTCCTTTATTGGTTGTAGTACCTCTGGGCAAGTGCTGAGTTTATTTATGCCAGCACCTGGCACTAAGAAGGTATTTCATAAATATTTGTCAAACTGCCCTGTGACTGCCCCTGCTCTGGGAACCTTCTGCACACACGCGCGCACACACATATACACACGCATACATACACACATACACACACACACACACACACACAGACCAAACCCCCTTCTGTGGATCAGACACAGTCTTCAATTTACCTAGTTCCTCCCCTCCTTGGGCCAACTCTGAAGCTTTCTGATCTTGTACCTGCCCTCATCCCACCAGGTGGGTTCCTCCCTTCCCTCCATTTAGAAACAGCTGTTTAATTTCCAGGACCCGGTGCAAAGTGGAAACTTGGGCACCTAATTTAAAAACTATTTAAAGCCAGTCGTAGTGGTTCTAACCTGCAATCCTGGCGCTTGGGAGGCTGAGGCAGGTGGACTGTGATGAATTCCAGGCCCAACGAAACAAACACAAGTTTATTTAAAGTGTCAAAATGGTGACAGCAGAACATTTTAATTCAAGAGTGGGGCTCAGTCTTCTGAGCTTAAAGCCTCTGCACCACAGCTACATATGTGGAACGCCAGGAAATCAGCGCTGCCTTCCTGCCCCTCTGGCTTGGTAGGAACCCCCCAGAGCCACCCATCAACACCGCCTGCTACAGAGAAATTTGCAACAATCACTGAACCATGACTCTTCCAAGCTTGGAAAAAATTTCATAGAAACATAGAAACAAATAACAACAAAAAGAACAAAGAAACTTGGTCTTCTCTTGGAAAGCTCAGAAGATCCAGCAGGCTGATCCTGTTCTCCCCACAGGACTACAGACTCAGAAGTAGAATCATGCTGAGAAAGGCAAAGGCAGAGGCTGGAGGGTAAGAAAAAAGCAAGATTGCTTGAACCCAGGAGTTCAAGGCCTGGCAAGGGCACTAGAGCAGCAAGACCCTGTCTCACAGCACGTAAGTGGAATCATGCTGCCCCAGTATAGATGCCATAGTATCTGTGCATGGGCTGGGAGTATGCCCCTCCCACCTAGTATTCCATTCTGGGAGCGTGTTTGGTCCCCCTTCTGTCTGACAAAGTGATGGCTTATTGAGATGTCAAATAAAGAGATGATGTTAGGGACTAGAAGGGGTCGTGCTCATGAGCTCAGAAGTCCAGAGTCTGGGATGAGGACCAGGTGGCCTGTCAGACTTACTGGGAAATATTACATTTTTCTCACCTACACGATTTTATTTATTTTAGCCCAGTGCAGTGTTTGGCCCTTACCATACTAGAGAGGCTGCCTAAGCCACAGTCCCAAAGTCTGGCCCCTGCTGAGGGAGGACAGTTTGTAGAATCCCATCTGAGCATGTGACAACTCTTCATGTATTTCCCCTCTAACTCATCCCTTGTCAGGAAGAACACACACCTGAAATGAATTCTTACATCATAATCACCTTACCAATGACTTCAAGAATGAACCAAGAATGAAGCATTGTGGTTCCTCTGTTTTACAGATAAACTAGGGCTTAGAAAAAAAGAAGATGATGGAACATGTCTGAATCCCCAGGACTCAGGAAGCTGAAGAGGGAGGACTGCTATGAGTTTGAAGCTGGTCCGTGCTACCTAGTATGTTCAAAGCCAGCTGAGATACACAGAGAGACCCTTTCTTTAGAGAGAGAGAGAGAGAGAGGAGAATTATTTAGTCACACAGAATGCTGATACTGAGCTTGGGCTTAATTTAATACTGGCAGCCAGTCCTTGTTAAGTTTAGTTATCGCTTGGTGCATGACATTAATTCAGTGGTGCATAGTTGTCTCCAATTCCACCGTTAGATGTGAGATAGGTAGTTTAAGAAGTGTCCTACTGACATAAATACACACCTGGGTGGGGTAGGTTCAACAAGTGTGGCTACCAGGGACGCCTGATCTCAAGGAGAGGATGAAGAGTTAGCTGAGCCCCCAAGGGTGGCCACACCTTGGGAATACTGCCCCTCCTACTGCCTCCTCCTTTTTGCCCTAAGGTCTTGCTGCTGCTGCTGCTGCTGCTGCTACGTGCGGGGTTGGGCTGGGGCAGCAGCAGCAATTAAGGCCAGCTCAGCTGCCCGTTACTGGAACCTGCACGTCAACTCTGGAGTCGGTCCAGGAAGCCACACCCAGTGTCCCTCATGACTCAGTCTCACCTGCCCTCCTCCACACCTGCCAGCCTCTGTGACCCACGCCACAATGCTCTGGGGAAAATCCCAAAACCTTCAGTCCGTCCCAATCCACACCATATGTTGGCAAGGCTGCCGGATTTACAGTATGGTACCTCGGGCCAGGATACCTGGCTGATTTTTCTTTTCTTTTTTTTTTTCCCTTTCTTGTGTATGTGTGTGTGTGGGGGGGGGGATTGTGTGTCCCTGTGGAGATGACTTCGGGAATCATCCTGGATTGCTTCTACCTCCTTGCTTCCCTCCGGGGATTTCCCAGGCTCCGCCCACCAGGGCCGGAAGTGGAGGCCGCCGCAGCCGCCGCCTCTGCCTAGAGTTTTTAACGTGGAACCTGGGTTCGGAACTCAGGATTTTCTGCTCTGGGGACAGTCTTAACTCCTGAGCCATCTCTCCAGGCACCCTGGCCGATTTCTAGCTAAGAGTGACTCAAAACAAGAACACGAGGATGGAAAACTGCAGAAAGGCACCTTTCTCTAGTCCTGTTTGTAATTTCTTTTAAAGACAAAGTGATCCATGGTGCACATGCGGAGGTCAGAGGATGTCCTTTTTCTTTTTCTTTTTTTTTATTATTTATTATTTATTCAACTGTGCGTGTATGCGGGGCTGGAGAGGTGGCTCAGGGGTTAAGCCTCCGCCTTGCAGGAGGAAGGTCCTGAGTTCGGATCCCAGATCCCACGTATAGACGCCAGGCGGAAGCGGGGACGACCTGCGCTTCTGGTCCTGGTAGGACGGAGCCTGTGAATCCCGGGGCAGAAGGAGGTGGAGGCGTCCATGGTGGTTCCCGATTCGTCCGTGGTTCTACACACACACACACAGACACACACACATGCGCGCACATATATACGCACACACGCACAATTGAATAAATAATAATAATAATAATAATAAAAGAAGATGAATTTAAAAAAAAAGCTTCAATTGTGCGTGTATGCATGTGTGCGAGTGTGCGTATGTATATGTGTCTGTGTAGAACCACGGGTGAATTTGGGAACCACCATGGATGCCTCCACCTCTTCCTTGTTTACTCTGCCCCGAGATTCACAGGCTCCGCCCTACCAGGACCAGAAACGCAGGCCGCCCCCGCTTCTGGTGTATGTAGGGTCTAGGATCCGAACTCAGGACCTTACGCCTGCAAGGCAGAGGCTTAATCCCTGAGCCACCTCTCCAGCCCCTCCTTTTTTCTTTTTCATGCGTGTGTTTATGGAGTTCTTGTGAGTGTGCGTTGTGAGTCTTGCATGTGTGGACAGGCGTTTGTGTGTGCGGCTCTGGGGTCAACCTCATTTGTCAGGTTTGTGAGCAGGTGACTTTCCTTTGTGAGCCACATCCCAGCCCTAGTCTCTTGTCTTTTAATTGATAGAAATGGCAGCAGCTTCAGGCCCCAGAAAATACTACATTTTGAGTTTTTTTTTTTTTTTTTTTTTTTTTTAGAGAATTAAGGTAGAGTTTATTAGTAAAGAGAAAGGTTGGAACTCACGGACTCCAGACGTGGAGTGCCATGAGGAGCTAGGGTGCCTCCATGAGAAGCAGAAATAAAACAGAGCTCATGGCACTAGAGGGGCTAGGGAGCCCATGAGAACTCATGGTGCCTAGGCATGGAATTCATGAGGAGCAAGAAACAGACTCATGGCACTGGAGTGCCATGAGGGGCTAGATTGCCTCCAAGAGAAGTAGGCAGCTGGAAACGGACTCATGGCACTAGAGGGCCATGAGGGGCTAGATCGCCTTGAGTTGGTTTTTGTGAGAGAGAGATCTCATGTAGC
Source organism: Typhlomys cinereus (assembly GCA_023101885.1). Taxonomy (NCBI): domain Eukaryota; kingdom Metazoa; phylum Chordata; class Mammalia; order Rodentia; family Platacanthomyidae; genus Typhlomys; species Typhlomys cinereus. Next base: position 2,361,403 of record JALPQD010000236.1, on the reverse strand, counting down.
CCAGGCTGGCCTAGAACTTGGTACTCACCATAGAATGACCTCGGATCCTGATCCTCTTACCTCCTCCAGAGAGTGCTGATTTACAGGCATGTGTCACCATACCCAGTCATATTACATTTCTTCTCTCATTTACTCTTTGACAATTTCATACATATATACAATATATCATGATCATAGCCACTGCTTCTTCCCCGCCCATTCCCTCTGCGGTTCCCCCATATTATTTTTTATACATCAAATTAGCAAATACTAAAAAAGAAGAAGAAGAAACATTGCTGCAGCCAGCAGACATGGTACCTGATACCTGTAATCCCAGGAGACTAGGTAGAAACACTGTCATGAATTTGCAGCCTGAACTACTAAGTACTAGGCCAAACAGAGCTTCAAAACAAGACCATCTAAAACAAACAAAGAAGAACTAGCTGTAGTGACTCACATATAATCTCAGCACTTAAGAGGCAGAAGCAGAAGGATCAAAAGTTTAAGGTCATCCTTGCTATATAGCAAATTCAAAGCCAGCCTGGGCTACATAAGATCCAGTCTCGTCTTTTTCTTCTGGTCCCAGCTTCCAACATGACCAAGAAGAGAAGAACAACGGGCAGGCCAAGAAGGGCCTCGGCCACGCAGCCCATTAGCTGCACCAACTGCGCCCGATGCTTGCCCAAGGACAAGGCCATAAAGAAATTCGTCATTCGGAACATGGTAGAGGCCACCGCTGTCAGAGACATTTCTGAAGCCAGTGTCTTCGACGCTTATGTTCTTCCCAAGCTCTATGTGAAGCTTCATTACTGTGTGAGCTGTGCCATTCATAGCAAGGTGGTCAGGAACCGATCTCGTGAAGCCAGGAAGGACCGAACACCCCCACCCCGATTTAGACCTGCTGGTGCTGCCCCACGAACCCCACCAAAGCCCATGTAAACAGTTGGATTCTTGAAAATGAAAGACAAAGCCATCTCTGGAGAAAATAATAAAGTGGAAATTACGTTTAAAAAAAAAAAAAAGATCCAGTCTCATAAACACTACAAAATAAAACAAGCAAGCAAGTTAAGCAAACAATGTTCCTGTCAGGCATATCCCAGGAGATGCTTTTTTTTTAAAATTTTTTATTATTATTTATTATGTATTCAATTGTGTGTGTATGTGTGCACGCGTATGTGTATGTATGTGTGTGTGTGTAGAACCACGGGTGAATTCGGGAACTACCATGGACGCCTCCACCTCCTCCTTGTTTACTCTGCCCCGGGATTCATAGGCTCCGCCCTACCAGGACCAGAAACGCAGGCCGCCCCCGCTTCCGCCTGGCATCTATACGTGGGGTCTAGGATCCAAACTCAGGACCTTCCGCCTTCAAGGCAGAGGCTTAACCCCTGAGCCACCTCTCCAGCCCCAGGAGATGCTTTTTTAAAAGAATAATTGGACGAAATGTTTAAAAGGTTTTAAACACTCTCTCTCAAATAAATTAATAAAATATTAAAAATAAATTAAAAACTCTTTTAAAACATATCTTGGGCCAATGAGATGGCCTGGGAGGTAAAGTGCTGCTGAGGACCTGACTCTGGAAAGCCCCCCTTTGACCTTCACGCACATGTTTTGCCCACACTCAAACATGCAAGATCAATCTTAAAAAACGAAATAAAAAGTTTCCAGAGAAAATAATTAGAAGTTGGACATGGTAGTTTACTTGGGAAATGCAGATATGAAAACCAGGACTATAAGGTGAGGCCGGCCTGGAATACATATGCTCTTGTTTCCTGACTCCCTTCTACCCCAAACAAAGAAAGAAAATAATTTTCATAGTGAACAGAGATATCTGTGCAAAAATGCTCTTTGTATCGTGGCGGTCACATAACTGCTGGCAAGATTGATAACTGTGTTAATCAAAAGAGGCCCAATGGTGCAGAACTGCAGTTTCAGCTACGGGGAAGCTGAGGCAGGAGGATTTCAAGTACTGTCTGGGCTACAGATTAAGTTTGAGGCCAGTCAGGAAGAGTTAGCAAGACCCTATCTAAAAAGAAAAAAAAAAAAGAGAGACTGAAAATATAACAATGGTATAGCCGCTGCTTAGCATGTGTACAATCTTAGGTTAAGTCCTGAGTGCATCAGAAGCAAAAAGGAAGACTGGTGAGGGCCGAGGGGCCACTCAGTGGCAGAGCACCCCAGTTCCTTTCTAGCACTGGGACTGCACATGCATAAGATCTGGTAAAGTAAATGGTGGTAGAGATATGTGTTAACTCTTAGGCATTCATGAAAGTGATGCTGAGGAGCTGTATTTATTAGCATGGAGCATACTCATTATATATTCAATGGAAAAGAAAGTGGGTTTGAACTTGTTTTGTACAGTGGGTGCTCAATTGTGTGAAATATTAGTGGCCATTTCTACATGAAGTCACGGGAAATATTTGTAGTGTGAAAATTAGTAAATAGACCATATGCCACTATAAAAAGTAGTTTGGGGGCTGGAGAGATGGCTCCGGGGTTAAGATTTTGTCTCTCGAGCAGAAGGTCCTGAGTTCAGATCCCAGGTCCCACGTAAAAACGTCAGGCAGAAAGGGTGGCGGCCTGCACTTCTGGCTCTGGTGGACAGAGCCGGGGAAACCCTAGAGCGAAGCAAGCAGGAGATAGAAACGATCCAGGATGATTCTCAAAGTCCTCCACAGGGACATACAGTGTTCTCTCTCTCTCTCTCTCTCTCTCTCTCTCACACACACACACACACACATACACACCCAATAAATAAAATATACATTTTTAAAAAGTAGCTTAAAGTTGAAAAGATAGTTTAGACAGTAAAACATTTGCTGTGCAAGTGTGAGAATGGAAGTTCAGGTCCCTGAACACACATGTTGCTGAGTGGGTATGGGCACTCCACCTGTAATTCTCATCTTGAAAGGCGGAGATGGATCCTCCGAGCAGGATGGCTAGGGAGAGTAGCTGTATCAGTGAGCTCTAGGCTCGACTTACAGATTCTGCCTCAAAGAATAAGGTGGAAGATGAACTTCAAGCCCAGGTTTCCATACATATGCCTCGTGTGCCCACACATGCAAGCATACATGCATACCAGCACATATACTACACTAACAACTCAGGAAAATAAAAAATCCTTCCTTTTTTTCTCTTCTCTCTCTCTCTTTTTCTTTCTTTCTTTTCTTTCTTTCTTTCTTTCTTTCTTTCTTTCTTTCTTTCTTTCTATTTCTTTTTTTTTTTTTCTTTCTTTGATATAGGGTCTCGTGTAGCCTAAACTCACTATTTAGTCAAGGATAATCTTGATTCCTGATCTTCCTGCCTGTCTACCTCAGAAGTACTAAGATGAACCATCACACTCAGCTAAATTTTTAAAAATTCTTTCCAGTTTGGTGAAGAATCTTTGATTCCAAAAGATTAAGAGACCACCAATACACAGCTACACAGCACACTCATGTGGGTTTTTTTTTTAATTCTTCCCTAGCTATATCTAGTACACAGAGGAGCTCAATGAAGCTATTTGGCTAATTTTTTAAATAATTTTTTTCTCATTTGGGGTGTGTGTGTGTGTGTGTGTGTGCGCGCGTGCACATGTGTAATCAAAGGGCACTGTGTGTCCCTGTGGAGAACCAAGGGTGGCTTTGGGAACCATCCTGGATTGCTTCTACCTCTTTTTTGCTTAGCTCTAGGATTTCCCAGGCTCTGCCCACCAGAACCAGAAGCGCAGACCTGCAGCCGTTTTTGCCAGACATTTTCACGTGGGACCCAGGATCTGAACTCAGGAACTTCTGCCTGTGAAGCAGAGTCTTAACTCCTGAGCCATCTCTCCAGCTCTATTTGGCTATTTTATTTTATTTTATTTTATTTTATTTTATTTTATTTTATTTTATTTTATTTTATTTTATTTTACTAGCCTTGAACTCCTGGCAGTCCTCTTCCAGTGTATTAGTGCTAGGTGTATAGTGTGCTCAGTGAAGTTCTGTTGGTTTGTTTGTTTGGTGCTTCTGGGGATGAGCCCAGGCCTTCAGCATACTGGGCAAGAGTTCAGTCTGAGCCATGATCCCAGTCCTCAAAGTTTTGCTGTCTGTTATCCACGTTCCAACATTGGGCTTGTCTATATGTCAGCAGGGTTCTGACTTGTTCTGGTCCAGGCTGTATCTTAGGCAGGCTTGTCGACCTGAGGCTGAGGAGTGGGGATTTTTCATATCACCATGTCCTTTTGGCAGCCAACCTGTGTCATTGGCAGTTTTCTGTCTTTTCCCCAAGCTGGAAGCCTGGAAGACAATACTGATATTCTGGGCTGGAGGAATCTTTATGGGTGGAGAGGGGGGTATTTTGAACATGCAGCATGTTTAACAGCATCCCTGGCTTCTACAATCCAAGACTTCTGTATTGCACCCCTGACTCCAGTTATGTCTACCAAAATGTCTCTAGCCATTGCAAAATGTCCCAGAGGTAGGAATGTGGGGGGCAGCTCCCCTGCTTCCAGAGCCCTGGCCTAGTAGGATCCTCTCAGAGATAGAGGACCGGGTCTTTCACCCTTGCCCTCCTGCTGAGAGTCACCTATGCCCTGGGGATAACAGAATCTGCAGCTCCTCCCAGCAGTTTGAGGTTCTTGTCGGCTCCTCCTCCTCCTCTTTCTCTCTCTTCACCGCTCCTCTCCTCCTCCCCATTCCTCTTCCTCTTCTCTCCTTCCCTTAGCATCTGCCTGTCCTCAGGGCTGCCCACACTGGAGGCTCCCCATAGCCTCCAGCTCTTCCTCCTGAGCCCCCAGAGAGGCCTGTGGGGAAGAGGCCAGGAGTTCAGGCCATTTGTCTTTTGCTCTCACTCAGCCTTTAGCACTTTGTCAAAGATATTATTAGCAAAATTCTTTCTGCCCATGGGTGTGTTTTTGCCTTGCTCTGCCTTAGCCGGTTCGCGGCTCTCCTCCCAGACTCCTGTTCTCCCTTGAGTTTCAGTTTACCTGACTGGACTATGCCCCCCTCTCTGACCTTTACTGTTGGTTAATTTGTAGTTTATCTGACTTTTTCTTGTTTTTAGGTTTAAAAATTTGTAGTTTATCTGACTTTTTCTTGTTTTTAGGTTTTTTAAGCTTTCTACATCCTGATTAAAACATAAACCCAAAGCAATTCTGTTTTTGCCTCCTGACTACTGAGGTTAATTACTAGTTTTATGATACACAATTTTCCTGTGGTGCTGGGGACCAAGCAAAGACTTCTAGATTTTCTACCCACTGAGTTGTTTTCGTATTATTGCACTGATAAAGTTGAAGAGTGGAGAAGGGACTGGAGAAGTGGGTCACTGTTATACAAGTATGAGGACCTAAGTTCAGATTTCCAGCACCCCCATAAAAAGACAGTAATGGCTGTGTGCCTGTGACCCCAGTGCGGTGGAGGGTACAGGGTGGCTGAAGTTTGCTGAACTTAAGGTTCAGTGAGAGACCCCATCTCAGAGGGATAAGGTGGATATAGCAGAATACCTGACAAGCTCGTCTGGCCTCTGAACCAAGGGAGAGGGGCGCACACACACACATACCCATATATACGCTCCAACTCCCCCCCAGACATACACTTTTTTTTTTAAGTAAGCAAGATATAGTAAGCAAGATATATCTGTCATCTCAGCAACTAGGAAGCAGAATCAGGGGATTCCTTGGGTTTTGTGGCCAGCCTGGGCTACACAGTCAAAGCAAATAAATAAACAAATGACTTGGCTGACTGAGGTAGTGTAACCGCAGATTCCAGAACTGTGGAGGCTGAGGGCAGATCTTGATTGGAAGTCAAGCATTAGTGAACCTCTGTTTAAAAACAAACAAACAAGGATGACAACAAAAGCTAGGCTGGATGGCTCTTGCTTGTAATCTAAAGTCCTTGGAAGAGGAGGCAGGAGATCAGGCATTTCCAGGTCATCTTTGGACTCAATTTAAATTCAGGGGCTGAGGAGGTGGCTCCAAAGTTAAAGCCTTTTCCTCACAAGCAAAAGGACCTGAGTTCACATATAAAAATGCCAGGAGGAAATGGTGATGACCTGCAGTCCTGGCTCTGGAAGGCAGAGCCCGGGAAACCCCAGAGCAAAGCAACAGGAGGTAGAGCAATCCAGGATGATTCCTGAAGTCAACATCGGGCCTCCAGATTTGGGGGCTGGGGATATGGCTCAGGGGTTAAAACTTTTGCCTTGCAAAAGGACCTGAGTTCAGACCCCTAGATCCTATGTAAAAATATCAGGCAGAAATGGTAGCAGTGGCCTGCACTTCCAGCCCTGGACGGTACAGTCTCGGAAAACTACAGAGCAATAGCAAGCAATAAGGACATAGGGCAATTCAAGATGAGTCCTGAAGTCATCCTTGAATTTTTACAGACACACACACTTAAGTGCCCTCTGGTATAAACACAAAAGAAAGGGAGAGAGAGAAAGAAGAAGGCAGGAAGGAGGGAGGAAGGGAGGGAGGGAGGGAGGGAGGGAGGGAGGGAGGGAGGAGGAAAAGCTTGTGAGATAGTTCAGCAGGTAAAAGGCAAACTTTGTAACCTGAATTAGATCCCCAAAAGCCCACATGGTGGAAAGAATGAACTGACTTCTGAAAGTTGTCCTCTGACCTCCACCCATAGCCATATGTAACTCTCTCTCTCTCCTCCCCTTCTCAAATGAAATGAAGTTTTAAAAGAGAAAAGAAAAAAAAGAAACCAACAGATATGAAAATCAGAAGAGTGGCTTCATTTAAAAAATTAATTAAAAATAAGATAAAGGAGGAAGAAAGAAACTGATTACTGGCTCAGTGGATAAAGATGCCTGCATGCAAACCTGGTGGCTGAGTTTGAGCCCACTTGGTGGAAGGAGAGAATCGACCTCCAAACATCGTCCTCTGACCTCCACAGGTGTGCGCACCATGACTCACAGGTGCCTGTGTGTGCGCCTGCTCTCTCGTGCAATAAAAACATGTATCTGCAATTATGTTCGCCGCGGAGGAGCACACAGCAGCTCAATAGCAATGGCTGTCTTTGACGTTTTTTCTTCTCCAAGCACCTTCAGCATGTACTTTACTAGTGAGCCACTTCTCTTGGACATTCTTTTTTTCTTTCTTTGTTTTTGATATTATTTATTGGTCTCTTTGTTTATTTATTGAGAAAAAGAGAGAGCAGACACTCATGAGTAGGTCAGAAGTTTGTTCTCTCGTTCTACCATGTGGGCCACAGGGATTGAGCTTTGGTTGCCTAGTTTTGCAAGCCAGCACCTTTATCCACTGAACCTTCATTCTTTATATGTGTCTCTCCTAAAAAAAAAAAAAGATAAATGCTTATTTTCTTTATTTTGCAAAAAAAAAGCCATAATTTTTAAAAAGTAAAGTATGCGTGTGTAATGTTTCGGGTAAATTAAAGTATGACTCATCTATTTTTAATATGGAATCTTATAACTTCTTTAAAAGGATGATTCATTGAAGAATCTCCTTTATGCCGGGCATGATGATACAATGGACTCTCCCCCTCATGATGTCATCTGGTATGCAGATGTTTACCACACATTGGGATTAATAGTATGATGAAAGTTCATACTTAGGAATATTGAGGCACACCTGTAATTCCAGCTACTCAAGAGATGCAGGCAAGAGAAACATTTCTTTTTGCTATTGCTCATCCTGGTCTCTTCTTGGTAAAGTCTTGTCTCAATGCGTGCTGTCACCATTCTGCAGACAATTCTCTTATCCACATTACCAATGACCTGGGTGACCTTAGCTCCAGCAGTCAGTTCTCAACAGTCTTTGAGCTCCCAATATATACGTATCATGCTTGCATTCTACTCTTTGCTTGGCTTCCAGGGATTACTGTTTCTTAATCTCTTTTTTCAGTGACTTTCTAGTGCCTGCTGTTAAATGTTAGTGTACCCCTAGAACTCAGGCCTCGGACTCTTGCCTATTTTCACTCATTCTTACTGTGATTCTCCTTAGCCTCTAGGAGTATTTTTTTTGAGGATTAAAGCAGAGTTCATTAGAGGACAGAAAGAACGGAACTCACAGAAGTAAATCAGAGCAAGAGAGCCCCGGAGAACTCATGGACTCCAGGCATAGAATCCATGAGGGGTGAGAGAAAAGTCAGGTAGGAATTCATGGAATCCAGATGTGGAATCCCATAAGGGACAAGGGAACCCTCATGGAGTATTTGTATTCTGAGGGATTCCCTGTCATCAAAATTCTAATGTCCACCTGCTTCCTTGACATCTCTACTTGCAACTCTAATATGAAACCCACCTTTGCATCTTCCTCTAAACAGGTTTCCCATAACAAATGAAAATCTCTTCTTCTATTTGTTGGCCAATGGATGAATCTAGAAAATATGTTAAGCAAATTATCACAGACACAGAACAATAAATGCCACATGTTCTCTCTTACATGTGAATGCTAGCATTAAACTCTCGTTGGAGGTATTTGGCTTGGAATTCTGATGTGCTTCTGGCGCTCCCTCAGTTTGTTATAGCAACTTACAGATGTGAGATGCTTGGGTCAGTTGACAAATTGTGTGGTGTGGGATTCAGAGGTAGGGTTATGTATGTTGGTGTGATGGAAGCAGAGATGGCCAAGGGTCTGGTAGAGGATGGTACTGTGCATACTTGGGTGATGAGTTCTGCCTACTGTGCCAGAAAATTTGCACGGTGCTGTGTGCCTCATAGATGTGAACTGTGGGTTTGGCTTGGTTTTTGGATGGAGTAGGGTCCTTTTGAATTTCTGTCTTTATGTGTTGTGGAATGCACTTTGATGTTGCATTTCTTTTTATAGTTTGAGAATTTATCTCCTATATAATGTTGTAAAGTCTACTCCTATTTAAAGTTTTCGTTGTAATAATAAGCTAAGAAAAATAAATGAATGGTAAAGGAAAGACTCAAAGAAAGAAATAAAATCTCTTCTTCTGGTTGCTTAAGAAAAAAATCCCCATATACCACTATCAACCTGGCCTCTTATCCTGACTGCTCTTCTTGCTTCCCGTCTTGAATCACATTGATCTCTTCTCAAAACCCTCCCAAGCCACAGGCCCATGCAGAGGAAGCCTGAAGTCTTGCCAGTGGCGCCTGAGGCACAGAGTGCCCTCTGTCCACTGCTCTCTGAGTACTCTGTGCTGCCCATGCTAACCTTCTTATCGATCAGGAGCAGATGCCTCCCAGGAGTTTGTTTCCAGCATTGCTTCTTGCCTAAGTCCTCCCCAGATAGAAACACTTCAATTTCTCACCTTTGAGGGCTTTTATTAAATACCATTTCCTCCCGGAGTTTCCCTAATTGGCCTAATGGATTAAAGTTGTAAGATGGTAGGCAGGAGAGACGGCTCAGTGGGTAAAGGCTCTTGCCAAGTCCACCACTGGAGTTTGATCTCCAGAGCCAATGTCTTGAAAGAGGACCTACTCCCAGAAGTTGTCCTGTGATGCTGTACTTGCTCTGTCACAGGCATGCCTCTCTCTCTGTCTCTCTCTCTTCTTCTTCTTCCTTCTCTCCTCCTCTCTTTCAAATAGACCGAATAAATAAACAAACAAACAAACAAGTAAATAGAATTGGAAGTAGGGCTGGATGGCACATACACAGCCTGTAATCCCAGCTGTTGGGGAGACTGAGACAGGAGGAAGAGTCATAGGTTCAAAGCCAGCCTGAACAACTTAGTGAGACACTATTTCAAAACCCAAAGTATAGGGCTGAATTAATCATAGGACTTTGCATGATCTGCATAATGACCCACATATCATTGACCCCCCCAAAGTCTAGCATGGATCACAGGCACTAGGATACTTAAGAGGCAAGGGATTAACAACCACAATAGTGTTCCTATACTATTCCAGTTCTTTTGGAACACAAGAAAGAGTTTTAGGCAATGCTACTGAGTCCTTACACCTCATCAGAGAGGAGGACCCAGAGGGAAGTTTGACATGCACACTAAAGGATGCTCCAGGGATGGGGGGGAGGGGGCACTGGGAGAAAGGGAGGGAGAGGGGAAATGGAAGGGGAAAAGGGGGAGGGAGGGGACCCAGGTACCTATTAAGTTTGTATGAGTGGGGAAAAAAAAAAAAAACCAAAGTACAAAAATAAAAAGCTGAGGACATAGTTGAGAAGTTTTAGAATTCAATCCATTCTACTGGATGAAAGGAAAAGAAAAAGAAAAGGAAAGAAGAGAGGAAAGGAAAGGAAAGGAAAGGAAAGGAAAGGAAAGGAAAGGAAAGGAAAGGAAAGGAAAGGAAAGGAAAGGAAAGGAAAGGAAAGGAAAGGAAAGGAAAGGAAAGGAAAGGAAGGAAAGGAAATCCAGTTCTTTTGGAAACTCATCTTTTTCTGTTTTGTTTTCCTCTGTTGTGTTTATCATGACCAGACATGTTTCTTTGCTTAGATATTTTTGAGACAGGATTTGGATCTATGGTTAAGGATGACGTTAAACTCATGCCTCGGCCTTCCAAATGCTGGGATTATAGGCATTTACAACCACCCTGCTTGTTTCTAATTCAATTGTTTCTAACAATTTACTGATTCTTTTTTATTCAATTGTGCGCACATGTGTGTGTGTGTGTGTGTGTCTGTGTGTGTGTGTGTGTGTGTGTGTGTGTATCAGAGGGCACTGTGTACATCCATGGAGGCCCAAGGGTGACTTCAGGGATCACCCTGGACTGAACTACCTCCTCTTTGCTTTTGCTCTGGAGTTTCCTAGGCTCCACCTTCTAAGACCAGAAGTGTAGGCCATAGCCATTTCTACCTGGTATTTTTTAAAGTGGGATCTGGAATCTGAACTCAAGGCCTCTGCTTGCAAAAGCAGAAGCTTAACTCCTGAGCCATCTCTCCAACCTCCTAATTTTCTATTTGGATTTTAATTTGTATCTTTTAAAATACATATTTATTTATTCTGAATATTGCATTCATTTATTTTTTGAGGAAGAGACAGCATGCATGCATGCCATGGCTCATGGGTGGAGGGCAGAGTTCAATTTATAGAGCTAGCCTTTTCTTCCATTCTGGGGTTTCCAGGGATTAAGTGCAGGTCACCAGGTTTCTGAGCCTTACCCACTGAATTATCTCATCTGACTGAGTTTTAGTTTTTCGAGACAAGGTCTCCTAAAGCCCATCCCCTGGGGTGCTGGGATTATAGATATTTGCCTTCGCACCTGACTTCAATTAATTTATGGAGTTAATGAATATACCATCTCATATTTCATACAGAAATCAGTGACCATTAACCATCACCTTTGAACCCCTACGTGGTGGCTGGGGACCTTTAGCTCCAATCAGTAAATGAAGGTTGACCTCTTGCTGGTGACAGACTTTACCTCTACATTGTCCACTGCAAATCAACGCTCATAAACCTTCCCTTATGAAAACTGATAGGGCCTGGGGTTTGTGAGAAACAGTATGAAAAGACAGAAGGAGTAGACAGATGTGAGGGTTAGAGTAGAAGATAGGTACAGGAGGAAGGCAGTCAAGATGGCCTTGTGATTCCGAGTACTGGGTAGCCTGCCTATGCAAAAGCCCTTCCTCTGCCTAACGACAAGGTCTTCCTCAGAAAGACACTCCTTCCCTGCTTCAGCTTTCCCATCTCTAAAATGTGTCCACTGAAGATTAAGTAAGAGAGGACTGGGGGGAGAGTATAGTTTAGCAGTAGAGCACTTGCTGAACACGCATAAGGTCCTGAGTTCCATTCCCAGTCCTGGACTCTTTAGGTAAGGTTATACATGTAAAGTCTTAAGCTAGCACTAAAGGAACAGGGTGTGTGTGTGTGTGTGTGTGTGTGTGTGTGTGTGTGTGTGTGTGGTTGCCTACCACACATTCTATCCTGTGCCCCATCTCCAACACTAAGAAAAACAGAGGGGACCAGAAAACTTAACTGTCCTTAACTGGGAGTGGGGTCCATTGACCAGCAGGGCATAGCCCGTGTCACGTGTCAGTCAAGTTAAGACTAAAGGCCTTCAGGTTCTTAATTTGGTGCTTTCTCCAGGGCATTTTTCGAATTCTCACCATGTGCAGTTACTTCTCTGCGCTCCGTCCCCATCCTCACTATCGTGCCTTCTAAGCTAGGCCATTTGGTTCCTTGAATCTCTTCTTCAGCCTGTTGTTCCAGTGCCTAGCCAGGCATGCGTGTGTGGGGACTATGCCCTTCACTGGAGAGAGCCCCCAGACCCTGACCCTCCACCCACTCCTGGCAGAGTAACAGGGTCAGGGTGACCTCAGTCCTACAGTACAGGCTGGGCTGGTTTCCCTGCAAGTCCTTGCCTCTCCTTGGAGAACTGGACTGCCTTTCCCTGGGGGCAGAGCCAATGGTTAACCAACCTCATTCAGAAGGCGTCAGAGGCCTGGCCTGGGGCGTAGGCCCGCAGGGCAGGGAGCGGGGCAGCTGCAGCCGGGACTACTACCTCCTTATCTACATCGCCACTCGTAAGTATTAAGAAAAAAAATTGTTCACAGTATGAATAAATCAGCCAGGCGCCGTGGCACGTAACCCCAGCATTTAAGGGGTAAAGGCAAAATTGTCAGGAGTTCAAGATCATCCTTGGCTTCATAGCAAGTTGGAGACTAGCCTGGCTTATAAGAGACTTTGTCTCAAACAACAAACAAACAACAACAAAACCAAGAACCTCAAATAAATAAACAGCAACAAAAATAAAATGCGAATGGCTGATACTGAGACAAGGCAGGTAGGGAGCCTGCTGGAAAGCCTGGCAACCTGATGCTCCAGGTTGCCCACCTAGTAGAAGGAGAGAACGGACTTGTGAAAGCTGCCCCCTGGTTCACCCATGTGCCCATCACGTGCCTGTGCCCCCTCCTTCTCTCTGTCTCTAATAAACAAAATATTTAAAAAAAATGCTTATTAATAAAAACAAGCTGTGAATAAAGCAACATCTCTAAAACCCAAATCAAATGTACTATGCAGCCTAAGCTGACCTTTAATTTGCTATGCACTGGAGGATGACCTTGAACTCCTGATCCTGTTGTCTCCGCCTCTTATATTCTGGTATTAACGGTGTGTGTCACGTCTCTGATGCTGCTCCTATGCCTCGTTTTTGTTTTTTAATCTCTAACCCCAGTTGGAGGCCAGAAGTCTGAACTGCAGAGTTAGACCCTGTCTCAAAAAAAAAAAAAAAATTATGTTTTTGATATAGGTCTTGTCCCAGGTCAGCGGTCCACTCCCGTTCCCAGGAGGGCCTTTCTCTTTTGTAATAAACTATTACTTTTCTTCTCTTTTAAGAGACGTTGGGAACATCCTCGTTCAATTTGCTAAATACTTGTTTAGCATTCACTACGTCCTGGGCTCAATCAAATCCCAACACCTCATAAAACTGGGTGTGGTGGGGGAATGAATGTCTATCATATCAGCACTCAGGAGTTTGAGAAAGGAGAACTAAAAGTTTAGGATCGTTCTTGGCTACATAATACAGTTCAAGCGCCATTTGAACTAGAGATCCTGTGGCTGGCAAGAAGGCTCAGTGGGTAAAGGTGCTTTCTGCCTAACCTAGTGAACTGAGTTCAGTCCCTGGACCCACATGGTAGAAGGAGAGAACTGACTCTGCTGGCTGTTCTCTGACCTCTCCATATATGGCAAATTAAAAAAACAAAAAACAAAAAACACCAAACAAAAGGAAGCATGACCATGCTCCTTGGAAAGAAATCTCCCCTCCTGACAATTGTGGAATCTTGACCACAGCTGCAGCTGCTCTGCTGGGGCCTTGAGTTCAGAGTTCAGGCTCCCCACTAGGACCACAAACCTGTGGGGTGGGTGGGGGGACTCAGCCTCCCTCTCCACTCTGGTAACACCTTTACTGCAGTGCCAGAAGCCCTGAGCTCTGGGGATTTCCCAACCTCGATCTTCTATCTGCTCAACTCCTGGGCTCCTTATCATCGCACCTGTTGACTCAGAGCCTTGAGATACGGAGCATCTAGTCATTGGTTGTCACTAGGTCTCTGGGGCAGATATGTGCCGGCAGCAGTACGAAGTCCCTTGGATGTCTTAACTTGGGTACTGCCCCAACAGGTGCGAGGAAAAATGGTACCCGAAGGCTTGGCATAGAGCCAGACTCCATTCCTCAGGCATAGCCCATGGACAGTGCTATCTTTCAGCTGCCAGTCAGGCTTTTACAGTGTGGTTGGCCAGTGGGTCAAAGGCTTTCAAACAGCTCAGGGACACCTGGCTGAGCTGCTTCGACCCTGGCTTTTCCCTCCTTCTCCTCTGCTGTTACCAAGTGTCCTGTGTTTGGGTAACTAAGTTTGTCTTCAGGCATAGGATGAGATAGAAGAGCTCTGCTATCAGAGCTGCAGGATTTTCCATCATTTGTCACTCTGGACTGTGGCCGACTTTAGATTATCACTTACTGTCTCATTTTCTCTTTACATGGAACCTCCTTTTACACTTTAGATGACACGAAGGACAAATACAATTCCATATAGAAGAGGCAAATTCAAAGCGTCCCCAGAGGTCGGGGAAGAGAAAATAGGAATTAGAACACAATGAACGAAGAATTCTAGAATGTGATCATGGAAAGTTCTGGGAGCAGGCTGCAGTGATTATTGTGTAACAGTAGAACTGTATTTAATACCATAAAACACTTAACACTTAAACCATGGAACCATAGAACCATGGAACCATAGAACACTTACACATGGTTAAGATGGTAAAATATCTTACTACAATTGATGATGATGATGATGATGATGATGATGATGATAAAGCTGGGCTTGGTGATGCAAGCCCATAGTCCAAGCACGTGGGAAGTCCAGGCAGGAAGATCTTGGGTTCAGTCTGGGCCAATATAATGAGACTTTGACTCAAACCAACAACCTAGGTGACAAACCTTGTGCTTTGAGGTGACACCTAGGAAAGGATAACTTAGAGGTTGCTCGAGTCTCCCAGCTGGATGTGGTATTGTCGACCTGTTGCTTAGCTACTTGGAAGACTGAGGCCAGAACAAGCTCTCACCTCAAAAATCAAAAGATTAACTGAAAGAAGACCCTATTTACTGAAATCATTATGTTTCTATATCCCATCAAGGATATATATCAAGGATACGTACTTTATTTAATATCTTTTTGTGTATGTGTGTGTGTGTTTTTTCTTAGAACAGGGTCTCATTACATAACGGAGGATAACCAACTCACGACGCTCTTGCCACAGTGCCGAGTGCTAGGCTTAGAGGAACTCACCACCAACCTGGCTTTCATTTTCCTACTACACATTAAAATCCTTCCAGCCAGGCACAGTGTGTACCTGTAATCCAAGCATTTGAGAGAGAAGTGGAGGAGTGCTCGGCCTCATATGCCACAGTATATATGTGGAGTTCAGAGGATACATTTCAGAAGATGATTCTGTCCTCTCACCTTGTGGCATCTGAGATCGAAATCTGTCATTTTTTTTTTTCTACTCTCTTATATTGAGGTTGTTATGTTTGAGCATAGGCACTCTTATCCGGTGTGTGTGTGTGTGCGTGTACATGTGCATGTATGCGTGTCTGTGTGTGTGCATGTATGTGTGCACACGTGTGTGTGTATGTTGTATTCCAGACAGGGTCTCCAGTCTCAGGAACTGACTAAGGCAGTTTAGTCTTGAGCTCCTAATCCTCCTACTTTCTACCTCTGGAGCGCTGGAATTATAGGCCCTGGTTTAGACATGGGTTTCAAAACCAAGACCTGTCCCATGCTAGCCAGTACTGTACAGCCTCAGCAGCACCTGGAGATGGAGGCCGAAGGATGAGGAAGCCATCACAGGCATCCTCCCTCACCAGTAGTTCACACCAGGCCCCGCGTTCCCAGACATTCTCACATTCCCACAGAGCACCTCTATGGGGCCATTCATATCCCATAGCACGAGGGGTAAAACATGGCTGGAGCTACTCACAGGGATGTCAAGCCTGGGTTGGCACTACGTGGCCAGCATTACCTTTGTAGAAATGAGCAGGGGGCAGCTCTATTGCTACCGCAGGATAGCAGGAGATATACAGGGAGCAATGGCAGGTTCAGCTGGTGAAGGCCATTGGCCTTTATTTACCTTACGGTCAGCATATCAGATCCATCCTCCGCCAAGGACCACAGAGAGAGGCCCTGAGAGAGTGGAGGACAATCAGGGACTCTGCTTGGCACAGAGTCAACAGCTCTCCATCTGTCCAGCATTCCATAACCTATCCCTATCTTCTCAATGTCTAAAAGGAAGCTCAGTGCCCCATGCCCATCCCAACTTTGTGGAGGAATAATTACAATGTCTATGTTTATGTGCATGTGTGTAGGCTATATGTGTGTATACAAGTGCATGTGCACATGTGCATGTGGCAGTCAGTGGACAACCTCAGGTGTCATTCCTCAGGCACCATACACCCTGTTTTTTGAGGCCTCACTGGCTTGGAGCTGGCAAACTGATAGAATGACTGGCCAGCAAGCTGCAGGGATCACTTGTCCCAAGCACTGGGATTCCAGTGTGTACCACCATGCCTGGCTTTTTTACTTGAGGTCTGGGCATCAGACTCAGGTCCTCAGGCTTGCAAGACAAGCATTGTACCAGTTGAGCCACGTCCCCAAACCAACAATAACAACCTAAATATTTGAATTGGCTCTTAAGCTAAAATTTACTTATTAATAATGTATACATGTGTGCTATGGTGATTGCTTGTCTGTCTATGCTCATTTGTACTTGCCTTGGCACAGGTATACGGGTCACATATATACTACATATATAGTGTATATGAAGCTAGAGACAACTTTCAAAAGTCAGCTCTCTCCTCCTACCATGTGGTTTTCCAGGGGGAAACACTTAGGTTGCTATTTTGGTGAGCAAGAACCTTACCTGCTGAGCTATCTATCTGGCCCCAACCTTCAACTCCTAATCCTTTTTCCTCCACTTCTTGAGTACCGGCTTACAGGCATGTGCTGCCACGCCTGATTTATCTGCCTTTGTGCCTGTACATGCTAGGCAAGCACTGGCCCAATTGAGCTACATCCCCATGGACTTGACTCTCCATAATGACGATTTGGAGGCAGTCAAGGCAAGCATTATCCTTACTTTACAGTAAATAACTAATACTGCAGTGATGAAAGGAAACAGATTCTATAAGTCACTTTCACCAGAGAGCCAAAGTGAATTGACCATCTCAAAAGATGACAATGACAAAAGAAAGGAGCCCACAATAGTTGGGGTCAGCCCTCCTGAACCCTGTCCTCCTTATGTAACTGGTCTGGAAGAGATAAAAATATTCTAAAATAAATAAACACTCGTGTCCCCTTGCTCTGGCTGTTCCGGTTCTCCCACTGTGCCCTGTATTAGGTGCCGGGTTGTGCATGGTTTCCGACCTGCTTGCCTGGGCTTCCCTTGGCTCCATCCAGGCCTTCAATAAAATGTTCTGGAAGGAACAATACAGACCTCCATTTCTCTCTCTCCCTCTCCCTCCAGCACTGCTCACTCTTTATAAAAATTTTTTTTTTAATTTTTTTATTATTATTATTTATTCAACTGTGTGCATGTTCGCGCGCACTCCTGTGTGTGTGTGTGTGTGTGTGTGTGCGTGCACATGTGTGTCTGTGTATGTGTAGAACCACGGACGAATTCGCGAACCACCATGGACGCCTCCACCTCCTTCTGCCCCCGGATTCACAGGCTCCGCCCTACCAGGACCAGAAGCGCAGGCCGCCCCCGCTTCCACCCGGCGTCTATACATGGGATCTGGGATCCGAACTCAGGACCTTCCGCCTGCAAGGCGGAGGCTTAACCCCTGAGCCACCTCTCCAGCCCTCACTCTTTAACACACTTTACAATACATTTGTGTCCATCCGTGGTCCCCCCAACCAGAATGGAGGCTGAGATGGGCAGGCAGGGAACTTTCTTCTCCCATATAACCCAGTCCCTGGAAGGATGTCTGGAAGATGGTGGATAGTCAAGACGAATTCGTTGAGCGCATGGAAAGTTTTGAATTTCTGCAGCAGCACTTGCAGCCTCCTTTTTTATTATTATTTTATTATTTATTTTATTTTTATTTTTTATTTTTTTGTTACTTGCAGCCTCCTAAGCAGGGAAACCCCCAAAGGCAGGCAGTACGTTCTCGCTCTGCCCAGATCCTCCCGACTAGCTAAGGTTCTGGGTCCCTTGTCTTCTACCTAAGTGCTCTGCCCCTCTGAACAGCCACGTGGCAAACTCTGGCCAATGGCCGCCCGTCTCTCCTTTGGGCCCTGGCTCTAGGCCCAGCATGCTGGGTGTTGGCTGTGACCATAGAACCTGGGCCATGGCTGGGAGGGAGAACAGGTGGGCCAAGGGCAGCTCTGCCAACAGGTAGCAGAGGCTGGGGAGTCTTGGAGGGCAAATGGGGACAGTTAATGATACCGTGCAGTACCTCTTGGTGGGCAGCTCCTCGGTCCCAGGGTGCAGCCACCCCCTGCAGAGTGCAGTGAACAGACTCTGAGTCCAGGGAGCTGCAAACAAAAGACTTTGTCGCCTTTGTCCTCCTCCTGCCCCTTGTCCTCTGTTTACATCCTCCCTTCCCGTAAATGAGTCAGGCACTGGGCCCTACTGGCAGGGAGCCAGACACACCTGTAGGACAGGTTGAGCTGAGCAATCGGGGAGCGGGTGGCAGTATTAGCAGGTGGTTTTGGGCCCTTGGGGTGCAGGCTACTCCTTCTCATGGCAGCCAGTCCTTGCCCATTGCCTTGGGCCAGAGATTTCTTGCCCACTCCAAAAGGATAGGGTGCTCCTGGGGGTTCTCTTCCCTAGGGAAAGACGGGAAATTCTGTGTCAGTGAGCAAGAGGTGGGAAGATCAAAGGCTCTTTTGTCTTCGGGGGGGGGGGGCATTTCCTAGAGGGAAACAGACCTGGAGAGAGAGTTGGCAATCAGATCCCCACACTTGGTTGGCTGACCCCTTGAAGTCAGAGGAGGACACCACCCTGGGTTGGGCACTGCCTAGTAACTAAAGCGCTCTGGGAGGCCAGGAAGAGGTTCTGCCCAGCTCTGGGCTTTATTCCCAGGAACCCTTTGGGGTCTCTGGAAGGGACCAGGGGAGAAGGGGCACAGGGAATCAAAGTGTCAAGTAAATCTTGTGGGGCAGAAACTGCCCCAGAAGAGAAGTGCTGGTGTTCTTACCCAGGTCATCTGCATAACCTGTTTATTTGGGGGGGGGGTGTCACAGTGGTATCTGGTAGGAGCAAGAGCCCCAGGAAAAAAGGTGACTCAGCAGGGGAAAGAAGTTTCTGCCTCTGCCAGAGGATTAACTGGCCAGGCTCTTGTAGGATTGTTTTCCACCTGTCTCTTCTCCCTCTCTCTCTCCCCGCAATGATGACTGGTCACTCTGTCACCAAGTATGTACTGACCGCCTACTACGTGCCCAGCCCTTGACTGGGTGCTCAGATCCTGGTTGTCTGTGCTCACTGGTGACTAGTACTCCCCGGCATCCATCTCAGGGGGCAGGGTTCCTGCCAGTTTCCTCCCATCCCCATCACAGACTGCGTTCCCCTCCTCTAGCCCCCGCATCCTGACCTCCTTCCTTCCACATGGACTCTCACCAATCATCTTGCAGAGATCCCCTTGTTCTTGCACTTTTGACTCACTACCTGCCTCCTTCCCTCCAATGGAGTACTAACCTTGCCCCCTGTACTGAAAAGTGTCCCCTTCCTGCCTGGTTGCTGGGGGACTGGTGGTCAGCATACATCTTTAGCGCTGAGATCATCTGAGGGGTCTCCTTCAGGGAATCTTACCTAGCAGATGAGAGACCCCTCACTCCCTAGCAGAGCAGCTCTGCCTTAGTTTGCCTTCTCAAACTGAGAAGCCTCCTGAGCCGAGAGCCCCTGCTCCAACCACGAATGTCCTGGAACACAAGGGCTTTATATTCCTTGCCACGATCCTCCATGGGTTCTGATGTGGTGGGTTTCCCTAACAGTTGTCTGGGAGCGGCTTCTCATGATCCCTTTATGGTGAAACTAGTTACTGGGCAGATTGGGTCAGGGATTCCTAGGCAACCAGAAGGAAGTGCTTCTACCTCCGTGGAACATCAGGGTGGAACATCCTACATCTACTGAGGCATTTGCCCCCTGAGTTTGTCTCTCAGCTCCAGTTGGCACTGTTCAAGGTCCTCCACCAGTGGCGGCCCCCTGCTTATGGCCCCTTTCAGCAAGTATTTTGGGTGCATATTCTAATCCCCTTCTCAGGTTAGTACTCTTCCAATATCTAGAATCTTGGGAGGCTGAGGTCCTGTATAGCTCTTATTCTCTCTTTAAATTCATTTAAATATTGGGTTGCTCTTTGTTGCCCAAACTGGTCTCAGACTCATGCATAGCCCAGGCTGGCTTCGATCTCATGGAGAGCTTCCAAGTGCTGTAAACCACACCCAGTTGCTCTTGTTCTTTCTGTAAGGGATTTTCCAGTTTCCCTCCCTGTGCCTGGCTCTTAGCACAGCGACTCTGCCTGTCTCCAGCCACTATTGCCCCATCTCTGTCCTCCCCTTAGGGTTCTCTCCTCCTCTTTCAGATGTCACCTCAGAGTCAGTAGAAGGGATGGGTGAGACAGGAAAGATAAGCAGAGCCTCCACCTCTTACGTAGGTACCTGTTTTACATATGTCATCTCATCTATTTCGGTCCTTTTGAGGTAGATACTATTACGATCCTTTTTTACTCAAGAGGAAACCAGGGAGTCACAAGGTGGAGTCGTTCACCCAGGGCTGAACTGTGGGCATCTAGAGAGAGAACTGGGGCGCCTGTCGGAGAGCTGCTCAGACTTCTGGCCAGTTTGGTGTGTTTATGTACTTATTTACTTATTTGGTTCTTGCTCTGCGGTTTCGGGCTGGCCTCAAAGTTTTGTTACTTTCCAGTCTAATAGTGTGGCTGCATATGGTGTCTTACACCTCATCTTCAGTGTCAGAATAGGATCATGCTGGGAAGGTCTTTGAAGGTTTTCCCCCCACTGCGGAGATTATTCTGAAAGAACACACCCTATTGATCTGGAGGAACGGGTTCTAATTCTTCACAGAATTAAAGTCCACAACTTCCCCCAACCCTCTGTTCATGAAAGGATGCGAGCTCTCCGTTGCGGATAAGCTAAAGTCCTCCAAGAGAAACAGCTCCATCTTAAGGTCCCCCATGAAGTTCCCCTTAAGAACAGATCAATGGGATTTAGGGAACCAAAATCTCCAATCAGGTTTGCAGAAACTGGAGCTAACCAATAAGGAAAAGCCACTTTTCCTGGCCTGCCTAATCCTCTAAATACTCCTGACCCTGTCAGCCATCTTTGGCTTCCTTGCCCTTCACGGATACATGTCTGGAGTCAGTGAGTTCTTTTCCTGTTCCCTTGCCCCTCACAGACTCCATGTCTATGAGTTCCATCCTTTCTCTCCTCTAATAAACTCTGCCTTAAGCAGAAGAAGGACCTGAGTTCAGATCCCTGATCTCATGTAAAAAGACCAGGCAGAAATGGCAGTGGCCTGCACTTCTGACTCTAGAAGGTAGAGCCTGGGAAATCCCAGAGCAAAGCAAAAAGGAGGTAGAAGCAATCCAGGATGATGCTTGAAATCACCCTTGGTCCTCCACAGGGATATATAGTGCTTTCTGATACACACACACACACACACACACACACACACACACACACACACACATCTAGTACTATAAAACATATTAAAAATGAAAAAGTAAGACCAGATATGGTGTCACACACCTGTAATCTAGATTTGGGAGGCAGAGACAGGATCAATACAAATCAGCTAGTCTTTTCTAAATAGTAGGTTCTGGGCTAGCCAGGGTTATACAGTGAATTCTTCCTTCAAAAAAGGTCACGAGAAGGGCTCGAGGAATGGCTCAGTGAGTCAGAACTTGCCACACAAACACGAGGACTTGAAATTGATCTCCATCACCCGCATGAAAACCCCATATATTCCTGTAGTCTCTGTCCTTGAAAGATAGAGCCTGAGGATCTCTGGACTTCCCTAGCCAGTCCATAGAGGTTTAAAAGAATCATGAATTCCTGAGCCAGTGAGATAGCTTAGTAGATAACACACCTACTTGCAACCTAATTGTAAGGTATAAATGTAAGGTATTTACTCAAAAACATACCACACCATGAACTAGATGGAAGTGCTTAATGGAGTTCTAGATCCACTGGGCCAACCATAGGAAGAAGGAGAGAAAGGGAGAAAGAAAGAGAAAAAGGAAAGAGAGCTAGAAGAGGGAAATGAGAGGGGGGGCTTTATACCCTCAGGGTTGGTGAGTGGGCTGAGAGGGCAGAGTCTGGAAGTGATTTCTGGGACCTTTGCCTGCCCAGTCCAGCAAGTGTGGCCATCAGTCTTTGACCTTGACCTTGTTAGCATAAGGGAAATGTGCTCTTACCAGAGCACCAATTATTAGGGGGTTAGTGGCCACCAAGCAGAAGCTGGGCCCTGAAAGGGGGGGTTGAAGGAGTAGAATTCCTATCACTAGTGACCTTAATTCAATCTCAAGAAGTCTACATGGTGGAAGGAGAGAACCTACTTCTGAAAATTATCCTCTGACCTCCAATTATGGCATGCATGTACATTCCTTCTCTCTCAAATAAATAAAAACTTGAAATCACAAATAACACCATAGAAGATAAATCCCTATCTCAAAAGTAAACAAACAAATCTATAAATAAAGCAGAGAGCAGTTAAGGAAGACACTCAAAGTTGACCTCAGGCCTCCTAGTACAAGAACACACACACACTCTCTCTCTCTTTCTCTCTCTCTCAAAGGTCCAGAGAAACAGAAGTCCTTGAGTTCTCTGAGTCTTAGTCCATCCAAAAATGTAGTGGTGGGCTGAGAGATGGTTCAGGGGTTAAGACTGTGCCTCACAAGCAGAAGGTCCTGAGTTCGGATCCCAGGTCCTACGTAAAAATGCCAGGCAGAAATAGTGGCAGCTGTGTACTTCCTGGCCAAGTGGGCAGAGCCTGGGAAATTCCAGAGTGAAACAAAAAGGAGGTAGAAACAATCCAGGATGATTCTGGAAGTCACCCTTGGTCCTCCACTGGCATGTGCAATGCACATATACACAAACACATACAAACAAACAAACAAACAAGTTAAAAATGGAATGGATGATGTTTATTTTTTTTTGAAGTGTTAGATGGAAATTAGGAGTTCATGAATGCTAGGCAAGTATTTTATCAATGAGCCAGCCTCACTTCAGCCTGATTGTCACTTGCCTCAGTGGTTTTCAATAGAAATTTAAAAAACAAAAAGGTCAAATATTCCTGTTATCATAGCTGTACTTAGTTGTACTCCTGTTATCTTAGCACTAGAGAGGTGCAGACAGACAAGAGGATCAGAAGTTTAAGATCAGCCTCAGCTACTTAAGAAGTCTGAGGAGAGCCTGTTGTAAATAAGTAAGTAAATAAATAAATATAAACAAACAAATAAGCACTCTGGCTGCTATCTTCATGTCTGTAATCCTAGCACTGGGGGGAGATATAGGCAGGTATTCAAGGGCATCCTCATCCTCTTAGCAAGTTCAAAGTCAGCCTTGGCTGTAGAAGACCCTATCTATAAACAAACAGACAAATAAAAAGAAGTCTAGGCATGGTGACACATGCCTGTCACTCTAGCACTTAGGAACCCAAGCAGGAAAAACCTAAATTTGAAACTAGCTTAGACTTCATGGTAAGATCCTGTTTCAAAAATAAGCAAACACATTGAAATAAAAAAGAAAAAGAATTATGGAAAAATATTTTACAAATTCTAAAGTTACCCAGAAGAAGCTGAGGCTATAGCTCAGGTGGTAGAGTGCTTGCCTTGCATGCATGAAGCCCTGGCATCCATGCCAGCATCACATAAACCAGACCTGTTGGAGCAAAGCTGGAACTCCATGACTCTAGAGGCAAGAGGATAAGAAATCAAGATCATTTTCAGATATATAGTGAGTTCCAGGCATGGCCTGCATGAGGCCCTGTCCAAATAACTAATAGTTGAATGAATATTTATTAATATACTTTCCATTAAAGACCTTATCAACTTATGCGATCTGCAAGATGCAGTAAAAATCACCATGGCAACAGGTGACTACCAGTATAATTGTGGCATAAATATCAAGGAGACAAACAGCAGTTTTCTGATTGGACTTCAGACTTGCTTGTCAGAATGGAGCACATTCCTGTTACTGTTCACTAGAACAATAACCTAAAACAGGGAAGGAAATAGATCAATAGGGAAAAGCAGCCAATGAACCTATAGGTAGGAAGACAGTACAACAAACTGCTCTATAAATAGCTGCTATTATACCCATAAATTGGAAGAACGCTTAGCCTAGAAGTTTCTTCTACAACAGAGGTAGAGGATCGTGACACCCTGACAGGATGCAGCCCAGGGCAGTGGAAGAGCAGAGAACTGGACAACAGTAGCCACCAGATGCACAGCACCATTAGCCCTGCAATGTTCACATAGAATCAAGCCAACCTACTCTCTTCCCATCCTAAGGCTCAGGGAACCATGAGATTGTAAGAACCTAAAGATGGGAAGGTCCACCTTTGGACAAGACACTCCATTCAAGGCAGGACCGCTACACCTAGGAACTTCTGCAATGAGACTTGTCCTTATCAGACATGCACGAAGACTGACATATCAACATGCCCTCATAGACTAGCGAGGGTCTCAGGAGAGATAATTACATGCAGTGGAAACCTTGAGAACTAGGGCTGGATGAGTGAAGAGGAGTGCCCCTATCAGAGGGGCAGGCCAAAGAGGGGCCACTTGGTATGCCACAGAGGCCTGAACCCACACAACAGTAGACAAGCCAGAAGGAACTCTGGGGCCCATAGAAATTGCCAGGCAGGAGGGTGGGCAGGGAGTGAGATGGATTAATGAAGGGAGGGGAGGAGGGATGAGGAGAAGGAAGGGAGGAAGAAGAGAGGCAGGGATAAATACTCAATGTGCTTGCAAAACTAGGGAAAAATTTTTTTTAATTATATATAATTTATAAAAATATATAAAATTATATATATATATATATTCTTCCTCAAATGTATAAGGAAATTCTTCACAACACCTGAGGCTCTTTGGGAGTTGCTCCAAGGTAATAATCACTCTTTAATTGATCTACTATGTTATTTATGATTTTTTTTCATTGGTTTCTTAGGTATTTGTCCAAGAATATGTGCTATCCGAGCAATTATGTTGGAAAATCCAGAGATACCCATTCCCCACTCCTCAGAAGGCCCCATGGTCTGTGCCTCCTTAGCAGAAGTTTTACCCTGTAGAAAAATCACTGGGGAGCTGGAGAGGTGATGAGGATGCTCACAAAGTGTGGGTGACCTAAAAAAAGGTCCAAGAAGTGGTGGCTGCTCACAGGGGACTAGGTAAGGTTCCCACACAGTGGATTATTGTGTATTCCTTAAAAGGCACGTATGCAGCTGGGAAATGGATCAGGGGTTAAGACTTTGTCTTGAAAGCAAAAAATCCTGAATTTGGATCCCAGGTCCCATGTTAAAACAAACAACAGCAGTAGGAAAGGGCAGTGGCCTGCACTTCTGAATCTGGTGGGCAGAGCCTGGGAAATCCCAGAGCAAAGCAAAAAGGAGGTAGAGGCAATCCAGGGTGATTCCTAAGGTCATCTTTGACTCTCCTCTGATACTTACATACACTAAACAAACAGACTGTTTTAAGAGGCAGATATGGAGCCTGTGAACCATAGGAGAGACCTGTATCAGGTACAGGGCTGAGGGGAAGAGAAATCAGACAGAGGAAGGAGTATCTACAGTGGGATGCCATTTACATCTCATCTCCCATGAATTTCGATGTATTAGAATTGCATGATGGTAAGGGTAGAGCTCAGTGGTAGAGCACTTGCCTGACATACAGCGGTCCCTAGGTCTCATCTGCAGCACTACAAAAAAAAAAAAGGAAAAAATGAAGAATCCTAAGAGAGACTCTATCAGCCACACCCTCCCCTCACCTCAGTCTTGCACCCAGATATGACCCTTCAGTTTTCCATGATCTCATAATGGTATTTTGATCCCAGCACAAGCTAAAGTAACTTAGTATGCACACTGTCTTCAAAGGTCTGGCAGGACAGTCACTGATAGGTGTTGTCATCTCTGGGTGTTAGACATTGAAAATGTTTTTCGGGCTGAAGAGATGGCTCAGGGGTTAAGACTCTGCCTCCCTAGCAGAAGTTCCTGAGTTCAGGTCCCAGGTTCCATGTAAAAATGCCAGGTAAAATGGTGGTGGCCTGCACTTCTGGCTCTGGTGGGCAGAGCCTGGTGGGTGATCCAGGATGAGTCCCGAAGTCGCCCTTAGTCCTCCACAGGGACACCCAGTAACCCCTCCTCCTCACACAAACAGTAAATAGATAAATAAAATATTAAAAAATAACATTTTTTATTCTTCTTGCACTACCTCTTTTTGGCTTCCAGTTAGGATTTCCAAGGTTCCACCATCCTGAGTCAGAAGTGTAGGCTACCACCATTTCTGCCTGGTGTTTTTACATGGGTTCTGGGATCTGAACTCAGGTCCTTCTGCTTTTGAGACAGATTCTTAATTCCTGAGCCTTCTCTCCAGCCTGTGAGTCAGTTCTACAACATGGTATGTTGGACTTGGATAAAACAGCAATGATGGTGGCAAGGGGGAGGTCGCGATTCTACCTGTACAGTAAGGCTGTAGGGCTCTGGCGGTGAGCCCGTAGTGAAGTACCTGTCGCAGGGTCTGGGGTTTTGGGGGTGGCGGGTGATGCAACGCCATGCACAAGCATCAGTGGTGTGGTGGCGCGCACCCATCCCAGAAAGTTCTTGCCGTTGCTAGTATTGTCTGAGGGCTAGTATTTCCCCAGGCCCGGGTCTCACAATAGAGAAAGGTCAAGTCTAGCACTAATGTTAGGCTTAGATGCACAGGGCAAGTGTGGACAAGCCCAGAGTGATTGGTGAGGCACTGTCGCAAGGACCCCAAGTGACTGGCAGTGGAACTGCCCCCATGCTGCTGGTGTCTAGGACAACCAAGACGGCTGCATGCCTCGGGTCTCTCAGAGATCAGGAATGGTTCAGCGTGTTTCCTCTGCACCCAAGCCGCCTGGGGTGTGGGGCAAAGCCTTCCTATCCAGTTCCCCGGCTACAAAGGGTTCACCGGTTTGGTGTAACCTGAGCCGGCCTCATTTGTGTGTGGGCAGGTGTGGTGGCGTGGGCCTTGGGCCAGTGAATGAAGCCCAACGTCAGCTCTGTCACCTGTGCTATGTGCCAGCACTCTGCAAACAGACTGAAGTCACGAACCCAACAGAGAGTTCAGCCGGGTTGTCATCGAGTTGGCAAGCCACAGCGAGGAACGCCACTGGACCGGCTGCGGTCCCTGACCTTGCTGTGATCATCCTAGGAGACAGACTCCCCAACAAGACATGATTACCTAGGGAGCCCAAGGTTCTGGGAGCCTTGCTGCACACATATCCTGGGGGAATGAAGACAGGTGGGGACTGGGTGAAGCTGCCTTCTCTGGTATCCTTCTAGAGAGGCAAATCTACAGGGCAGGCACTGGTCCAACAGGGAGGGGCTGCCCAAGGCGCATGGGAAATTCAGGTCAAGCCCTGTGGAAGGAAAGGAAGGGGAGAAAGGAGCCTGGACTTCCTGGTCTACTTCAGCCCGGTGAGGGAGGTGAAGGGAGGGAAGGGGACATCTCCAGTAGAAGCAAACAGAAAATGGACAGTATTCCAGCTGTCTGGGGTGTTTTGGGGACAGAGAAGCAGTAACATTATACTGATTGGACAACACTCTCAGGCAATTCTTGGTTCTTGTTTTCCTGTGAGGGGAAACTTTGTATATGGCAGGAATGCACTCGACTTTTTCTTAAAGGGAAGAATCCTTTTTTAATTTTAATTTCGTGTGTGTATGTGTGCGCGCGCGTGTGTGTGTATCAGAGGGCACTGTGTGCCCCTATGGAGGACCAAGGATTGACCTCAACGTCAAGCCATCCTGGATGGCTTCTACCTCCTTTCTCAGGTTCTACCCACCAGGGCCTGCAGTGCAGCCCCTGGCCATTTCCTCCTGGAGAATTTTTTTTTAAGTGGGACCTAGGATACTAACTCAGGACCTTCTGCTTAACTTTTAGTTAGAGTGCAGCCCCAGCATGCACTCTGCTATCAGGCCAACACCATCCCTTACTTTTATTTATTTATTTGCTTGGAGCATTTCTTTATACTTAGGCAGAGCTGAAGCAGAATAGATTCTGTCCTGGAGCAGCCTAGAGTCTAGAGAAGCTCAGACAGTGCCCTTGCCATAATTTCAACACTGCCAGCTGGCATGCCTGTCTCCTCCAAATGCTATGAGGAATTATGTCATGAGCATTATTATATGCAGAGTACTAAGTACCATGGCTAGTACTTAGTAAGTGCTCGAAGAAAAGCCTGATGACCCCAATGTGCTCCCTGGAACCCACAAAGTGGGAGTAATGAACCAATTGCTCAAGTTGTCCTCTGACCTCCTTAAGCTTGCAGTGGCATGTATGTTCCTTTACAAGGTTGCATACACGTGCTGAGTTTGTGAATGATGCTTTGAATACATGATTGACAATACAGAGTCTGAACTAGAAAGAGAGGAGAGAGAGAAAGAGAGAGATGTATAAATAATACTATGAAAAGTTTAAATACAGAAATAGCTATAAGAAACAGGCATAAGAACAGAAATGAGGGCTGGAGAAATGGCTCAGGGATTAAGACTCTGTCTCCTAAGCAGAAGGTCCTGAGTTCAGATCCCAGGTCCCACATAAAAATACCAGACAGAAAAGGCTGGGGCCGACACCTCTGGCTCTGGAAAGTAGGGCCTGGGAAATCCCAGAGCAGAGCAAAAAGGAGGTAGAAGCAATCCAAGATGATTCCCGAAGTCACCCTTGGTCCTCCACAGAAACATACAATACCTTCTCACACACACACACACACACACACACACACAATAAATAAAAAAATAACAAAAATTAAAAAGTTAAAAAAAGAACAGAAATGAACTATCTGGCACCAGGCATGGTGGTACGTACCTAAAATCCCAGTTTACTCAGGAGGCCGAGGCAGGAAGATCACAAAGTTCCAGGCCAGCCTGAGCTACACAGCAAGTTCCTGTTGCAAAAATATAAAAGAGAGGAGCTGGAGAGGTGTCTCAGGGATTAAGTATGCCTCACAAGCAAGGTTCTGAGTTTGGATCCTGGATCTCATAACAACACCAGGCAGAAATAACAGTGGCCTGTACTTCCAGCCCTGAAAGGTGGAACCTGGGAAACTCCGGAGCAACACAATCCAAGGTGATTTCTGAAGACACCCTTGGACTTCCATTCTCTGATACACACAGAAATGCACACATACGGATACATATACACACTCCCCCGCCCAAAAAAAAATAGAAATGAAATAATTAAATAAAAAGCCCAATAAGGGTTTTGGGATGTTGTTTTTTGGTAGAGTGCTCTTCTAGCATGCATGAAGCCCTGGGTTTGATCCTCAGCACCACATAAAACCTGTCACTCCGACCTTAGCAAGCGGTACATCAGGAGTTCAAAGTCATCCTCAGTTACTTGCTATGGTGAGTTCAAGTCTGGGCCACATGAGACCTTGTCTCTACAAAATAGAATGAAAGTAATATCAGACATAGTGGTAGACGCCTGTGATCCTACCTCAAGAGAATGATGCAGGAGGGTTACTGTAAGTTGGAGGCCAGCTTGGGCTACACGGTTAAGTTCCACAACAGTCTGAGATCTTATATTAGAAAAAGAAGGAGAAAGAGGGAGAAAGAAGTTGAAGCTGTTAAAATAAAAACTGAAAAGAAAGAATAAAAATAAATCTTCTCAGTGGTTTTGTGCCATCACATAACAAATCCAAAGCCAGCTGGGTTGCATGAGATCCTATCTCCAGAAGAGCAAACAGAAAACAACAGTGACAAACCCCACAGGTCTGGGGAGGTGGTTGGGTGGGGAAATGCCGGCCGTACACGCATAAGAACCTGAGTTTGGGTCCCAGCATTTGTGTGAAAAGCTGGGATGGTGATAGGAATCTGTAATCCCACTTTGAGGCAGACAGGAACATCCCTGGAGTTCCATGTCTTTCTGGTCTAGCAGTCAGTGAGCTCCGGGTTCAGTGAGACACCGCGGTCTCAAAGGATAAGTTGGAGAGCAATAGAGGGAGGCAAATAAAGCTGACCTCTGGCCTCCACATGCACGCATACGGGCACGCACACACAGACACACGCACATATACATGCTTACATAAGACAGACAGAAACACACATACACACACGTACACATACATAAGACAGAAACACATACACATACATACTTACAAAAACAGACAAACACACACACACACATACACACACTACATACTTAATAAGACAGACAAAACACACACACACATACATACATTTAAGACAACAGAAACACAACGCGCGCGCACACACACACACACACACACACACACACACACACACACACACAGAGGAGCCAGGCCCACCTAGGTTATGTATGGATTTCAAGCCATTTTGGACTAGCTACATAGGCCTGTCTTTTAAAAATGAAAATAAATGAAGTAACATAAATAACAACATTTTATCCTGATCAACCTCTGATACCATCTTGTGCCTGCCCAGGCATTTTTCAGACATAACCCCTACCCCCAGACAACTGCACGCAGACGTCTCCTGCCAACACATTCAGGGCTTGTCAGGACTCTGACCAGAGCCCAGCTATATTAATAAAAAAACTCCAGGATGTATAATCAAAACAATTTCTGTATATAACCAAAATACTTGCAAAATATCTACTGTAACAAGGTCTCTCTTTTATTGTTCATAAGCATGATCGGGTGTTCATGTACTCGCATGACATGTGCTTCTTACAAACCTTGTTATCATATGGGCATATTACCCATCTAACCAAAAAAAAGTCTCTGTGACTCAAGTATTATGATTTTTTTTCTTTATAAGCTCCAAAATTCCTAAGATTCATCACCAAGAGACTTTTGAGGCAGGAGTCACTCTTGATCAAGCTCTTAATTAAAAACTCTTTTTCCTCTTAACTGGTTTACAGGGTGATCCGTAACTTTCTTGTGGATATTAAACCCCCAGACAGAAGCCTACATGCGTATCAGAACTGCTTTATCCAAGAACTCAATACCCATCTCTGACAGACCTCTGCAACAGCTGACCTATCAAAATCTCACCACAGAGAAGCGAGGCTCTCAAGAGACGTGGTGTATCCTGAGAGACTGATCGGTACAAGTCAGGAGAGGGGGGATTATTAACTTAACCATTAGGCCACTGGTGGGCTTCTGCCCACTCCCCAGAAGATATCCAGACACACGTCCATGCAGGCACCCTAGATCAGGCTCAATGGATCTCACAAGTAGGGGGAAGGGGAAGCAGGAGGGGGAGCAGGGGGGCTGTTACTGCCTGAAAAGGAAAATGAGTGAGGGAGAGATGGGGAGAGGCAGTCGTAGCTAAAATATAAATTCATCATACTTGTATCTGAAACTTCAAAAAAGAAAACAAAGGTTTGAGGGTTATACAGCTCACTAATAACTCTTGGTTAGCAAGCACAAGGCCCTGAGTTTGATGCCTGAAGCCACAAGAAAGAAAATAAAGAGGCATGTGGTCTGTAATCCTAACACTCAGGAGACTGAGGCAGGAGGATTCAAATTTGAGGTTAGTCTTGTCCAGCCAGGCCAACCAAGGCTTTGCAGTAATGCCCTGTACCAAAAAAAAAGGAAAGAAGGGAGGGAAGGAGAGAGAAAGAGAGGAAGGAAGGAAGGAAGGAAGGAAGGGAGAGAGGGAGGGAGGGAGGAAGGAAGGAAGGGAGGGAGGGAAGAGAGAGAGAAGGAGGTGTTTCAGGGAAAGGGTCTCTACCGTCCCAATGTCATCGGGTTCCTGTGATCTGGAGTCGAAGATTGAAACCAGAATATGGTATAGAGGATTAAGGTGAGTTTATTAGAGGAGAGAAAGGTTGGAACTCATGGACTCCAGACGTGGAGTGCCATGAGGAGTTAGGGCGCCTCCGTGAGAAGCAGAAATGAAACAGAGCTCATGGCACTAGAGTGCCCTGAGGAGCTAGGGCGCCCTGGAGAACTCACGGTGCCTAGGCATGGAACCTATGAAGAGCAAGGAACAAGAAATGGACTCATGGCACTGTAGTGCCACGAGGGGCTAGGGCCCTCCATGAGAAGCAGGCAGCTGGCAAAGGAACTCATGGCACCTTGAGTACAATGAGGGGCTAGGGCACCTCCGTGAGAAGCAGAAATGAAACAGAGCTCATGGCACTAGCGGGCCATGAGGGGCTAGGGAGCCAAAGGTGACTGCCAGGGCCAGGCATATTTATACACCTAGACAAGCCCGGGAAACTGGCTTTTTCCCATTGGTTAATACCCACTGGGGCCCAACCCAGTTGCTCCTGGGCCCAGGTGAGCAGGAGAGCTCATCTCCATAATCCCTTCATAGGGAAGTTGGCCATTTTATCTCTGGGAGGAGTCAGTTCCTCAGCAGCAGTGTTCCTTTAGGGTGATTCCAGCAGTGGGGGATGGCCTTCCAGAATTCCAAAGACCCTGAGAGCCCCATCTGAGCATGGCTGCTTTAATCCTGCCTTAGGGGGAGGGAGGGAGGGAGGGGGGAGGGAGGGAAGGAAAGAGGGAGGGGAGGGAAGGAGGGAGGGAGGGAAGGAGGGAGAGAAAGAAAAGAAAAAAGAAGAGAAAGAAGAGAAGAAAAAGAAAAGAAAAGAAAAAAGAAAAGAAAAGAAAAAAGAAAAGAAAAGAAAAGAAAAGAAAAGAAAAGAAAAGAAAAGAAAGGAAAAGAAAAGAAAAGAAAAGAAAGGAAAAGAAAGGAAAAGGTCTGGAGAGGTGGCTCAGGGTTAAACCCTTTGCCTCCAAGCAGAAGGACCTGAGTTCATATTCTCAGATCCCATTATAAAAATGTCAGATAGAAATGACAACAGCCTCCAATTCTGGCTCTGAAAGGCAGAGCCTGGGAAACCCCAGAGCAAAGTAATAAGGAGGTAGATCCAGGGTGATTTCTGAAGTCACCTTTGGGCCTCTACTCTACACACACAACCACCCCCCACACACACAAATGCATACATACACACAAACACAACACGCACATACACAAACGCACATACCTTTGCAATTAAAAAAAACAAACAATAAATAAATAACATTTAAAATTATCTGAGCCCAGGAGCTAGCTCTGAGCATAGCTCAGTGAGTAAGGCACCAGGTTACTATTTTGTTGTTGCTGTTGCAGTTAGTTAGGGTTAGTTAATTGGCTAATTAGTTGGTTGGGACAGAGTCTAATGTAGCCCAGGCTGGTCCTAAACTTGTCCTATGGCTAAGGATGACTTTGAGCTCCTGACCTTCCTGTCTCTACCTCCCAAATGCTGAGGTTTACAGGGTGCATCATCATCTTCATCATTCCTGACTTGGAATGATTCTCCACAAGGTTTGTTGTTACCACTGGTGAAACCGTCAATGATTAAAATAAGGACGCACAGAAGTGTGGAACTCTGTACTGCAGGCGATGAGAAGGCAAAGCAAGAAGCGATGAGCAGTGGCTAGACTCAGAGTCGGTATTAATAGAATTCCAACAAAGGGATGGATAATGCTGAGATAGGGACGAAGTAGCATGGACTTGAAGGTTCAGTGCCAAAGGGGCAAACGATGAAAGTGTGAGAAGCAGCTGAGGTCATTGTGACCTGTGCCTACCAGGCCTGCCGCCACAGTCTTCTCACCCTGGTCTCTGTCTTCCCTGCCTTTCACAAGCTCACCCACTGCATTCAGGCATCCTATCCCACGCTCTCTCTACCCTTATTGAATCCTCTATTCTCTGTTAAACTTGGCTTTTTCCTGAGGATACTGCTTACCTCACAGCCTGGCTGCCCTGATGGTACCAGGCCTACTGTGCGCCTCTTCAGTTAGCACTCTGGAAAAAGCTAACTTCCCCCTTATCCTTTCTTAGAGAGTGTTGGAAGACGGGCTCTGCAAAGTGAGGGACTGGGACCACTGGATTCTTGATCATTTGATTAGGTCTCTTTCCTGCAATTTACAGGATCATTTTTATCCTTGGCATCTCAAAAGTTATGTTCCATCTGTGTCTCACATCTTGTCCTGGATATTTGCTGTGCCCTTTCAATCTGAAACTGGAAGGATATTCCAATTTGATTTCAGGAAATTTTCTTCATTATTTCCATGATGCTTTTCTCATTTCTATTTTATCCTTTTTTAAAGGATAAATACATTTTATATTTATTTATTTATTTATTTATTTATTTATTTATTTATTTATTTATTTATTTATTTAGTGTGTGTGTGTGTGTGTGTGTGTGTGTGTGTGTGTGTGTGTGCGTCCTGGATTGCTTCTACCTCCTTCTTGCTTACTCTGGGATTTCCCAGGGCTTTGCCCACTAGGGCGGAAAGTGCAGGCCCACCATTTCCTCTGGGTAGTTTTTAAGTGGCACCTGGAATCTAAACTCACGACCTTCTGCTTGTGAGACAAAGTCTTTTTTTTTTTTAATTTTTTTGTTATTATTATTATTTATTCAACTGTGTGCATGTGCGTGTGTATATGCGCGTGCACGTGTGTGTCTGTGTGTGTGTGTGTGTGTGTGTGTGTGTGTGTGTGTGTCTGAGTATGTGTAGAACCACGGACGAATTCGCGAACCACCATGGATGCCTCCACCTCCCTCTGCCCTGGGATTCACAGGCTCCGCCCTACCAGGACCAGAAGCGCAGGCCGCCCCCGCTTCTGCCTGGCGTCTATACGTGGGATCTGGGATTCGAACTCAGGACCTTCTGCTTGCAAGGCGGAGGCTTAACCACTGAGCATCTCTCCAGCACCCACACACACCTTAAAGTACTTTTATTTATTTCAGAGTGATAGAGAGAAAACACGTTGGCGTGCCATGGCATATTTCAGAAGCCATTTGTTTCCTACCATGTGGGCTTACTGGGGATGGAATTCAAAGTCATAGTTTGGCTCACCAAAACTAATCTTTAAATTTTCTTATCCTATTTTCCATTTCATTCTCTTTTGGCTTTACTTTCTGGAGTGCTTTCAACCTCTCTTGCTGTCTGTTTCTCTGTTTCTCTCTCTCTCCCTCTCAGCCACTGTGCTTTGGAATTAGGTTTCATTCTTTACCCTGGGCTAACCTAGAGCTCACTTATGTGGCTCAGGCTGGCCTCTAATTGTAACACTCCCCTGGCTGAAGCCTCTTGACTACTGGGATTACAGGTATGAACCATCACCCTGGCTGTTTTTGCTTTCAAAAGAACTTTTTCATGTGTGTGTGTGTGTGTGTGTGTGTGTGTGTGTGTGTGCGTGCGTGTGTGCGTGCGCGCACTCCTGTTAGGAAAAGAGAAGAAAGATCAAGAGTGGGGAAGGGGCACAGAACACAAACCCAGGCTTCATCCACGAACACTGAAGTTTACCCAGGAATCTCCAAAACTCCAGCAGAAAGCAGCAATTTCTCCTCTGGATAGAAATTGCTACTGACTTCGAGTCAGAGGTGCAAGCTTTTTACAGTTGGAGTACAGGTAGAGGGAATTTTGGGTTTGACCAGTTGTTCCCTTTCTTCCCCAAATTTGTCAAATTATCTGTTTTTCTTATCAGATCCTACCAACATTCTTGGTGGTCTCCAGTGAAGATTCATTTTATCTCAGATCTATCTGGAGGGGTCTCTGGTTTTGAGGTCTGGTTCCAGATCTATCCGTTCATGTATATGTCCATATAGTGTTCCTGTGTAGGCACGTGTATGTGTGGGAGCGCACACCCTCACATGGACTGGTAGAAGCCAGAGTCAATGTTGGATATCTTCCCATTGCTCTCTGCTCTATTTTTTGAAAGAGGGTCTCATCATTGAATCTGGAGTTCTCTATTTTAGTTAGGTGACCAACCAGGAAAATCTGGGAATCTGTCTCTGACCCCCTGTGCTGGAGTTCAGACATTCCTGGCTTTGTATAGGAGTGACGGGAATCTAAACTCAGATCCTCAAGCTGATGCATGCAAGCACTTTACTCACTAAGCCATCTCACCAGCTCCCTCTTTCATCATATGTAATATCGTGTGGGGGAGGGGAAGAAAGAGAGAGAGAGGAAGGGGGAGAGAGAGAGAAAGAGAGAGAGAGAGAAAGGGCTGGCTATTTAGTTGAGGATGACCTTGAATTTCTAATCTCTCCTCAACCTTGGGAGGACTGAGATTACAGGTAGACAACACCACAGCCAGTTTTATGCTATGTAGCTAGGCAGGGACCCACTGTTTGGGCTTAGTCCTTGCTAGGCAAGTGATCTCACTGAGCTATATCCTCAGTCTAATTTTCTATAAATCTTTGTTTCTTTGTTTGATTTTATTTATTTATTTTTTTCGGTGCTGGGGACCGAACCCAGGGCCTCACGCTTGCTAGGCAAGCGCTCTACCACTGAGCTAAATCCCCAACCCCTGTTTCTTTGTTTGAGACAAGGTCTCATTGTATGGTTCTAGCTGACCTGTTACTTAATGCAAGAGTTGGACTTTGTGTGATCCAGGCTGGCCTCAACCTCATGGTACTCCTCCTGCCTGGGCCTCCCAAGTGATGAGATTAGAGGCGTAAACTACCAACCTGGCTTAATTTTCTATATTTTTTTTACAGCATTCTATTGTCGTTCATTCTTTTTTTATTGCTGTGTAACAATCATTCCAAACTCAGAATTGAAAATTAACAATAGCATTTAATGTCTCGTGATTTCTTTATATAAGGAATTCTAGAAGGCCCAACAGTGGAGCTCAGGCTCAGAGCATCTCACCGACTGTAGTCAGAACATTGTTTGAGAGTTGTCAAGAGGGATGTGCAGATAAAGATGCTTATTGTCGAGCTGAGGACTTGAATTTGGTCCCTGGAGACCACATGGAGAGAGGAGAAGACTCTGCAAAGCTGTCTTCTGACTTGCACACGTGTGTCATGGGACACATGCATCCCCACAAGACAAGCAAAAATGTTTCAAAATGTTTTTAATTAAAAGCAAAACAGGGGCTGGAGAGGTGGCTCAGGGGTTAAGCCTCTGCCTTGCAAGCAGAAGGTCCTGAGTTCGGATCCCAGATCCCACATGTAGACACCAGGCGGAACCGGGGGCGCCCTGTGCTTCTGGTCCTGGTAGGGCGGAGCCTGTGAATCCTGGGGCAGAGTAAACAAGGAGGAGGTGGAGGCGTCCATGTTGGTTCCTGAATTCGTCCGTGGTTCTGCCACACACAGACACACGCGCGCGCACATACATCCGCTCACACACACAATTGAATAAATAAATAAAAATTTTAAAAAAAAAAGCAAAACAATGGGGGCTGGAGAGGTGGCTCAGGGGTTAAGCCTCTGCCTTGCAGGCGGAAGGTCCTGAGTTCGGATCATAGACCCCACGTATAGACACCAGGCAGAAGCCCGGCGGCCTGTGTTTCTGGTCCTGGTAGGGTGGGGAGCCTGTGAATCCTGGGGCAGAGTAAACAAGGAGGAGGTGGAGGCGTCCATGGTGGTTCCCGAATTCTACACACACACACACACACACACACGCGCACACACACACACACACACACACACACACACACACACACACACACACGCACGCACAATTGAATAAAAAAAAAAGCAAAACAACCCCTTCCAAAAACATTGGTTGAAGTGGGGGGTGGGGACTGGGAAGATGGTTCAATAGATAAAACCCTTACCAGGCAGTCCTGATGCCTGAAGTTCAGATTCCCAGCATCCCTGTAAAAG
The DNA here is from genome assembly GCA_023101885.1 of Typhlomys cinereus. NCBI lineage: Eukaryota > Metazoa > Chordata > Mammalia > Rodentia > Platacanthomyidae > Typhlomys > Typhlomys cinereus. The sequence goes on along the minus strand of JALPQD010000236.1, from coordinate 2,323,807 downwards.
CCAGTCAGGTGTTGCCTATAGTCCTAACTTTTGGTAGGCAGAGATAGGGGCTGGGGGTCAAACTGATTACTAGTTTAGACCATCAATGAGCTCTGTCCTCAATGGAGAGACCTTGCCTCAGCGAATCAATGGGAGACGACAGATGTCTATCCACGTATATTCGAGTGTGCACATGATACACACACACACACACACCAAGCAAACAAAAAACCCCACAAAGCATATTGGCTGGTTCTGGCAGATCTGAGGCTTGGAGGAGCTGCTTCGGTGACGCTGCATTCACACACTCACATGCCGGGAGGGTTGATGCTGATTTTGGCAGGAGGCTCCAGCTCCTCTCCACGTGGGCCTCTCCAGAAGCTCTGGATGTGTTGTCTTTCTGTAGGGCAACCGGCTCCTCACCGAGCAGGCAGTGAGAACACAAGCAGGAGGATAGTGCACACCTGCAATGCGCCCTTGGGAGATGGAGGAGGGCCAAGAATTCAAGGTTAGAGGAATCTACAGAGGTTGTGCCCACGGAGGATGTCGGATCTCCGTGAGTCCTTCAGCCCCATCCCCGCCCTCACACACACACAGTCCGAGTAACAGTCAATATAGATTTAAATTCAGGTATTAGGAGAGAGAGGCCTAGGAAAGGATAGTACACAATCTATGGGCGCAGGCTGCTGAAGAAAAGTTCCTTTTGAGGTTTTGTTTGTTTTTGTTTTTAAAGTTCACACCTTCACCTGGACCAAAAAGGCCAGCAAAACCTAGTACCTTTCTGTTCCTCTCAGCTCTGCCCGCCACGCTGCACCCGCTGGAATGTCTTGAAAAGCCGCTCTGACTCCAGGCGAGAGATTTTTGCCCTTGTTGCTGCTATGGCCGCCTGGCTTTCTCGGTTAATTGGCACCTCCTTAGGGAGTCCTTGTTCTTCTTTAGTTTGTTTTATTTTATTTTATTTTGTTTTGATATTTAGAGTCTCAGATCTTCTAATCTAATTGTCTCCAATTATATTCAGGTGGCTCTCATGGTTCTGATGTCTTTGTTTTGTTTATCTGGGATCAACTCTGTACACATGTAAACCACAAGGACAGTTTAGCTGTCTTTTTAAAATAATATTTTTATTGATTCTTTGAAAAAGGTTCATATATGTATCCAATGTGTTTGGATCATCTCCACCTGCTCCCACCACCTGAGCCCTCTGAGTCTTTTCTTTTTTTTTTTTTTCTCCTCTTCCCCCCAACCTGAGTTTAATGTCCACAGTTTGTATGGTAAGGTTCAGGACTTCTTCCTGGGACCTATTTCACATGTTCCCAATGGACTAGTGGAGCCAGTAGGGATACTTCTTGTCTAATTTGGTTTCTGGTTGGAGTTCGTTCAAGTCATCAGTGGTCATTTAATCAAAGGGAATTATGCTCTTCATTTTCTGGAGCTGATACTCCAACTCCTGGATTCTGATCTTTGAGAGGGAAATGAACTCAGCACAGTGCTTCACATCTTCCTTTTCTTCAGCATCCGCCTGGGCAGGATATTTGTTCTTAGTCCCAGGAATCTGCAAGGCATTGAACTTCTTTTCAAAATCACAGTAGTAAGGCCAGTGGATCACTTGGTTTCTCTGGCAGAAGAGCCTACCTAGTACTGAGGGTCTCATTTCAAGAATTCAGGGAGTTATCGATAGTCTTTTGGTTTGGGGGTATGATCTTCCCCCAAATTGCCCAATTGTACCAGTAGGCATCTCTTGCCTGGCATGCAGGGCTCAGCATTATGTAAGACCATGATGTCTTTTCTCCCTCAGCAGTCTGCATTAACATTTTCCACTACTATGAAAGCTAGCCAGCAGGGAGAGAATTTCCAGTCAGTTTGTGATTGACTTTTCTGGGCTCTCCATCCAAAGCTTGTAGTGTATTCAGCATTAGGGTCTTGCTATTCAGTTATGGTGGGCAACTAAACAAATAGACAAACAACTAAACAAACATCTGATACACACACACACACACACACACACACACACACACACACACACTAAAATTAATGAGTTTCCATAAGGCTTCTTAGCCTCAATATTCTAAGCCCCACAACCCAGAAAGCCTAGCACCTAAATCACTGATTAGTAGAGCATGCTTACAATCACAACACTGGGGAAGCTGAGGTAGAATTGTCACAAATTCCAGGCTATATATTGAGTTATAGGTCAACTAGAGCTATATAGCAAGTCCCTTTAAAAAATCAACTAATTCACTCAATTTAGAGCCAGATGAGGTGGCACACACCTTGGAGGTAGAGGCAGGAGGTGGACAAAACAAGAGCTTAAGACCAGCCTGGGTTACTTAAAACCCTGTCTGAAATAAAATCAATCGAACAAGCAAGCAAACAAAAAACTTAAAATGTGAATGGCGATTCATGATTCACACTTAGAACATCACTGAGAAGGCTGAGACAGAAGAATTGTCACAGACTTGAAACCTGAATTATAGAGTTGAGCTCTTGTCTCAAAAAACAAAACAAAACAAAAACCAATCCAGAAGTGGTGATACATACCTGTGATGTCAGCATTTTGGAGGTGGAGACAGGAAGATTAGGAGTTCAAAGCTATCCTCAATTACAGAGTGAATTCAAGGCCAACCTGGGCTACATAAGACCCTGTCTCAAAACAAATAAACTACAATATCCACATGTACCATTTGGGGTCACATGCCCACACATGTATATCCACCCGCATGTAAACAATATACACACACACCACACCACACGCACATACTCCATACCCACAAACGTGGAAGAAAAAGAGATTAAGAAAAACAAAACAAAACATGATTTAAAGCCCTTGTCTCCCAAGTACCTGAATGATAGGCCTGTGCCCCCAGGCTTATTATTCTGTCTTGATTTAGTCACCTATAAAAAGTTGGATATCTCCGTGTAAAATCTTCTGTTTGCTGTTTTTGTTGCTTTGGTTTTAACAGAGGACCTCATATATCCAAGGCTGGCTTTGAACTCACAATGAAGCTGAGGGCAGTTCAATGTCCCAGCCCTCCTGCTTCCATCTCTCAAGTCCTAAGACTAAAAGCATGAACCACCATACCTAGTTTTGAGGTGCTTCATTCAAGTAATGCTACTTCATCTCTAACCCTTTCTATCTATGGTGAGCAGCAAATGAGGTAAACAGAGTCACGCATACTCTGCCCTGAAAGCCAATGTGTTGCTGGGCTGTAGACTCACATCTGTAATCCCAGCACTCAGGAGGCTAAGGCAAAACGACTGCTAGTGCCAGGCCAGTTTGAAAGAGAGAGAGAAAAAAGAATACCTCCCTCTCTCAAAAAAGACCAATGAATCAGCTCTTCCTAGTGCAAGTCGTTTATATGCAGAACCTTTAGGAACTTTCCTGCCTGAAGAAGTGCAGACCAATTTAGCCATTGTCCCAGCATAAATGCTATCAATAGTTCTTTTCTACTCTCAGACATACAGTTTTAATGATCAATTATATGCCTGACCTTAACATGATCTATTGGAATCATTAAAATTCTTTTCTACAAGTGAGGGCTAGAGAAATGGCTCAGGGGCTAAGACTCTGTCCTTGCAAGCAGAAGGTCATAAGTTTGGATCCCAAGTCCCATGTAAAAACACCAGGCAGGAAATGGTGGCGGCCTGCACTTCTGACCCTGGTGGGCAGAGCCTGAGAAATCCCAGATCGAAGCAAGAAGGAGGCAGAAGAAATCCAGGTTTCCAAAGTCACCCTTGATCCTCCACAGGGACACACAGTGCCCTCTGATACACACACACACACACACAAAATAAATAAAATATTTTTTAAAATAAAATAAAATTCTACAAGCGAAGGCAGGACATGTAGCTAAATGGTAGAGCTTATATAAAGCATATATAATATAAAGTATAAGGCCCCGGGTTCCTTCGCCAACTCTACCATCCATGTGTAAACTCTACCAGGTGGTTCTTCTGGGCCCTCCTACTATACTGAATAAACTTGTCTTCTTAAAAAAAAAAAAAAAAAAAAAGGCAGGGGGAGTGCTGAACCCTGGAAATATAATTTAAAGGTGAGGAGCAATTGACTTGCCTGGCATGTATGAAGTCTTAGGTTCAGTTCCCAGTACCACGAAAAATAAATAAAAAGTAAATTTATGATCTAGATATTGTTACCCCAGCTTGTAAATATTTGGGAATAATGTTTGTCCAGTTTAGAGGTTATAAGATCCATAATTTGCCACATGATCCACCTGAGGCCCCCTTGGCTGGCAAGGACTCCCCTGCCTAACTGGAGAGCAGCTGCAGAGGATTCATAGGAGGCATTTTGGGAAAGCCAGGAGCTCAGGGGAAGAGTTGGGGGGCACATGTGCCCTGGGAGAGCGCAGCTCCAGCAGCGCCCAGCTGCTGGGCAGGCGCTGGGCAGACTGTGACGGTTGGCCCAGCCACACCAATGCACACGGGCACTCCCAGGTAGCTCACAGGTCCTGCCCAACCTGACACTTTCATAGCCAGCTTTCCTCTCCTTTTCTTTCTGTTTTTCTTTCATTTTTTCCCCCTCATTCTTCCCTCTCCTAAGTCTAAATGAATGCTGTCTCACTCTCAACCTTCCGGCTGCTCAGCCACAGCGAGGGCATCTTACCCACAAAGGGCAAGACCTTGGCAGCACTAAGCTCCAGTATTGCGAGGAGAGAAAACTGGGTGAGGCCAGAATAACTGAGGTGCCATTTATTTGACATTTGCCAAACCTTTCTTTTGTGGCATTGAAGACTGGCGCTGGGGCACGCGGTATGCAGGCTTCTGTCAAGCTTTCCCACTTTCCTAAGGAATATGTTTTATTCTCGTCCCTGCTTTACCAAGTGGAAACTGAAGCTGATAGGGTGCTGAATTCCATCATCAGACGGGGCCTGGATTATCCATGGAACTGCAAGAATATGGGAAGGATACAGAAGAGAGAGTACAAATGTATGCTGGTGCCTTTGTGAAATGTAAATACTATACAAATAATTGTTATGCTAAGCTAGAAAAAAAATTCTCCACACATTAAGCATAGGTCCAACCATGAAGGATTGACTATAATAATATGCACATCTCCTTCCTCCTCTCTCTTACTCTGTCTTCTCTGTCTTGGTCTTTTTGTCTCTGTCTCTCTCTCTCTTCCATCTTCCTACCCTCTAAACCTTCTTCCTGACAAGTGCTCAGTGGGCGCTGCCAGATGATCCCAACGCCTCTTCTTCATGAGTTCCTTTTCCTCACTGGCATCCCCACAGTGCCAAGGTAGATGGAACAAGCGGTGAAGGATCTGGTCAGCTCGTGTACTCTACCACTGAGGTACATCTGCGTGCTATGATGAACACCTGAAGTATTCAGGAAACTCAGAGAGGAGGGTCGCTTGAGTCCAGTACTTCAAGAGCAACACAGCAAGATTTTTATTTTTAGATATCTGTTTATTTGAGAGAGAAAGAGAGAAAGACAGAGAGAGAGAGAGAGAGAGAGAGAGAGAGAACATGACATAGGTGGTATGGATGGAGAACAGAGACAACTTTCAGAAGTTAGTTCTGTTTTTCCATCATGTGACTTGAAGTCAGGTCACCAGTTTTGGAATCAGGCTCCCTTACCCGCTGAGCCATCTCACCAGCCTGCATGATCTTAAAAGGAAAAGAAATGGAGAGATGGCTCAGGTGTTAAGACTTTGCCTGGAAATCAGAAGGTCCTGAGTTCAGATCCCAGGTCCCACACAAAAACACCAGGTAGAAATGGTGGCAGCCTGCACTTCTGGCCCTGATGGGCGGAGCATGGGAAATCCCAGAGTGAAACAAAAAGGAGGTAGAAACAATCCAGGATGATTCCCTAAGTCACCCTTGATGCTCCACAGGAACACACAGTGCCCTTTGATACACACACACACACACACACACGCACACACACACACACGCACGCACGCACACACGCACGCGTGCGCAGCAAAATAAATCAATAATATATATGTACTCGTTTATTTTCAAGAAAGAGAGGGAAAGGATAGAGAGAGAGAAAGCACGCAGCACACATGCATGCCCTGGGGTAGTAACAGGGGTGGAGGTCAGAGGACAACTTTCAGAAGTCAGTTCTCTCCTTCCACCATGTGGGCTTCCAAGGATCACATTCAGGTTTCTAGGTTTGCAAGCATGTATGCGATGCGCCTCACTGGCTGAGCTATCTTGCTGGTCCTTAGAAAGAGCTTATCTCAATAAATAAATAATAAATAAATATCCTTAGGAAGTCCGTCCATGTTCCCATACATATTCTTACAGCTAGTGGACAGTGGGGGGAGCAGAAGAAAGTAATACAGAAGTCCAGTAGGGCATGCGATACTCTCCTGTCTGCTGTGCCTTTCCCAAGGTGCAGGGAGGAATCTGGTTTACCTATCTGCGAGAATAGGCAGATGTCAGCCTATGGCCTCCTGGATTTTGTGTTTTGAGGTAAGTTCTTGCTATTTAGTCCAGGAATTACAGACGAGCGCCACCACGCCTTGCCTCTAGACTCTGAGTCCTGTGAGACTCTATGTCACACTGGGAATAGCAAAGAGACAGAAGCAGAGGAGACCTGGTCTGCCCTGCAGAGGGACCCGGCTTCAGAGTCTTGCACGTGACGTGGTCCTGGGCAGTGAGAGGTGCTTTCTCAGTGCACCTAAGGAAGATACCGGCCAGGCCCTTCCTGGCGAAGCCTCTGCCTGCACTGAATGGCTGCCAACTGGAATGTTCTCGGAGGAGGCCTATCATCTGGGCATGTTTGAGGGTTCATTGAAGACTGAGCACAGAGCCTGGCAAGATAGTGTGTACCCTGTGATCCTAGGACTTTCGAGATGGAGGCAGAAGGATTAAGAGTTTCAGGCCCTGTCTTAAAAAAAAAGATTAAAAACTTCCCGGCTCAGGTAGGAAGAAGAGGCCTAGCACCTGTCCCTTAACAGGTTGCTGTAACCTGCAGGAACCCTGGACTGGACATTTTCTAGCTAATGTGGTTTCAGGGAAATTCATCTTGTTCCTCTGGGCTTTCCTTGGACCATGGTGAGGGTCCAGGAGGCCTTAGCGAGTTCACGGAGGGAAGACACTCTTTTCCATGCCAGCCGGGAGACCTGGCACTGGGCTCCCAGCAGCCTGAGAAGCTGTTATTCTAGAACCTGATAACAGCTTGGGCAGGGCCGGGTAGCTGATAAGAGGCAGCTGTTTGAAGTCCATGGAGATAACAGCTTCAGAGAAAGTCCATAAATGGAGTGGGATGCACAGGGTTGAATTGGACCACCTTGCCTGCTTTCCTTTCCTCAGTTCTTGCAAAGTGCTCGACCCCTATGTAGTTGACGGGTTCGGAGCCCTGATCTTTTAACAAGTAGCCTGGGTCTCTCTCTTTCCATGTTGGTGTCTGGGACGGCAAGGCTCTGCTGTGACTCCTGGGGGCTGTCAGCAGCCTTCCCTGCTGCACCGGTCCTATTTCTCCCCAAATGCATTCGCTCTGCATTCGTGCATTTAGCAAATATGCTCACTCTGTGCCAGGAGCCGTCTCTGTTCTCATGGGGCTCATGATCTGGGTGGCTGGGAACAAACAATAAACCAGTAACTATAGTTGGTGGTGAGAGGGATGGAGGAAAGGTCAAGGGGATGGGATGAAGGGTAATAGACATGAACATGGCGTTGCTATCCTGGAGTCAGAAAGGTCTTTCTACAGAGAGTTGGTGGGTAAGAATAAGTAAGCCAAGGCAGGTCTTTCTAGGGAAGAGAGGGCAAGTTCAGAGACCTAGGGGTAGGAGCTGGGTAGGGGGGCTGAGAACAAACAGAGCTGAGGGGTGGGTGACAGTGGTAGAAAATGAAGATGGGCAGAGAGGCCTTATGATAGTGCAGGATAGGCCTGGGTTTGTTTAGAAATGACTTTGCTAGGATTGTGGTCCAGTGGTAGAGCACTTAACTGCCATGCCTAAGAGAGTAAGTTCAATCCCCAGCACAATAATTAATAATAATAACAATAATAATAATAATGATGATGATGATATGATTGCATAAGGACTCACTGGAAGGCAATGAGAAGGAATCTGATTTCTGTTTTGAAATTTTCGCTTTGTTCTCTGCATGGAAATCACAAGCACAAGTGGCCAGATGCGTCATCTCCCTGTGCTTCTGTCCTCGCAGGTATAAAGTGGGATTCTATCCAGCCTGTCTGTGGAGTGCTACGGTGCCCTGGTCCTGCTCTGGATGTCGGATGGCCCCATGTGGCTTCTTCTCTATAAAAAAGGAAGTCTGACACCAAACCAGATAATCCATAGGGAGCGTCGAGTGCAACATGGGGAATTAGAATAGGATTGTTAGACGGCGGCTAGCCATGGTGAGAGACCACTCTGAGGAGATCATATCGAGCTTGAGAACCAGATGACATGGGAAGGGTCTTCTGCAGTGACCGACCCAATTGAGGAGACGGGAACTTGAGACACGGAGATAGAACCTGATTCCCAGATCCCCCTTTCACAGGGAAAATGCTCGGCCCGTGACATGCAGTGAGTACTCAACAGTGTTTGGAAGTTTGCTGTTTGCTTTCCATTAGCCCAGGCTGGTCTCAAATTCTCCTATTCCCTTGTCTGGCCTCTGAAGTGCTTGGAGTACAGAGGAAGGCCATCATGTCCAACTTGTTTTCAAGACATGGTCTGACCATTAGACTAGACTCCCCACCCAGTTATTCTTCTGCCTCAGTCTTCCAAGCTGCTTACCATGTGTCACCATCCTTGGCCAGCTGTTACATTTATGTAAATTATTATTATTAAGGCAGAGAGAGCTAGGAATAATTGGGATTTGCAAAGTTGAGCAGACTCACACATCCTAGGGCTTCGGCTTTACCTACAGCAGCAGAGGCTGCTGGTATTGACTTAGACACTGCTGCTTCCTCGCCCTCTCATTCTGGGGAGTTGTGAAATCTTCTGGATAGGACCTTAGTGTGTTGTTTTACATACTAGAGGCAAATGTCCCATCTTCACAAAGCTAATGTTCCACCTGTGGAAACTGATGCTCCAAATCTAATTAATGTTTATACAGAGAGTTCTGACATTCGCTGACATAAAGTGGAGAAGGGATGGAAGAGAGTGGGCGGCTATGATGTAAGCCCATCGCAGAAGGGCTCTTGGTTAAGGTGATGTCCGAGTGGAAGCCTTCTTGGGGAAGGGGGTCTAGGCTGAGGATCGTTGTGAGGGTCAGCACCCAGAATCTGGAACTTACTTGAGAAACACCAAGGGTCCAAGCACAGCTGCAAAAGGGCAGCACAGGGGGTGCATGGGGGGGGGTGGGGAGGTGGGGGTAGGGCACTGGAGAGTCTTTGATGTTGTTTCCTATTTCTTGAACTCCTGCATTTATTCATGTTCTTGTCTGTCAGTTCTTATCTAGTCCATCTCTGCCCGCCAGTAGGTACTAAGCTTCCTTAAGGAAGGACCTACTCTCAGGCATTCAGATGGATCCTGATCCTTGGGTGGTCGCTGGCTGGGGGAGACAGGGATACACAATCCACAGCCCTGGTAATCGACATCTAGCCTCTGAAGTACCATTAAACTTACAGAGTGATTTCCCCCGCTGAGAACTTCAGTTTCCCCATCTGTAAAAGAATGTGGGCTGCGAGTATCATCAGTGACATGGAGCTTGTTTTGAAAGAAAAGGAAACTTGCAAATCCCTACGGAAAAATAAACAGCTGTTAACAAACTGCATTTCATAGAGAAGCAAGGGGTCCCAAGCCTCTGAACTTGTCCCTCAAGCTCTGGTTTTTAGTGTTCTGATTGTGGCGCTGGCCTTGGTGAAAGGCCGGTTTTCTTCCTTATGTGAGTGACTTGGGACTTCCATTGGCTGGGTTCTAAATAGATGTGTGGAATAAACAGGTTTGTTTGTGGAGACGGGAAGGAGCCGTGTTTAAATCTGCAAACCCTCAGTTTCCACGCCTGGAATAGTGTGTGTGTGTGTGTGTGTGTGTGTGTGTGTGTGTGTGTGTGTGTGATGGGGAAGGGGAGAGAGGAAAGAAAGGAAGCGGGGGGGGGGGGGGGGGCATTCGGAGGTGCAAGAGGTGGTGAAGGAAGGACCCCCATAGATAAAGGACCACCCAGCTGTTCCTAAGTAAGAAATACTGGGGTTGTGGAGAAGGTAGAAGAGAGGTAGAAACAGGGATGTGGGAAGGGGCTGGGGTGTCACTGGCAGAGGGGTGGGGATCTGGCGCACATATCTGAGAAAAGACTGAAGCTCTGCCCAGACGGGAGAGGCCCCTGTGAGTCTAATGGATTCTCCCCCCCCCTCCCTGAGGATTGGGAGACGGGGTGGCCCAGGGCCAAACCAGCCACCACCTTTTCTCACCAGGTAGTGCCTCTCTGCACGTTCACACCCAGTGCCGCGCTGGCAGGGGCCGTGTAATCTGAGTCCTGGGTGTCAGGAGGGGAAGAGACCCACCCGGTCCTCTCCAGTCTCCCCCAGCTTCCTAGGCACCCCAAGGCTCACACGAGCACATCCTGGAGAAAGGGTGGAAGGATTAGGGGCTGATGACAGGTTGTCAGCAGCTCTGAGGACAACCCCATAATCCCAGCACCCTGAGCTGCAGCGCCCTTTGATCCAGCCTCTGAAAGCTTGATTATGAGACCCAGCCCATGTTTCCATAAAGGGGAGAACAATTGTTTCCAGCCCAGACAAAGGAGTCTTTGTACAGCTTGGGACCCGCACCTCAGGAGCCTCCTAGAGGGGGGGATGGGGGAAGGGGACGGGGACCAGGCAGGGCAGTTGCTGGGTGAGGCAGCTGCCTGACTCCTGCCGAGCTCACTGGAGATGGGCAAAGGGCATTGTGACGTCCTATGCACCACCCAATGGGCACACCCAGGCTGGGGGAATTGGGGGTTCCCTTCTGGATTGTTCCAGCCTTGAGCTCAAGATGCATGCTGTTTTTATCCCGATCAGGGATGATGTTGGAGTATCTCCCTTATCCCCTGTGTTGAGGAAAGGGTAGGCTCCTTGCTGCCAGGTTTTCACACTTCAGTAGGCAGGAATCAGGGAGGGAGGGAGTTTGGGGACCAAGGGGGGAATTGAATGGGAGAGGTTTCAGGAATCACGACGAAGAAGGGGGCATGTTGGAGGCCACCGCTCTAAGTACAGCAGCCCCCGTCCAGTTTGGAGCCGCCTCCTGCACATTTACAGCTGCTGTTCCAGCTTCCCTGGGCACGGCCACACAACACCCTCAGACTTTGCCAAGCAAATGAGGCTGCGACAGCAGCAAGAGCTTTGCTGTCCTTCCAGCGCAAAGGAGAGAAGTCTGGGTTGGTGATACTTGTGCCTGGATGTCCACTGCCCCCGGCATGTGTTTGTTAGTTAAATTAACCCGCCCTCCTGGCCTAGGCTTCTGCCACTTGTGCTGTACTGGCCTGGAGACCTGGGGGTGGGCCTGGAGCTCTTTCTCTGTCTAAAGCAGTTGTAGGCCAGGGAACCAAGTTTACCGTGGAGAATTCAGAAAGAGGAAGGTTAGGCTTGGGATCTGAGGGTGCTTACAGGATTGAGTCATTTAGGGGAAAGATAAGACAGTGCCTCCCCTTGCATTGCCGGCCAACCTACCAATAGTGCAGGGCTCAGTTTAATAATCACTTCCACCATATTGAGAAGTGGAAGTTTGGGGCTGGAGAGCTGGCTCAGGGGTTAAGTTTCTGCCTCCCAAGCAGAAGGACCTGAATTCGGATCCCAGGTCCCACATAAAAATGACAGGAGGAAATGGCAGCCGCTGAAAGACTGGCCCTGGTGGGCGGAGCCTAGGAAAACGAGCAAATCAAAAAGGAGGTAGAGCAGTCCATGATGATTCCGAAAGTCATCTTTGTTCCTCCACAGGGATGAACACACACACACACACACACACATACAGGCACACACACATGCAAAATAAAGTTAAAAAAAGAGAGAGAAAGAGAACTGCAAGTATCTTTTCAAGGCAGTCTGGAGTCCCAGTACTTGGGAGACTCAGGCAGGAGAATCCAGAGTCCAGTCTGGGCTAGATAATGAGGGCTTTTCTCTAAAAAGAAAGAGAGAAAGCAAGCCAGAGGCTGGGGGTGTGGCTCAGTGGCTAGAGTATCTGCCTATTTGGCACAAAGCACTGGGTTCATCCCCAGCAGGCATGAAACCAGGCATGGAGGCACTGGTCTGCATCCCTGCATTTAGGAGATAAGTGTGCAGGTTCATCCTCAGCTGAAGAGCCAATTTGAAGCCAGCCTGGGCTATGGTCTGCCTCAATAAACAAACAAACAAACAAACAAACAAATAAGGGCTGGGTTACTTTTTCCTAATAACCCTGGTACAGAAAAAAATAATTAACAAAAAAAATGAAAGGATAAGTAGTTTTAAAAAATTATATTAAATGGGCCTTCCAGTGAGAGGGACTTTGATTAGGGTCAAGTAAGAATCATCAAGTGACAAGAATCAGAGCAAATAGCAAAAAAATTGAAGATTGCTGGGGAACCAAAAACCTGCAGAAGCCTCCAAGGAAGAACTGAGGGGCCTTTGGGGAAGCAAATAATCCAGTCTCTCAGCTGCACTGGACTCCTGGAATACTAAAGCCATGCTAATGCAGGGGGACTGAAGATAAAGCCTTGTAAATGGCCTGGATTATGGAAGGGTCTGTGGTCTGTAGGGGGTTGTAAACTTAGGCGGGAGGGTAGAAGCTCTTTGGGGTCAGTCTGTGAGTTCACAGGACAGTGATCAGACTGTGAGTTGGGGACCCACAAGCTTTGAACTCGGGGAACTAGAGGGCGCGGAACTCTGGCTGACCCCATGAAAGGCCCAGGATTTGTGGGCTCGAAACCAGGTCTGCAGGTGCCAAACAGGTCTCTGCCCATGGAAACAGGCTGTGTTGACTTTGGCAGCCCCACCCTGAGCCTCCTCCTGCCCCAGGAGGGACTGAAACTGACTCTGGGCCGTGCTGGGGGCTGGAGATGTTCCCAGTCCAGTCCTGCTTAGGCCAGTTGGGGCCGGCTGCTACCTTGGCAGATGAAGCCCTGGGGCTGGCCTGAAGGAGTGAATTGGCTCTGGAAGGGGCTGATACTTGGTCTAACAGGTAAAGAGCAGGGCCAAGGGACATCAGAAATGAATGAGTTGCCTTTTAGTCTCTGACTGAAGACCCAGTCAGGCAGGAAGAGAGAAGATATGAGATAAATGTCATCCTATGGTCTCTCCTTACTAGAGGGCTGAAATCTAGATCTGTGGTAATTAATCATCACAACAAATAATTTTACAGATAAAGAAGCTGGTGAGATATTCCACAACTAGGCAGATGGGAAGGAAAGTTAAGGCCAACTCTGCTGTGCCTTTTGGCCACATCCTCTCAGGCCAAACAGGCATCTCATTCCTGTCAATGCCCAGAGAAGCTCAAATTACTCCTGACTTCCTGAAGGCATGAGGTAGTAGCCACCTCTGGGAAGACAAGAAAGAAACAAGGAAAAGGATAGTCAGTCCAGAAATATGGGCAGGGACAGAGACTGAGAGGCAAGGACAGGAGGGAAGGAGAGAGAGAACATGTGTGTACATGTCTGCATGCTTTCATGTAATAACATGCTTTAAAAATTTTTTTTTAAAGATAGTATCTCATGTTTCCCAGGCTAGCCCTCAAATTACTGATTTTGCCTCCACCTTCCCAGTGCTAGGTTTATAGAAAAACTGGGATTACAGGTATGTGTGCCACTATCCTAGTTTTACGTGGTACTGGGGATGGAACTCATGGATTCTTATCACCACCTGTGCCTCCTCCCTAGCCCAACATTTAAAAGTTCTGCCCCCCCCCAAAAAAAAGTTCTGCCCAGATTGACCTTAAATGTATGATCTTCCTGATTGACTCTTCTAAATACTGCAACTGATTGTGGGTACAGACCTCTACACCCAGCCCCAACTGTTTACATTTTAAATGTCATTTTTATATCTCTGGTTCTTTTTCTGAAAGAGATCAGAAAGGCTGCATGGTGATGTAAAAGAGTCAGTAAGGAACAGAGTCAAAGACAGATAGAGCTGGGTCTGTGTTTTCACAGTGATGGCAGGAGGGATAACTAGGGGTGCCTACCAAACCACGAGAGTTAAAGTATAATAAGAATTCAAATTGAAAAAGAAAATGTATTCAATATGGGCATATTGGGAAGACATGGGCATATTGGGAAGACACGGCCAGTTGTTTCTTCTTCAAAGTGCAAGCAGAATAAAACAGTCCTGCTTCTAAAATGGTTCTGCCCCCCAGCCTGCAAAGTTGTCAGAGATGTGTGAATCTCTCTTCTAAAAAACATTTTATTTACTGTGTGTGAACCTTTTAAAAAAATATTTATTTACTCTGTGTGTGTGGGGAGGCGCTTGTGTCCCTGTGGAAGGCCAAAGGTTCTCTGGGAGGATAGCTTCTAGCTCCTTCTTGCTTCCCTCTGGGATTTCCTAGGCTCCACCCACCAGAGCTGGAAGCGCAGGGAAGTTCCTGCAGAGCCAGAAGTCCCGCCTCTGTTACCGGCTGGTAGTTTCTTTTATGTGGGAACTGAGATCCGAACTCAGGACTTATTGCTTGTGAGGCAAAGTCTTAACCCCTGAGCCATCTTTGCAGCCCATGTGAGGACCTCTTTTGGAAGATAAATTGCTCCACTAGCTGGCACCAGTTCCTCTTTGCTTCCAGCATGAGATTCCTGGGGGAATTTCAAATCTCAGGGCCCATTCTTTGACAGTCAGCCACAATCAGGTGTCAGTTGTCTACTTTCTGTTTTACTTTCTGGTTGCCAGAGAACTGGACAGAGGGGCAGCAGGAGGGAGTGCTAGAGACAGGCTGAGACAGATTTGGGTTCTCCGGGCAAACACGCTCCAACTCCTCACCATGGAGATGGCCGGCTGAGAACTTTCTGTTCAGCTTATGCTGCCTGTAGGTAGCACTCTGGCCAAGAGACGAGAGAACAGGTCGGAAGTTTAGTGAGTCAGAGATCCTGGTAGGAGGAAGCCAGTGGGGCAAAGCCTTAGGAGTGCCCTCAGGGAAATTTGGATTCAGTAGGTGGTCTATTTTAGTGCCCTTGACTGAGAAGCATAGAATGTTCTGGTTCTGTAGGAAGACCAGGTGGTGAGAGAAACCCAGAGGACTGGGTGGGAAATCTGAGTTTTCTCTAACCTGGAGGTCTTCACCTTATCTCTGATTCAAAGCCCTCAAGGGGTCTTAATTATAATAATAGTAAAGACTACAGCAGCTGTTATTTGCTGAAAACATTCTTAGGGCCATATACTCCTGATAAGTGACTTATTTTAACTTGTTTCTAAAGTTCTAAGGACTTGGACAGTTAAATATTCTTTTGCTTTTTTTTTTTTAATTTTTTTATTATTATTTATTCAATTGTGCGTATGTGCATATGTATGTGCGCGTGCATGTGTGTATGTGTGTGTGTAGAACCACGGACGAATCAGGAACCACCATGGACGCCTCCACCTCCTTCTGCCCCGGGATTCACAGGCTCCGCCCTACCAGGACCAGAAGCGCAGGCCGGCCCGCTTCCCCCTGGCGTCTATGCGTGGGATCTGGGATCCGAACTCAGGACCTTCTGCCTGCAAGGCAGAGGCATAACCCCTGAGCCACCTCTCCAGCCCTTCTTTTGCTTTTGTTAATTTTTAGATTTATTAATTATGGATTGAGTTGTGTGTTTGGTCAAGGACAACATACAGGAATCAGTTCCTTCTACTCTGTGGGGTCGGTGGATGGAACTCAACTCCTCAGGTTTAGTGACAAGCCATCTGGCCAGCCCGATCATTTGTTTTTTAAAGCAAAAAAATATTTTTTTACACTTATTTTGTATTATGTGGGGGTCAGAAACTATCTTGCAGGAGTTGGTTCCAATCATCCCTCTGATTATCACCTTTATCTACTGAGTCAGCTCACTGGCCCTATATCAACTGCCAACAACAACGACCAAGAAGATTAAGAATAAGTGAATAAGTTGTACTGGGCTAGGAACATGATACAGCATTTGCTTAGCATGCACAAGGCCCTGGGTTCAATTCCCAGCAAGGCAAGAAAAATGAAAGTCATATGCAAGGTTGTGAAAACACTGTTCATCTCTCCCAACATCAAGTTTCTTTCTGTACTTGAAATGTTCCTTCCCCACCTTGCACCTGTCTGTTTCTTACTCCTGGGAAGGCTGCTTCTGCGCCTATCCAGGTTTAAGGTCAGAAGCCACATCTCTGCCGCCCCCACCTTGTCTGGGTTTGGGTGCTTTCTTGGCTCCTGCAGTGCTTCTGGCTTCCCTCCAGCTCAGCGTCCCAGCCAGTCATTGCCAGCATTAGTTGGCTTGTTGGCTTCCTCTCCGGAAGCTTGTGGGCTTCTACTGGGTGGGATTGTTTCTTCATTTCTTCTATTTCCCCAGGGCCTAGTTCAGTGCCTAGCACCCTGCAAAGCTTAATGAATATTTGCTGAATAAACTGAATGAGATGCTGGCCAGATGCTTTCTCAAGGTTTCTTCCAGACTTCTTGATGAGTCTCTGTTCATAAAGAGGTTGCCATGGTTTTCCCTCCCTCGAATAGAAACATGGCTGGGGGTTGTGGAGTCAGTACAGCAGTGAATTGCCTAGGAGGCCTGGTGGCCAGTGGACACATTCGTACAGACTGGAAAGGAGGAATCTCGGGTCTTCATACCTTTATTATTATTGGTTTGTTTGAGATAGGTCTCTCTCCACTCAAGGGGATCCTAAGAACAGGTCTCCATACCCTTAAAACTCTGGGACTTTGGGGTACTTCTGGATACATCTAATACTTCACCCTTCGGTTGGCCCCACTGAGGTCCCCCGGAGTCTGGAAACACAAAGAGCTGATTGTATGGTAATTTCCTATTCATGCATGCTGGACTACTAAATTCTTTGTAACTTGAGTGCCTTTTCTTCATTTGGCTTGTTGATTAAATAGTCCAAAAACCCCTAAGTTATTAAAAAGAGAACTTCCTTTGTACTGCCAGACCCTCAGTGTGGTCTTTGTTCCAGATAGGCCCTTTATAATTACTCATTCCCTGCCTGTTTTCCTTACAGTCTAGTCTTCTAATAATGTTCTATCAATATCCCAGAAGGAATAAACAGACAACAGAAAGAAAGTAGAAAAAATGAGAGTCTGTATTTTCTAGTGTCTCTGATCAATGGCGACTAAAAGTTCTCCTTCAAACATGGACACTTTGGAGAGGGTGCCATTAATAATTGTTAAGGATGACAGCATAAACCATATCTGTTCTGGGCCCACTGGAACATATAGTCAGCCAGTTTCTTTTATGAGCACAGAACTTTCCGAAATATTCACCTGAGAGCCCCAGTTTTTTCCATGCATTGCTCCACGGTTGCTTGCTCCTCACTTCTGCTGGGAATTCCAGGCAGCATGAAGTCCCTGACCTAGGGAAGCTGAGAGTCTAAGAAGTTAGGAGACCCTTTCTGACACAAGGAATGAGAAGGAGGAGGTAGTGTGCTATGGGAGGAAGAAAAGAGGAGAGAGTGAGCTGATTTTCATAGGAACCAAACAAGTCCCAGCCTTTTCTCACCTGCCTCCATAGATGCTGTCCTCAGCCACTATGGGCAGAAAGGAGGGTCTTCGCTGGTTCTCAGGAAAGCTGGTTGGATAAATGGAAACCAAGGATATAGCACTGTTTTTCTTGTGATATAAATGCAAGGGTTTAGAATGTTGGTTTATTACTTAAATTATTTTACAGTACTGGGGTTCAAACCCAGCACCCTCTGCATGCTAGACAAACACTCTATTCTTTGAGGTACACCCTGACCCTTTTTGTTGTTACTTTCCTTTCTGTTTGTTAATTTTGAGAGTCTCATGTAACTCATGCTGGTCTCAAATTTGCTGTGTAATTGAGGATGACCTTGAATTCAAGATCCTGCCACCTCGGATTATAGGTATGTATGGCCTTTTTCGTTCGCTTTTAGAAAGGGCCTTACTGTGCAATCCGGGCTAAATTTGTAATCTTCCTGCCTTTGCCTTTTAGGTTCTAGGCAGTTTTAGAGCAGCCATGCTGGGCTTCATGAGCCCATGCTCTGAACGTCTTTGAAGGTCATTCCCCACTGCTGGGATCACTCTGAAGGAGCATGCTCAATTAATCTGGAGGACTTGACCCTGAAGGAACACACCCTACTAATCTAAAGGATCTGACTCTAATCCTTCACAGAGATAAGGTTGCCAATTTCCCCCAACCTCAGTACATGAAAGAAGTTAGAGATGAACTCTCCATTGCAGATAAACTCTACCTAGAGGTTGGGTCACAAGATCCACTGGGGCAGACCCCAATAGGAACAGACCAATGAGATGCAGAGGATAAAAAGCTCCCAACAGGTTTGCAGAAAGTGGAGCTAACCAATGAGGAAAAGCCCCCTTTCCTGGGCCTGCCTAGCCCTCTAAATACCCCTGACCTAGCAGCCATCTCCAGCTCCCTTGCTCCTCATGGATTCCACTTCTGGAATCCATGAGTTCCTTTTCTGTCTTTCTCTAGTCCCTCATGGATTTCATGTCCGGAGTCTGTGAGTTCTTTTCTTTTCTTCCTCTCTTCTAATTCTTTTACGCTGCCCTCCCCAGACACAAGAATATAACATTTTGGAACAGCCTAGCAGGTGGCTCTCCTGCCCCACGAGGAATTCATGTCAGTGGCTTCTGTTCTTTCTCTCCTCTAATAAACTCCGCCTTAATGCTCTATGTCTCTACACATGTTCTGGCTTCAATCTTCGACTCCAAACACAAGAACCTGGACACATAAAATCTCAGGACCTTGTATCAGTTTGATTACCCGAAAGGTATTCATCAACATACCCAGCTTACTATTATTACATTAGGATTTCCCTTCCACAAGACTTGTTAAAAAAAAAAAGTAATAAAAAAAAAAAAGAGGACAAGGGTTGAGGATATGCTCTGTGGTAGAGCACATGTCTAGCATGTCTAGGGTCTGGTCCTCAGCGAGACGTGTGCACTCACACACAATTAAGCTCATACTGCTGCATGCCAGGCATTGTGCCCAAGGGATACCAGATCCCTTTATTGTAGTCCCATGGGCTAGGAATTCTCAGTCCTGGTTTACAGAAAACCTAGTAAGGTCAAGACCAGCTCTGGTCTCACCAATGATTGTTGAGGACCTGAGATGACCGATACTGTGAATTCTCAAAATTCCACCCTCTTAACCACAATACTGTGTGTTGTCAACGAAAGGCTGACTTAGGTTATTCATAGATCATTGCCCGGGGAGAGCTGACTCAGTACAGTGCAGGAGTTCTGGGGATCCTGGATCTCAGGGGAGTAGGGGGTGGGCAGTGGGGGGAGGCAGTTTCGGTAACCCTGAAGTCAGATGACCTGCTGACTGCCTTGAGTAAATGTAAAGACAGATAATCCTTCCACCACTCCCCCCCTTTTCAGGGAGGAACCCTTTAGAGCTCCAGCCCTGGGTGTCAAACCACTCACTGGGCGGGGCTTCCAGGGACCAATCCTCATTCAGCCAGCCTCAGGGAAGCTGAGGGATTGTGCGATCCACCCCACTTGGGAAGCAGTCACTGTGACTTGGCTGAATTTTAGCAACTGTAATTCCAGATCTCTCTGGAATCCTTTTCTAAGCAGGCAGGGGATCCTGTAGGACAAAGAACATTTGCCTAGCATGGGATTTGAATCCATGACTGGCTTAGGAAACCTGAGACTACTAACTCTCTATTAGGTGTCTGTAGTCAATTGTCTTCTCTGGGCCCTCTCTCTGGGAGGCAGCCTCCCACCTCAATAAAACAGAAAGGTCAAAGGAAGGCTTTCCAATGACCCAGGGGAGGGGAGGGGGGAGCTAGTCCTGTTGTGGCTCTACTCTGTCCTTCCCTCTCTACACTCCCTCTCACTCTTGGTGGCTGCAAAGCAAGGACATGACTCACTCTGCTTTGGGCACCCAGTTTCAGCCTAGCCCCGCCCCAGCTTGGGGCCTACTATTTGCTGTTTACTCCCAGGGAGGGAGGAGCTGGTGCACCTGGCCACTTGGCCCTGGAGGAGGGGGGAGTGGGGAGGAGACATCCAGGGCTTCAGGCTGGGGAACCTGGGGCTCTGCTGGCACTACCCACATAGATAGCCCAGAGCTCTCTAGGAAGGTGAAAGGCAGTAAGGAAAAAGGTTCCCGGTGGGCCTCAGCAAGCTTCCTGCTGTCTCCTCCCTCACCTTCGGCCTTTCAGGGTCACCAGTGGTTTCAGTCCTCAGTGGTTTCGCCCCACCCCCCACAGTGTTGACCGGAGCAGCCTTGCCCCACCCTCAGGCAGAGGCCAGGCTGGCAGACTGCAGGGGCACCCCAGAGGTGGCAGAGCCCTGCAGGGCTGCTGCGCACACTGAGGAGGTGGTGCCCGACAGGACGGGTCCTCACATACCCTGTGCTGGGAACTCACCGTAGGAAGATGTGATTGAGCAGGAGTGTTGTGTTGGGGCTCAGAACACAATACCCAAAGTGTGGTGTCTTAGCCTGCAGAGGACTGAGTCCAAGACAGAAAGGCCTGCAAAGCAAGTCTCTGGCTTCTGCCCTGGGGTCTCACCCCTTTATTTTCCCAAAGTGAATCATAAAAATCGGAATTCCTCTTCCTCTAGGCAGATCACAGAAACTAAAAAGCCACCTTCCCTCAAACCAGCCATAAAACTTAAACAAGTCTGTCTCTTCTCCCTTCTCTCTCAGAGACCCTCATTCCAAGGGATTTTCCTCCACATCTGGGAAGGCTGCCTGCAGAGGGACTAAAATCTGGACAGTAAAGCCAGGCTTTACTGGGTCCTCTCAGCCCATCTCCATTACTTCTCTGTGTCCAAATGCATCTCTCCATAGCTGTCTGTTCTCCATCGAGCCTACGCAGAGATCTTTGGGTATTCATTTCTTTTTTTTTTTTTTTTTTAATTTTTTTTATTCAATTGTGCGTGTGTGTCTGTGTGTGTGTAGAACCACGGACGAATTCAAGAACCACCATGGACGCCTCCCCCTCCTTCTACCCCGGGATTCACAGGCTCTGCCCTACCAGGACCAGAAGCGCAGGCCGTCCCCGCTTCCGCCTTGCGTCTATACGTGGGATCTGGGATCCGAACTCAGGACCTTCCGCCTGCAAGGCAGAGGCTTTACCCCTGAGCCACCTCTCCAGCCCTGGGTATTCATTTCTAAGACTGTAGGCCATATTGAATTTTCATTGGTACGCACGTTAGTTTTGCTCTCGCTAACCTGTCTTTGGTCATGTTTGGGATCCTATGATAGTAGAGGAAAGGTATTCTGCCCTTCTCCCATCCCCTTTGCTTAGGCTTGGGAGGAGCAGAGTTGGGAGAGGTCCTCTTGGAGGACCTGCAGGCGATGATGGACTTACTGTTGCCACTTTCCTTTGCAATCTGGAGGAATATCCGTTGGCATGTCTTGGTGCCTCAGGATAACCCACTATATCAGGCAGGACTGCAGTTGGATAAATCAAGGCTTCTTCTAACATTGGTGCTCTGTGGTCATCCAAGTGGGCATCTCCTCCCGCCCCCACCCCCATCCCCCACCCTCCCAATGCCCAACCTTCCCATAACCCCACGCATCTCTCCAGGGAGGAAAAGGGAGACTCTGTTAGGTCAGGGGACAAATGTGGAAGGAGTTCTGCTCCAGATACCCTGGGGGTTTACCCTTCCTGGGCCCAAGTTCCAGGCCGCAAAGTTGACAACACAGCCAGGCAGGTGGAAAATTCCCTCTGGTACTCTGCCAAGATGCCCTGGATGGTAACTGTGCCAGCCTGGGCAGGTAAGAGCTGCAGTCCAGGGTCCTGACAGATAGCCTGGCAGATACTGCAAAGCTTCCAGAGTTCAGCTGCCACCCACCACCCAGATGCAGAAATCGTCCTTAGTTCAGATGGACAGACAGGAGGAGCTGGGGAGTGTATAACCGTCTTCTGTTGATGCTTCTCAGAAGTCATGCCTTAAGCCGGATCATTGTGCCTGTTCCTCCTGGTGCCCTGCCCAGTGGTCTCTGGGACTCTGAGGAAAGGCTGGAGGCTGCAGCTGTTTCAGGGAACAGGCAGAAAGGGAACTTTGCCAAGTGGTGCAGGGACAGATGTCTGTGTATTCACTGAGTTCTGTGATGTTAGGCATTGCTACTCCGCTCTGCTCTCTAGTCCTTGACATGCCCATCCAAACATGGGATAACTGCCCGACCCCACCCTCCTGTCACACCCACACAGGGAAAGTGAATATCTGTGTATGCGTGTAACTTGAGGCTGGGATGCAAAACACTTCTGACGGCCTGTATGCCCCAGATTCTCAAGAGCCAAGGAGGGCCCATTCCACCTGCCTTTTTCCTGCTCTGTCTAGGATCAGAAGCTCTCTGAATTACTATGGCAACACCCCCTGTCCACCTCCCTTTCCCAGGATCTGGAGTTAGCTCTAAGTGTTTAGCCACAAATACTCTGATGCTGCCAGTCAGTTCAGGCAGGGCTTCCAGAGCCAGAGGACACTCCTTTCTGACTTCTTCAGGAAACGGCTGATTAGCCCCTCAGGTTACTCTCCCAGAGAGTTTCAAACCGGAGAGTCAAGGAGACGGGGTGTGGTGAGGTCCACACACTTCTGGGAAAACTACCCGAAGGGTACGTCCCACTGACCTGGAGTCAGAAGCCTGCGAGAGTCAGTCATCGCTGATCCAGGGAACATTGTCCGTCTGGGCTGGCAGGCAGGAGAAGGCCCTAAAGATAAGGCAGGCCATGAACCCGACTCCATGACAGCCAGCTAGCTCTGCTCCAGGAACCCCAACAACCATGACTCACCCACAGCCAATCAGATGGCCCAGCCAGGTAGACACACCTGTAACCTGTGAGCCATCTGTTCAGCCACACCCCTGCCACAAACGTTCTGGAAAGAAAGAAAAAGCTATGCAGCTGAGTGCGCAGAGCTCTGTTACTCTAAGATGGAGGGAGTTTCGTGCTGGTACTGAGCCCAGACAGATACCAACTCATTATCGCTATGCACCTGCACAGCTGAAATGATGCCATTCACAGCCCTGTTTCTTTCTGACTCTGCCAAGGTCACTGCCACCTCCATTCTCCGCCTCCCAGGTTAGGCATGGGCAACAGAGAAAAAGTCCACACTACTGCAACAGACCTGGGTATCTCGGCGGTAGTCTATCAACTATTAGGTCCAAGAATTTCCCCTTGAATTTTCCCCCATTCTCTTCCAACAAACACACAGAACAAAACACACAGAACTTCACCGGTAGAAGTTTGGCTGGTAACACCAGACTAGAAGGATGCTGACGGCTCCCTCAGCGAAGTCTGTACTTTAGATGGGGCTCAAGTCCAGAGCTCTAGAAGGGCTCTGTGGGTCAAGGAAGGATCTGCTCACCATTGTCAGTTAGTTCTCTCATCAAGGTTGCAGGAGGTGGTCAGATATTGGCTGTTAACTCCTTCCTAGAGGAATCTCAGGTGGTATGGGAGCGAGGACAACCAGAGAAAATCCTGGGAAAGAGGCCCTGTGCCATGGCTGTGTTGACCTCTCTTCCTCCCCGCTTAGGACTTACCTGATTCTGGCAGAAATGAAAGGAAATGCTAGGTCAAAGGCACTGGAGTTAGCGCTGTGTGATACAGGCCTCTCATGGGATACAGGGCACTCAGGATGCTCAGAATTGATCTCCAGAAGAGCTTTGACTGAAGCCTGTCTAGCCCTCAAGTGGAACCCTGTTGAGGTTCCAAAACCAACAATTGGTATGAAGGACATACTTTTCATTTTCTTTTAAATATATTTGTTTATGGGGCTGGAGAGATGGCTTAGGGGTTGAGCTTCTGCTTCACAAGCAGAAGTACCTAAGTTTGGATCCCAAGATCTCATGTAAAAATGGTGGAAGTGGCGGCCTGCACTTACAGCCACAGAAAGCAGAGCCTGGGAAAGCCCAGAGCAAAGCAAAAAGGAGGTAGAACAATCCAGGATGGTTCCTGAAGTCAGTCTTGGACATCCACAGGCACACACAGTGTCCTCTGACACACACACATACACACACACCAAAATTTAAAAGTTTGTTTATTATTGATTGATTGTGTTGAGGCTGGGACTCAGGGCCTCTTGCATGCTAGATAAGTGCTCTACCACCACTAAGTCACATCCCAGCTTGAGATTCACAGCTGGTGCCAGGCACTATGGGGAGAAAGGGATTGAGAGGTATCTCTGCTCTTGAAGTTTGTAGCTATAACAAAACACAAAATAAAGTTCCCCCAAGATCACAAAGTCAGGGCTGGAGAGGTGGCTCAGGGGTTAAGCCTCCGCCTTGCAGGCGGAAGGTCCTGAGTTCGGATCCCAGATCCCACGTATAGACGCCAGGCAGAAGCGGGGGCGGCCTGCGTTTCTGGTCCTGGTAGGGCGGAGCCTGTGAATCCTGGGGCAGAAGGAGATGGAGGCGTCCATGGTGGTTCGCGAGTTCGTCCGTGGTTCTACACACACACACACACACACACGCACACGCGCGCACATACACACGCACATGCGCACAGTTCAATAAATAATAATAATAATAAATTTTTAAAAATTATTAAAAAAAAAAAACAAAGATCACAAAGTCAATCCAAGCAAAACAAGTCTGCACTGAAGGTCTGCAGAATTCCAGGAGAATTCAGACGTGGGGCATGGACTGAGAGGGTCGGTTGGCTCAGTGGTAAAACATTAACCTAACATGGTGAACTTTGGGGTCTGGTCCCAGCAACATTGGTTGGGATAGGACAAGATTTTAATCTCTAAAGTCAAGGATAGGTCAGGGTGGAAGAAATTTTGTCTATGGACGGAAATCATCCTGTTCTTCCTCAGGTCAAGTCTCTCCTAAGATCTCGGGCAGCCAACTTGGCCCTGCCTATTCTAGGGAACAGAGGCTCGGCTGATTCCAAGGTGTGGCGGAGCAGAGTTGGGATTAGATCTCTGTCTATCTTTAGCCTTCTTTGCATGCTGAGAATTTCCCACAAGGAGGTGTGACCAGACCTTTGTCTCTCTGCTCCCTACTTTGTGGTACTCACTAACTGCCTTCCTGCACACTTAACTCCGGGGAAAAGGCTGAGGTGGGCAAAGAATAAAGTATTCACAAGAACCCTCTACCCAGCTCGTGGTCTCTTGGATACCTGGGACATTGGCAGAATGGTGAGGTCCTTGGCAAGGCCAGTCAGAGGAATCAGTCATATCGCTAGGCTGGCCAGAGAGGACCCCAAAGAGAGTTTAGGGACATCTGGCTAGCACCAGGGTCTAGGGCATTTAAATAATATTCTTAGTATGCTCAGGGAGGCGAGGCAGGTGGAATGCATAAGGAGGGACACAAGGGAAAGAGGAGGAACTTCAGGGAGCTGGAAAAGGGAAACTGACATCTACTTAACAGACAATTTTGACAAGCAAGGTAGCAAACGCCCATAATCACAACGCTATTCTCTGAGGCTGAGGCAGGAGGATTTTGGAATTGAAGCCCAGGTAGACGCGGGAGATCCTGTCTTACCACTTCGTTTTTTTCCTCTCTTTTTCTTCTTTTTTATTTCTTCTTTGTGCCTCACCACTTTATGAACTACGTGTCAAGAATGTGTCACTAAAGTTACATAATTGAGTTGTTCAGGCTGTCCCTAGGGGCAGTGCTCATGTGACTTCTATGCTACATGTATGTCAGATGGTGACAGAGAGGAGATTGTTTCTGTATGCAGGGTTCTGACCTGTGAGCATTTGAATAACTAGTAGTATGACATACCACACTGCCTGTCAACCTTTGAATTCCATACCTGTGTACTCACAACATGAGTGGCCTCTCATGGGCCATGATCCACGTGCTCACAAGGTGGACGGCCTTCTGTGTGCTTACTCCATGACCTAGTCTCACAGGAGATGGACAAAACTGCTGCTTTAGCTTTATCAGGGGTTCTTAACCACGTGGAGCTGTAAACTCAATTATAACAACTATCTTAATGCATTTTTTGTTGTTCATATATTATTTTATATTATAGTCCAAGTACAAAAAATGAGGACATAAAGGTGAGAGGTAGACATGTTAGGAAAAGGACCAGAGAGAGGGGGAGGGAGAAAGAGGTATCTATGATCAATGCATTGCATACATGGATGATACTGTAAGAGAATAAAAAAATTTTTTAACAAATTTGGTTGTTCAGGACAATACAATGCATATTGTTGGCCACATTTACAGTTAAATAGTGTGTGTGCGTGTGTGCGTGTGCATGTGTGTCAGAGGGCACTGTGTGTGAGGGGAGGGCCAAGAGTCACTTCAGGAATCACCCTGGATTGCTTCTACCTCATATTTGCTTTTCTCTGGAGTTTCCCAGGCTCTGTCTTCCACGACTAGAAGTACAGGCTGCCACCATTTCTGCCTGGTGCTTTTATGTGGGATCCAAGATTCCAACTCAGGACCTTCTGCTTTTGAGGCAGAAGCTTAAGCCTTGAGCCATCTCTCAGGTCCCACACAGTTGCAGTTGGGGAAAAAAAAAAAGAGGTTCAGAAGGGGAAGTGACCTACTCAATACAGGGTAAGGAAGTGACAGAGTGAGAGTGTGGTTTTGTGTGAACCTTACTTCTAAAGTTCTCTCTCTCTCTCTCTCTAATTTAGTGTGTGTGTGTGTGTGTGTGTGTGTGTGTGTGTGTGTGTGTGTACCTTTTCCCTTTGCTTTGGGATTTCCCAAGCTCTGCCCACTAGGGCCAGAAGTGCAGGGCGGCACCATTTCTGCCTTTCATTTTTACTTGAGACCTGGGATCTGAACTCAGGACCTTCTGCTTGAGAGGCAGAGTCTTAACTGCTGAACCATCTCTCCAACCTGTGAAACCTAGTTTTCACTGTCCAAAGTGGCTCACCAGTGAAGAGGGGCAGAGGAGAGTTGCTTTTCTGTTCAGAAAGACCTGGAAGTGGAAGTCTGTCTTCTTTGACATGAGCCCCCACCTCACCTGCCGCTGAAAGCTGCCCAGGCAGATGCCATTGCGGAAGGGTTAACCCCTCCTCTTTGGCTCTGGGCTGCATTCTTTTGTGCTGAGAGCTGAGCCTGGCAACTGCAGTCAGAACATCAGGGGGCAAGAAGGCAGAAAGGACGTGACCAGGACACTTGGCAATGAATAATCTGCCTATTCCCATCCTGCCGCCCTGTGGCTGTGTGGTTCAGGGTAAAAGGGGGAAGATGGCACCAGGAGCCCAAGGGCAAGAGGCTCAGTGCTGGTCAGCCAGCTGGAGGAGGGCCCAGACTCCTACCTGGTACTTGCAGTTTCATTCCTCCTCCCGCTCCCCCAGCACCAACATCTCTTCCACATAAACAATGGCTGCTTTTCCTGGGGGACAGAGGGGGACAGATTGCTGGTCCAGTCTGGGGCCGGATCTCCATGAGCTTTTTGGGTTTTTGTTTATATTTGTTTGGTTTTTGTTTGTTTGTTTTGGCCTCAAACTTAACTTCTGTTTATCCTCTTTGCTTTGTCTCCTAAATGCTAGGATTGTACTCTACAATGCCTGTCTTTTTATCCTTCCTGCCTCCCTCCTCCCTCCCCTCCTTCTCTCCCTCCCTCCCTCCCTTCTTTTCTTCCTTCTTTTCTTCCTCCTCCCTCTCTCTTTCTTCCCATGTAGTTCAGGCTGGTCTGAAAGTTGGCATGTATCTGAGGGGTTTTGACCTCCTGATCCTCCTGCTTCTATCTCACAAGTGCTGGGATCATAGCATATGCCATTACATCTAGTTTACATAGACATTTATTTATTTGTTGTTTGTTTGTTTGTTTATTCCCAGTACTGGGTTGAACCAAGGATTTTATACACTTAGGCAAGTGTTCTCTTATTAAGCCTGGACAGAGATTTATATATATTTTTTATTAAAACTCTCCCCACTTATTCCAGCGCTTGTCCAGAGCCAGGACCCAATCTCTAGAGGGCCTTTCAGATGTCTGAGGGCCAACATTTGATACAGACTCTGTAATGATGGGAATATATGGCCTCAGCTCACACTAAATCTAACTGAACTAAGGAAACAATCTGGCGCGTGATGAAGATTTAGTAACCTTATTTATTTTTGAAGCAAGGTCTCATATCTCCCAGGTTGGCCTTCAACTATGTAGCTGAGGATTAACTCAAATTCTTGATCCTTCTACTTTACCCCGCCAAGTTCTGGAATTACAGGCTTTTGCTACAACACGTTGTTACTGGGTTATGGGATATCGGGGCTTATTGAACTCAGGATGTCATGCATGCTAGGCAAGCGCTCTACCAACTGAGCTGTATCACCAGATGCTCATTAAACAGCTGTCAGACAAGTACTCACTTAACTTACTCCTTTCCTACCGTATGCAAGTTGCACATAAGGATGTGGAATTTCATTCCTTTGGAGCGAGACACTTAGGTCTATAAAAGCTAGACCTAGAGTCGCTCTGCATTGGAGAGTCCTTAGTGGGAAGCCCTAGAGGATAATTTGTAAGACAGCAAGAGAGGAGCTCTCCTAGCCCTGCTCTTGGACCTGGATGAGAATGAGGTAGCCTTCAGATCCTGAGGAGGCACTGTGGGATGCGTAAGGCAGGATGGTGCTTGTAGGCTAGAGAGTTGAGCTCTCTAGCACAGCTGGCACCTCAGGGTCTTTCCTTGTATCAGGCATTGCCGTCTCCCTTAGCCATGGGATAGCATAGAGAGGAAAGACAATGACACTGTGGAACCTGGCAGTCTTGGAGAATCAACCATAGTTAACAGCATGATTCTATCAGGATAAGGAACATCTTGGGGCAAGAAGGATCGCTAGGAGCCTTTGCACTGCCCGCCTTGCCAGACAAAAGCATGCTTTCGTTGAAGAAACCAGAAGTTTTCTCTGTTCTCTTCTCCATTGAAGAACTTTTGTTATCATCTAATAGTAAGACTGGGAGAACAATGTAAGGAGCCTGCTTACCATTCATTTCTTCTTTTAAAACACATACCGAATGTCAGACACAGAGAGCCCAGATTGGAAGACTTGGACCCCATCCATCAGACATTTAATGAATTCATGGTCTGGGCTGCTCCAGGGCCAGTGTGCCTCTTTCTGGGTCCTCCTCAAGACCATGCAGAGGAGAACCCCTGCTTTTAAATATAATGGAATACCTTACACAGTGGGTTTTAAATTCTAACCTATCTCAATATCTCCTAGTTAGCCTCTCTGGTCCCCCTCCTGGAGTTTTGGACTGTGGAGCCAGGGTATGAAAGTGTGTACAGAAACTTGGGGGTGTGACTATGCCTCCACACTTTGATAAACACTTTACATTGTCTTAGAAGCTGTTGCAGTTCGCCTGCCTACATGCTTGCTGATAAATGACCATCAAAGGGCTTAAGGGAACAAAGGTTTATATTCTTTACAATAGTTGGGTTACAGTCCATCCAGCTTGACAGGAGAGCATGCACCAACACCAGGGCAGAGTGAACTAGCCACACCATCTCTACATAATGGTTGAGAGAGGGACGATCCTTACTTGCCAGTCTAGCATGTCTGGCCAAGTGTACAAAAGGATGCCGACTCTCTCAACCAGATCTCTGTGTTTTATTCCAGGGCCTAATTCCACCCACCTGGGCCTTCCCCATCAGCCAATCTCCTGCAGATTTGCTCTGGGCTTAACCGAACCACTAATTCTCCACAAATGTGCCCAGAGCTCAAAACCTTCAACTGTCAAATTGACACCTGTGAGTGGTGTCAATTTCTGCCCCTATGACAGAAACATTATCTTTTAAAATTTTTATTTAATTTTAATTTTTTTTTTTTTTTTTTTTTTTTTGGTGTTGCTGGAGATGGAACCTAGAGCCCTACGCATGCTTGGCCAGTGCGCTGCTTCTGAGCCACGCCCAGAGCAATGTCTTGTTTTTCATAAATGCCCATACAGCAATCACAACCACTTCTACAGCATCCTATGAGGCCTTAGACCTAGGACATCACTCCCACTTTCTACTGAACAGTGAGGTGGATGAGAAGGTCCCATAACCTCCTCTTTCCCCCCTCACCTCTCTTCACAATTTATGGTGTCATTTGGAGTTTGTTTTTTTAACTAGCTACCACTTTTACTAGAAGATAAATTAACTTCTCTGTTTTTATGTTACATAGTATTACTTTGTTGTTGCTGTTATTTGAGCAAGGACTTACTAGCTGAGAATGGCCTAGAACATGGGATGGTCCTCTTGCTTTAGTCTCCTGAGTGCTGGGATTGCAGACACGCTCTGCCACACCCAGGTCAAAGCTCAGGAGTGAATTCACGAGTGCAGAGGCCAATCTCTGTCCTTTACTCTGTTTCTGAGCATCTAGGACGACGTATAGTAAATGCTCAACAAATATTTGTAAAATGAATGACAGTGACAACTTTATTTAGCTCATTTTTTAGAATTTTGAATTTTAAAACCAGAGCTCACTCTGTAGCCCAGGCCGACCTAGAACTCTAAGCAATCATCCTGTTTCAACTTCCCTAAGACTAGGAGCCTGTGCCTGATTTAGACCCCTGACTTTTAGAAGCACTTTCACACTAATGGTCTTTGCTTATTCTCTAGAGGCCATAGGTAGAGAACAGATACTGCAGGCCCAGGGGTGGAATGGGTCTGACTGTACACATACCCTAGTCCCAGACTGTGCTAGCTGTGGCATATGTACGTCCCTGTCCTTTTCTCGGGCAGAGGGGGACTTTTACAGCATCTGCCTGTCTCACCTTGGGCTTGTTTTCTGCTTCCCTGATCCACACCAGTAAAACGAAGATAATCAACATTACTTACCTCACAAAGCTGCTCTGAGGAAAAAAGGAATTCATTCTTGCCAACTGCTCATATTTAAATAGTGCTTACCAGGTGCCAGACATTGCCCCAGGCTTTTATACTAATGGAGTTATCTGCTCTTCTAGAGTCTCTTACTGTCCCTATGTTGCAGATGGGAAGCCCAGGCACAGAGGAGCACTTAGCCACGGTCACAGGCCTAGCCACTAAGTGACTGAGATTGGGAAGGCAGCACAGGGTGTGTATACAGTGAAATATGGGCTCTGATTTTCCTGGACTGGAGCGTGGAGCTCACCTCGCTCACTACTGGGGCTAGCTCCAGCCTCTCCCCCATTCCCTCCAACCCAAGTGCCCTTTCTGTGGTCACTACTGGGGAAAGTCCCAGGGAGAAGCAAGGGGAATTCCTGGCATCAGAGGGAGGTTCATGGAGAGACATTCCCAAGGGCTGGATATGTCTTCAGTGCTTGCCCGTCATGCTCTACAGGACTGCAGTCTCCAGCTTGGTCTAGAGACAGAAATCCTTCTGAAACAGAAGCACTTTGGAAAGGACCTTCAAGAGGGCCTGGTAGGCACAATGCACCCTGCCCTTTGGCCTTTCTTAGGGTGACCTCCTTGGGCAGCTTGAGAAGGCTGTGGACTGGGCTTGGGCCCTGGGGATGTGCTAAAATCTGCGATGGAAGGGGCCCGGACCCGAATGTGAGCCTCCACTGCTGAACATTTGGTTCCACCTAGTGGCCTCTGGCATTCAAATAAGGGTGGAGTGTCTTCAAGTCACTCAGGGTTTGCTGAACATCTAACTACGTAGTACACAATATGAAGTGTGATGGGGCATTATACATGAATGAATATATATATATATACATATATTCATTCATCAGGGAACTAACATTTGCTTGATTCGGTCCTGTGCTAGGGTCTAGACTGATTGGCACATGTCTGAAGCACTGAAGAACCCAAAGCAGGCATAAAGCTGCTGAGTGCTTGGGACTTGACTTTTCTGGTCCTCAGTTTTCACTTCAGAAAACTAAGGAGTTGGTGTAGATAATCTCTAAGATACCTTTCAGTGTTTTGATTCTGTGGACTACCCAAAAGAATGGCTAAAAGCTTGAACTTTGGAGTTAGATAATCCTTCATTTGATCTCAACTGTCATTCACTGGCTGTGTGTCCTTGCATGAGTTACAGCTTTTTGAGCCTGGATAATAATGTAAAGATTAAGTAGTAATTATCTCTTTAATTGATTAATCGTGTGTGTGTGTGTGTGTGTGTGTGTGTGTGTGTGTGTGTGTGTGTGTATCAGAAGGCACTATGTGTACCTTAGAGGCCCAAGGGAGACTTTGGTAATTATCCTGGATTGTTCTACCTCCTATTTGTTTTGATTTGGGATTTCCCAGGCTCCATCTTCCAGGGCATGAAGTGCAGGTCACAGCCATTTCCGCCTGTCATTTTTATGTAGGATCGGGTCTGAACTCAGGTCCTTCTGCTTGTGAAGCAGTCTTAACCCCTGGCCATCTCTCCAGCCCTGATCCAACGGACTTTGAACAGCCCTGGCAGCTCTCCAAGACTGGTCTGCAGAGAGAGGGGCGAAGTCTTATCCCTGTCATTTTTCTCTCCTCCTTCTCCTTTCCTCCTAGAACTCCTATGTTCATTCAACTTTCCTGCCCAGGCTGCTTCAGCCAGGGGTCTTGTAGGGTGCTCATTAGTGTTTAGGTGGCCTGTGCTGCCCAGGTAGCCCCCAGCCTGTCCTTGTTCCCATGCTGTCTGCTCTGCATTTCTTCCCAGCTACAGAAACCTTCTCCTGGCATCCACACGAGGCGAACTCTGAAGCACCGAGTTGCGTGTGTGGTTCTGCATGGGTAGATGGACTCGCTGTGTACCCACTGCAGCCTTGCTCTTCCCCACAACCCCCCAGCCACAGCCCCTCCACCTGTTGATGCTCCTGGAAGCCTTTGCCTCCCTCTGCTCAGGCTGCCAGGAGCCTGTCTTGGATCTCTGTAAAGCTACCTCCATCAAGTCATTGCTGGTCTGTGTGAAGACCTTCGGTGTTCTTGCTTGTGTTTGGGGGATCTTAACACAGAGAAGTTTCTGCCTTCCTACTCCCTTCTCTATTGATTTCTTGCCTCAACCCCCATCTCCCTTGCACCCCAGCACCCCCATCTCTCCAGCACCTCAGTCTCCTGAAAATTCTTTTTTGTTTTAATTAATTTTTTTAAATCAAGAACTGTTTCATTTGTTCTGTTCTGTTCTGTTTTGTTTTGTTTCGTTTTATTTTGACAGGTAAGTTGTAAATCCCAGTGACTTTTGTGAGGGAAGAGATAGAGAGGAGGAAAGACAGCCGTGCTCTTTGAGTCAGCAAGGGAGGTAGGGTAGGCCAGTAAGAAGCTACAGAAGGTGAAAGGGCCCCGGAGAGATGGCTGTGTTAAGCCTCTGTCTGGCAAGCAGAATGACCTGAGTTCAGATCCCAGATCCCAAGAGAAAACACCCGGGGGGGGGGGAAATGGTGGCAGCCCGCACTTCTGGCTCTGGAAGGCAGAGTCTAGGAAACCCCAAATTAAAGCCAAACAGGGGGTAGAAGAATGCAGGATGATCCCCCAAGTCACCTTTGGGCCTTCACAGGCACACAAAATGCCCTCTGATACACATAGATACACACATAATAAATACATAAAAATAAATATATAGAATTTTTTTAAAAGGTGGGAGGGCTCCAGAAAAACAGTGAAGAAGTCAGAGTGTCAGGAAAAGCATGTTTAAGCTTTCTTAAAAAGAAAAAGAAAATAGGGGCTGGAGAGGTGGCTCAGGGGTTAAGCCTCTGCCTTGCAGGCAGAAGGTCCTGAGTTCAGATCCTAGACCCCACATATAGACGCCAAGCGAAAGCCAGTGGGGGAGGGCGCCCTGCGTTTCTGGTCCTGGTAGGGCGGAGCCTGTGAATCCCCGGGCAGAGTAAACAGGGAGGAGGTGGAGGTGATCCATGGCGGTTCCTGAATTCGTCCGTGGTTCTACACACACACACACACACACACACACACACACACACACACACATACGTACAATTGAATAAATAATAAAAAAAAAAAAGAAGAAGAAAATAAAGAAGAGAAGATAGAAAGGGAGAAAAAGAACTGGCGAGATGGCTCAGGGGTTAAGACTCTGTCTTGTAAGCAGAAGGTCCTGAGTTCAGATTCCAGGTCTCACTTAAAAAAACACCAGGTGGAAGAGATGGCTGCCTGTACTTCCAACTCTGATAGGCAGAGCAAAAGGAGGTAGAAGCAATCTAGGATGATTCCTGAAGTCGCCCTTGGTCCTGCACAGGACACACAGTGCCCTCTGATACACACACTCACACACACACACACACACACACACACACACACACACACATGCACACACACACACACACAATGAGAGAGAGAGAGAGAGAGAGAGAGAAAGGGAGAGAGAGAGAAGGAGAGAGAGAGAAAAATGGTTCCTTTTGAGTTTAAGCTCAAGAAGCGGCAGCTCCCACACATTCTCACTGCTTCAGGAGTATTACCTGCTTTACATCCTCTAGCTCTTGCACGCACTGCCCCTTCTGCTTTAGAGCCTCTTTCTTTCCTTCCCTCCCGGAGTCAGGCAAGTTCTCAGGCAGCTTTGAGGATTTGTTCAAAGGTCACCCCAAGGTCTCAGGTAGTTGTGCTTGCTGTGCAAGTCTGGTGACCTGCATTTGATCTCCAGAACTCGTGTTAAAAGCCAGATGTGGTGGTGTATATCTGTAATCCCAGCATTCCTATGACAGGATAAGCGATGGAGACTGGGGAATCTGCCAGAAATTCTCAGGCCAGCTAACCTGGATTATGCTGCAGGCTCTGCCTCAAAACAAGGTAGAAGATGAAAACCTGAGAGAAACTCCTGAAAGTGGTTCTCTGACTTCCAAACTGTACACAGTAGTATGTGCATAACTACAACACACACACACACACACACACACACACACACACACACGCAGAGAGTATGAGAGAAAAACAAAAAAATGAACTGGCCTTTTAGATACCTTTCAGACTTTAGAGACTGCCCCACGCTCCCATGGGGTCCCTCTGTACCATGATCCTTGCCTTTCATAGCATCTATCATGCTGAGTTGTAATTATTGATTTGCATGTTTATTTTCCCTCTAGACCAAAAGCTCCTTGGCAACAGGGTCTGGCTCATTCTATGTTTTTCTTTTCCTTTCCTTTTTCCTTTCCTTTATTTATTTATTTTTTTCTGGTTCACTGCTAAGGATACAACTCAGGGACTCAAGCATGCTATACCTGCTATCACTAAGTTGTACCTCTAGTCCAGAATGTGATATTTTAAATTTTCTCTTGCTGCTGCTTTCCTTGGGGAATGTGTGTGGCTGGGAAGCAAACAGATGGGCTCTTGCCATGAGACCACCCTTAGTTAAAAGGTTCTGGACTCAGATCTGTGTTCTGAATCTAACTTTGTCTTGTGTCTAGTGATTGGCTACTATAAACCTCATATTTAAAAGTAGGAAAATGAGTCACAGTAGTACTTATCTATAACGAGGGTCCATGGAAGGCCAACTGAGAAGCACCTAGTTAGGTGTCAAATAATTTCAATGGTTGTTATAATTCAGTTTTAATTTTGGCTTATTTATTTATTAATTTATTGTTTGAACAGGGTCTTGTATAACCCAAGCTGGCTTTGAATTCTCAGTCCTCCTGCCTCAGCCTCCTGACTGGTAAGATTACTGGTATAAGCCCTCCACGCCCCACCCATCGTTCTATAATGAAGTAAGAGTTGCCTTAGAATCTAGTCATCAGGAGACCTGCGGCCTAGTTCCAGTCTCCTCCTGCCTCACTCCGTAAGCTACATTTGCTGGGTCCTAGTGTGTGGAGCGAACCCCTCTGAAGGTTGTGTGGTTTGTCCGGCTGTGTGGTCTTGGAGCCTGAGAACAGGCGTGGTGGAGGATGCTACGCAGGGCGGCACAGACGGCTCAGTGTCCAGCAGAGGGCTCTGGCCAGCCCCTGTCCAGTAGGGCAGGAGGGAGGGCCAGCCACGCCAGACGCCTGACTGGAGGCGGACCCCGCAGCCAGCTGCCTCTCTTAATTCCTCCCAGCACTTCGGTCGCCTACCCTCACCTGCTCTTCCCGGGGCAGCTGCATCCTGCTTCTTCAGCCATGCGGTGGCTGTGGCCCCTGGCTGTCCCTCTTGCTGTGGTGTTAGCTGCAGGGCTGAGCAGGGTCTCTGGGGGTGCCCCCTCACCCTTGGGTGGGCACAGAACCAAGGTCCACGAGCAGCAGAGCCGACCCCGGAGAGGTACTGAGGATGAGGGGCCCAAGGAGGTGCAGCACTATGTGCCCGAGGGGTGGGCCGAGTACCCCCGGCCCGTCCATCCTGCCAGCCTTCAACCCACCAAACCCTTGGTGGCCACCAGCCCCAACCCAGACGGCGATGGGGCCACCCCAGGCAGTGGGCAGGAGCTGAGGGGCAACCTGACGGGGACACCGAGTCAGAGGCTGCAGGTTCAGAACCCCTTGTACCCAGTGACCGAGAGCTCCTACAGCGCCTATGCCGTCATGCTCCTGGCTCTCGTGGTGTTCGCTGTGGGCATCGTGGGTAACCTGTCGGTCATGTGCATCGTGTGGCACAGCTACTACCTGAAGAGTGCCTGGAACTCCATCCTGGCCAGCCTGGCCCTCTGGGATTTCCTGGTCCTGTTCTTCTGCCTCCCCGTCGTCATCTTCAACGAGATCACCAAACAGAGGCTGTTGGGGGATGTTTCTTGCCGGGCTGTGCCCTTCATGGAGGTGAGTGTGCCCTTCTAGAGCCCAGTCCAGGGAAGGGGCTCAGAGTCTGGGGAGCCTCAGAGAGTGGCTCTTTGGGTGCACAGAGCCCTAGAGTCATGAGGGTCCCACCAGCTAATTTTTCTCTTGGATGTCCTCAGGAATGTTGAGGAAACCCACCAGGGAAGGGGATTACTTTGTTCTCAGAGCAGGCAGGTCAGGGGAACAAGCAGATACGTAATGCCCCCCCCCTCCAGCCCTGGCCTGGGCTCCTGCTTTGGGAGCAACCTTCTGAGAGGTTTTCTCTAGATCTTTCTCTAGATCCAAGAGCTGCTCGTCCTTCGTGGTTCTCCCAAGAAAGACCTCTGTCCTCTGTGGTCTCCTGTCTCTCCACCGTGCCCGCTGCCTGTTCTGTAGCAACAGCTGTCCTTCCTCACCCTTGTGTGTCTCCACAGCCAGCAGGGCCTGAGGGTGACTCCAGTTTCCCAGCAGCAAGCCCACCTCGGGTCAGTGTTCACTCTCCGTAGGTGCTTTTCTTCTCCTGACTGAGATTGTTGTCCTCGTCCAGGTCATTTCCAGCAGTTACCTCCGAGGGCCCCTCTGAAAGGCAAGCCCCACTTCTGGGCACTGGAGCTTATAGAGTTCCTAGTGCTGGCTCTGTTCTCTCTCTGGCCTCTCCTGTGCTAGGCAAGTACCCGCCATTCATTGATCTACTGCCTGAAGCCTTAGTCTCGCTCCGTCATGGACATTTTGGGTATCCCTGGACAGGTCTCACCTGTCCTCCTATTTCCTTATGTGTCATGCATGAAGGGTAGACCAGATGGTGTTCTAGCTGACCTGCTCCACAATTCTTAAGTATTGCACTGAGCCCTCCCTGCTGGGAACTTGTGCATTAAGGTAAGCACATGGGTGTGGAAGACTGTGTAGACCAGGGAGACGGTTAATCAAATCACTTCTCACATCTACTTATGTGCATGCATTTATTTGAGGTGAGGAATGTTGTATCTATGGTAGCATAAAAGTGAGATATTTTAGTTTTAGTCTTTTAGTGTCCATTTTAACAAACCCACCCCGTCATCTTCTCTTACTCCTTTTTCTCCTTCTTTCTCCCTCTTCTTCCTCATTCTCCTTTTCTTCCTCCTCCTTTTTCTTTTCTGAGACAGTGTCTTACTCTGTAGCTTAGGCCATTGTAAAACTCGCTATAGAGCCCAAGCTGCAATGATCCTCTGGATCCAGTCTCATTTTTATTTATTTTGTATTTTGCTTTGTTCTGTTCGGACAAGATTGCATGTGGTCCAGACTTCAGCTTGTTTAGTAGCTGAGGATGATCTTGAACTCTGGACCCCCCTCCCCGTGCCTCCCCAGTGCTAGGCTTACCGGCCTGCATCATCACGCCCATTTTATTTTCAGCGTTCTTTTTTTTTAAGACAGAATCTCACTATGCAGTACAGGTTGCTCCCAAACTCACAAATAATAGAATAACAAGCCAATGCCACCGTACTTAGCATGACCAACCTTTTAAATCTCAACTACCAGGCACGTGGGGGGTTAATGAAGAGTGTAGGTCATAGCTGGGTAGGCTGCTCCTCCGTGATTGATGCTCAGACCTGGCTGGAGAGAGAAGGAAACAGGAGCAGGCATTTGACCAGAGGTCCTACCGCAGCTTCCATCCCCAATTTGCTGTTAGGAATGGGTCAAAGTTGAATATTCTCCGAGGCTCAGTATCAGAATGGACTCCGTACCTGTTCTCCGTACCTGGGGAGACCACCTGTTGGTCTCCAAACTTAAGACTCCCCAACTTAAAAAGAGACGTTACAGCTCAGCATGGCCATTCTATCTAGGCAGTCAGCTGGTACTTGCCCCCAGGCGAGCTCGGTAGTTAGAGGTACAGCTCTGGAATTGGACAGTCTGGGTTAGAAATTGTACTCTGGCCATTGTTAGCTGGGTGGCCTTGGTCAGTATTTAACCTGTCTAAGCCTCAGTGTCCTCCTC
This sequence comes from Typhlomys cinereus, assembly GCA_023101885.1. NCBI lineage: Eukaryota > Metazoa > Chordata > Mammalia > Rodentia > Platacanthomyidae > Typhlomys > Typhlomys cinereus. The sequence continues at coordinate 2,285,410 of JALPQD010000236.1, read as the reverse complement.
CAGGGTGATAATGGCCAAGTGAGTTGGGGCTTAAATCCAGAGTCTTGTGCATTAAAAACATGTGCTCTTTTACTGAGTCACACTACAAGTCTCGCGTGTGTGCACACGTGTGTGTGTGTGTGTGTGTGTGTGTGTGTGTGTGTGTGTGTGTGTATCAGAGTGCACTGTGTCCCTGTGGAGGACTTGGATTGCTTCTACTTTCTTTTTGACTTTGCTTTGGGGCTTCCCAGACTCTGCCTTCCAGAGCCAGAAATGCAGCCCATCACCATTTCTGCCTGGCATTTTTACATGGGATCTGTGATTTGAACTCAGGTCCTTCTGCTTGTAAAGCAGAGTCCTAACCCCTGAGCCATCTCTCTATCCCTTGGTTCTTTCTTTCTTTCTTTCTTTCTTTCTTTCTTTCTTTCTTTCTTTCTTTCTTTCTTTCTTTCTTTCCTTCCTTCCTTCCTTCCTTCCTTCCTTCCTTCCTTCCTTTCTTTCTTCTTTCTTTCTTCTTTCTTTCTTTCTTTCTTTCTTTCTTTCTTTCTTTCTTTCTTTCTTTCTGTATTTTCAATTATTTTGAAATAATTGAAAGTTTCAATTATTTTGTTATTGCTGGTGTTATTTCAAAGGCATGGTCTTATACTGAAACCCTGACTGACCTGATACACACTGTGGAGCCTAGGCTGGCCTCAAAGCCATGGAAATCCTCCAGCCTCAGCCTCCTGAGAGATTGTAGGCATCCGCCACCATGCCAGCAGACTGCTTTTCCATTTTCTTTTTGGCAGTAACTGTGATAGAACTCAGGACCTCTCACATGCTAGGCAAGAATTTTATCACTATGTCTCCCTTCCTTCCTTCTTCCCTCCTTCCCTACTTCCTCTCCTTCTCTCTCTCTCACTCCTTTCTCTCTCTCTCTCTCTCTTTCTCTCTCTCCTCTCTCTCTCTCTCTCTCTCTCCTTCTCTCTCTCTCTCTCTCTCTCAGGGGTTGAACTGAAGGCCTCATGTCCTCTAGGTCAGTACTCTGCCAGTGAGCTGTATCTCCAGTCTTCTTTTTGCTTGTGTTGACACGAGGTCGCACTAAGTTGCTTGGGTTGACCTTGAACTCCTTCTGCAGCCCAGACAGGTTTTGGATTTTTGAGCTTCCTGGCTGATCCACCTGATTAGCTGGAAGGTTACAGGCCTGTGCAGCCACGCCCAGCAGCCAACCCCAGTCTCTCCCTCTCTCTGGCCTTCAATTCACTATGAAGTTCAGGATGACCTTGAACTATTGCCTGCACCTTCAGAGTGCTGGACTTGTAGCTGTGCCCCCCCATACCCAGCTTAGCCCCAATCCCTGAAGGGTTAAAATGGATACTGACCATGAAGTACTTATCCAACCTATGGTGGCTTTTATTTGACCAAGAAACAAGGAGGAGGCAGACACACAGAGTTATTGCTTGCGTGTGGCTCTGGGCCCTGGACGCTGCCCCAGAACTACCCTGTGGGGATGACCTCAGGACAGTCCCTGGGGAGTGAGGGTGGGTGAGGGGTGCAGTTTGGGATGAAACTTGGAATAGTTCTGAGGCATAGCAAGAGATGGAGAGAGAACAGTGCTTTGTCAGAGGCTAGAGGCTATTCCTTCTTTGGTCTGGGCTTTCCTGCCAAGAGTGGGGGTTGGGGTCTCACAAAGGTCACTTGGTGGCAGAGCAAATAAACCATGGATTGTGTTCTCCCAGCCAGAAGGGGGAAGAATTTAGGCAGGAAGGGGGAGGGAGCACAATCTCCAAGTGTGGTTGACATCTCTTAGCTCAAGGCTCAGAAGGGATGTCCTTCCTGCTCCCTGACTGCTCTGGCTTCTTTCCAAGCTGCTGGGCTACTCGATAGGGGAGGGAGGGAGGAATGGAGAAAGGGAGAGAGAGAGAGAGAGAGAGAGAGAGGAGAGAGAGAGAGAGAGAGAGAGAGATCATACTCTGGCACCATAACCCAATGAACATACATTAAAAAAAAGCAGACTAAGAGACTCAGAATTTCCCTCCCTTCCTCCCTCTTCTCCCTCTCCTCCTCTCCCCTTCCTCCTTCCCTTCTTCTCCCTCCCTTCCTCCCTCCCTCTGTCTCTTCCTTCCTTCCTCTTTCCAGAAGGTCTCATGTAGTGCAGACTGACCTAGAGCTCTCTGTATAGCAAATAATGGCCTTGAACTCTTGATCTCCTGCCGCTGTCTCTCAAATACCTCTTGGAGTCACCTTTGGGATTACATGTGTGTATTATCATACTCAGGTTAACCCAAATTTTCTGTCTTTGTCCTGGTTCTTTCTTAGAGGTAATTCCCAAGTGTCTGGGAGTGTGTGGGAAGCAGACCAACATCCCTAGTTTGGTACAGTGGGGCCATGTGGCAGTTTTGTCGATATCTGCAGTGTGATCATGTGCAAGTCACTTTGCATGTGAGCTTCCATTTCTCCTATATGACTGTTGATTGACAGGAACGCTGGGATTACAGGCATGTACTGACACCACACCAGGTACTTGATTGAGGGTTTTGATGCAGAGAAAGTGTCCGACGGGTAGAAAACGTTCTGCGACTGTCCGCTGCTACCACTGCTATTGTCCCGTGCTGGTGATGCGCACGGTCGGTTTAGCCTTTAAGTCTTCTGAGCGCTCTGTCTTCCTACATCCCTGTCCACAGGTCTCCTCTCTGGGAGTCACGACCTTCAGTCTCTGTGCCCTGGGCATTGACCGCTTCCACGTGGCCACCAGCACCCTGCCCAAGGTGAGGCCCATTGAGAGGTGCCAGTCAATTCTGGCCAAGCTGGCTGTCATCTGGGTGGGCTCCATGATACTCGCTGTGCCCGAACTCCTGCTGTGGCAGCTGGCACAGGAACCAGCCCCTACCATGGGCACCGTGGACTCGTGCATCATGAAACCTTCGGCCTACTTGCCCGAGTCCCTCTACTCGCTGGTGATGACCTACCAGAATGCCCGCATGTGGTGGTATTTTGGTTGCTACTTCTGCCTGCCCATCCTCTTTACCGTCACCTGCCAGCTGGTGACGTGGCGCGTCAGGGGGCCGCCGGGCAGGAAGCCCGAGTGCCGGGCCGGCAAGCACGAGCAGTGTGAGAGTCAACTCAACAGCACTGTGGTTGGTCTGACCGTGGTCTATGCCTTCTGTACCCTCCCTGAGAACGTCTGCAACATCGTGGTGGCCTACCTCTCCACCGAGCTGACGCGACAGACCCTCGATCTGCTGGGCCTCATCAACCAGTTCTCCACCTTCTTCAAGGGTGCGATCACCCCCGTGCTCCTGCTGTGCACCTGCAGGCCGCTGGGCCAGGCCTTCTTGGACTGCTGCTGCTGCTGCTGCTGCGAGGAGTGTGGGGGGGCTTCCCAGGCCTCGGCCTCCGACGGATCGGACAGCAAGCTCAAGACCCAAGCGTCCTCGTCCATCTACTTCCACAAGCCCAGGGAGTCACCCCCGCTCCTGCCCCTGGGCACGCCTTGCTGAGCCTAGGCCTGAGCCGTCTGGGGGTGTGGGAACAGGGGACAGGGCAGGCAAGAAGGGGTGTCCTCCCAGCTCAAGCCCAAGTCAGCTGATTCTTTTCCATGGGCCTTGCTTTGCTGCCTCTCTTGCCGTTTAGAAGTGGACTTGGCTTATTTCGTCAAGGTTTGGTCTTGTCAAAGTCTCTTTCCCATACAAGGTCCTTCCGGTACTGTGAGGGGCCTGTCAGCCCTGCTTTCCCATTGGTGGGCAGTGATCTGTCTGCATCCCTAGAACTACCCGGAATCACAGTCCTGCTGATGGGGAGCCAGGATCCAGCCCCACCCTTTCTTGGCTGCAGACTGACTTTTCTCTTCAGCCTTTGGAACCTGCCAGGTTAGCTGAGTCCCTCTCTAAGCATCACTTTCCCACCCTTACCTAGACCCCTTCCTGGAACACAAACTTGTTGGGGGCCAACCGAGCCAGGCTCAGCACACTACTACACTATTCTGTGGACAGGGTCTGTCTTATCCTGGACACTCCCCTTCTTCTGGAGGACGCCCTTACCTCTGTTCTCTTTCTCTAAGATCCCCTTGGCTGCCCCATCACACCCCTTGTTTAGGTGCTTTCCCATAGAAGGTCCTTCTGGAAAAACAAACCAACAAAGAAACAATAAACTAGGTAGCACTATCCCTGTGCCCATTACACTTTTTTTGTGCCATGCCTGGCCTTTCACGCCTGCCCTTTCCCAGAGTCTGGCAGTACCCTAAGGAAGCCTTTGGTTCTGTAGCAGTTGTCCAACCCAGGGGGCGGGGCTCCAAGGATGTTACAACTTGTGAGGGACCGAGAGGAGGAACTTGGGGCTGCTAGGAACCAAGTTCTTATCTGGAGTTAAACCCACATGGCTCTGGGAAGTTAGCCCACTTGTATCTCTGGAGTCCCTCCCCCCCATTCATTCTCTCTCCACAAAGCTCCCATTTGAGGCAGTCCAGAGGCCGTTCCTCTGTGAGCTGTGGGGCATCCCAGTCTTCCACACTCTGACAGCGGCCCTTGTTCGGCTTCTTAGAATGAAGGTTGCTTAGACGGCCCAGCTGCCTGTGTCCTGCTAACCCTCAATGTGCCCCCACCATACCACCCTTCCCACAGGAGTTCCATCCTAGGCCTTGAACAGACCCTCCAGCAGGTTCTGCTGGTGTCTGCCCTCAACTCGATGCTGAGGCCCTTCTGAGGGCCCCTTCTTCACCTTGCTGGTCCCCTGAGAAGGACAGTCAGCCAATCACCCAGCAGCGGGGTTGCGCCTGGGTGCTCTCTCTTCCCCGCAGGCCCTCCCAGTCTGGTGTTCAGCTCTGAGATTCCTACTTAGAAGCGGAGACAGAGGACTGTGAGTAGCTCCATTCCGAGCGCCTCTGTCCAGCCATCCATACCAGCCCAGTGCCCCAGGCTCCCTCCCCGCCAGCTAGGAATCTGAGCAGCCTTGTTCTTGCTCCTGGGCACCCCCCCCAACCAGGGATGCTGGCCAAGAGTGAGGGAGGCTGTTGCTAGGTGACGACATTGCCACGTGCACGCCCTTTGTGCTGGGGAGTGACACCCCCCCCCATTTCTCGGCAGACCTGTTGCCACAGTGACCAAAGCCCCCAGCTTTGTCCTCAGAAACTTTGGGGGAGGAATATTTGGAAAGCAAGCAAGGTGGGCTTGTGGCTCTGAAGCCAGAGCCAGGGAGGGATACTTCCCCACTTCACCTTCCTACCTCAATCCCACTTGTATCAATAGCTTCCTAAGGAACGAGGAAGGGGGGGGGAACCAAGGTAAAATTGAGGGACAAGAAGGGGAGAGTCCTGAGGATGGAAGACGCAAGGATATGGGGGAGGTGCCTCAGCATCCTGTTTGGGGGCCTCTTCTACAAAGGGCACCCTCTGGCCCTCCCTCCTGCTGGTTGGCTAGCTCCGAGCATAAGGGAAGGGCCCTAGACCCTGCTTTGGCCGCTGCCTCCCAGGCCCGCCAACGTGAATGGCTTGCAGAATTAATCAAGCAGCCTAGTTAAGCCTTGGGAAAGCGCCTCTGTCCCTCTAGACCAGGCCAGCTGGGAAACAATGTGGGGTTTGTTTTCAGGGGTCTCAGGCTCGGGGGGTGTGTGTGTGTGTGTGTGTGTGTGTGTGTGTGTAGGAGGTTAGCTCAGGGATGGGCAGTGGACTTGAGCTGTGACATTAGGGAAGAAGTGCTAACGACCCTTTAAGGTGCTTAGGGGAGCAGCCCTCAAGCCCCGATGTCAGGAGGGAGAATCCTGACGCCAAGCAAGGGGTAGTAGCCTCATTCCATCTCAGAATCAACTTCTCCACCTAGGAGACAGGAACAATCTCTCCCTCACATGGTCATTAAATGACACAAGATGTGTCAAGTGCTGGGGCTGTGTCTCAGTGGTAGACTTTTAGTTGCCTAGCATGTTCAAGGCTGATTTCTGCCCGCAGCACTACAAGACAAGGGAAAGGGAGATGTATCAAACCTCATGCATAATGCTTCACACTTTGCCTTTGGCAACTCACATCCCTAGTAACAACGAGTAGGCTTGGCTGGATATTCTTAAGCCACCCAGTTGTGGCACCAGAGGCCAAATGTGGTTTATATATACTATACTCATGGTTTGTCCCTTATTCACTTTGAATAACTTCTTGAAGAACTTATTTAACCCTTATCAGGCTACCTGGTGTATGTGCTAGGGCAATGCTTTTAAAAATTTTACATGTGAGAGGGGTGCAGGTGGGAGAAGGAAGAGGAAGAGGTGAGAAAGAGACTGCAGAGATGGTACGTCCCACGACATTCATGTGGAGGTCAGAGGACAATTAATTCAACTCTTCTTCTACCAGGTAACTCTGGGAGACAGAACTCAGGTCTCCAGATTTGTGAGCAGGTTATCTTATCTGTTGAACCATTTTGCGGGCTTAGGGCAATGTTTGTGCACCCAATGGCCGGCTTACCTTCTCTCATTAAACCTTGCACACTGGAAAATACAAACAAACCAGCTAGACGGGAACAGTGGTCCTCTTCCAGGCTCAGGGCCAGGGTAAACCTCCAGCCTTGCTTTTGTAGATGGCAAGAGCTGGAGACAAACCCACCTTTCAACTTTCACAACCCAGAGGAGCACATCTCATACTTTCAAGAGGTTGGAGAACCCCCTGAGAATCATTCATCTGGGGCCGAATTACACTTAACTTTTTCTCAAAAAAAAAAATTTTTTTTTTTTTTCCATTTTTGGGATTGAAAGCCAGGGCCTGGCATTGTGCATGCAGGCAGGGCTCTGTAATTCAGCTGTATTCCCAGCTCATTCCTTCAAATTCTTCCTGCAATAGGAACTCTCTATCCACACTGGGCAATTCTCTAATGCCTGAGGATACAAGCCGCTTAGGGTCTAAACTAAAGGTACATGTAGCTGCTGCTTTCCGCAGTGGTGGGGCAGGGAGATGAGGCTTTTCTGCAGGGGCCTGTTCTAGTCTCCATTTTCCAGAGTGGAAGAGAGGCAAGAGGAGGAACAGAGGGAGGGGGAGGAAGAGAGGCGGGGCTTACTATAAAACTGGGTCAAGATGGCCTCGGGTTTGAGCAAGGAAGACCCACAGGCCCCGAAGCTGCTGGTGGGGGCATCACGGCGGGTTCTGGGCAGACAGTAGGCTGGGAGGAGCTCAGTCAACAGAGTGTCAGTCACTCCTATTGCACTGACACCAAGAGGCAGCAAGTGGTTCTGCCGGGCTACCCCTGGGCAGGGATGCGCGAGCGCTAAGGGAGTTCTGGTTCTGGCTCACCCCTGGCTACTGGGGAGCTCAGGGCTGGAGAGAAGGGGGGCCACGGGCTGAAGTGGTCATAAAGAAACAGCAGCTCAGTTTACACACTCCGGCTCCCAGACCCTTCCTGCCACCATGGCCGAGGCCTGGCCAATGCCTCCAACAGGCTTGCTTAGTGCCACGTGGCAGTTGCCAGCCCACAGGAATCTGGGAATGAAAAGCAGGCGATGCTAGAACGCAGACACACGTGTGGGGAGACTTCTGTGAAGGGCCATTGTGTTTCCAACGTGACCACATGTTCCCTGTGGGTGTGGCTGTCCCGGTGTTGGAGTGGGGTGCTGGTGTCCCCTGTGGACCAGTTGGTCAGTCCACATCATCCGCAGAAACGGTTGGCACCACACACACACCCCAACACAAAATTGGTAATTTATTATTGTCGTTAATAAGGAGGCAAAAAAAAAAAATGTACAGTTACAAGAATTGTTTTCCAAACTGAGATTAAATATGAGCTGAAAAGTGTAAAAAAGGAAGAGGAACATCACTTTACAAATCATTAAATTAAACAAACAAACGAACAAACCAACCAACCCAAAGAGCCAACCCCCATGCCGAGTTCTCTCCTTGTGCAACTCTGCGAAATGAGAACAAAAAACAGGTGGGCCGTGGAGGTGGGGGGCCTGGGTAGAGGCAGGAGCAGGGCCAGGAACACGGGCAAAGGGGCACTGGGTGGCTTGGACACTGGCTTCTTGCCCCTCAGGCCTGGTGGTCTCTGGTACCTGGTTGTGCCTGGAAGCCCTACCAAGGCTGGGGGCAGAGAGGAGGCTCCTGCCAGCCTGTGGCACTCAGGCCCTGCACTGGGGACAGGAACACACAGGTCCTGGGGCAGCAGCATCCAGGCTGGTACCTGCTCTGGGTCCCAGACTATTCCTTCTGGATCTGAATTCGCCCCAAGTCAACCCTGCATCTCTTTCCTTCTTTCCAGAATGCCCCTCCCAGGTCCTAACTGGCCCTGCAGCATCGAATGGTTGATTTTAGTCTTTGTTTAAATTAAAAAATTAAAATATATATACATATATATACTGTACACACAGGACAATAACAGAGTGTTGAAAAGGGAAGTGGATGAGTGGGACTGGAAGCAAGGACAGGGGTTGCGGGGCCAGGGCTGCTATGAGGGGGGGAGGGGGAAGAAGCAAGGCTAGTGAAGGGACAAAGGGAGAGAGCAAGGAAGAGAGGTTAGGGGACCAGATGGGGGGTAATTTATTTTACAATAAAAACAGGAGTTCAAACCTCAGCAAGAATGGGACTCCGAGAGCCCCAAAGGCCCTCCCCACACTAGGCGAGGAGGGGTGGGCTTGGGGAAAGGACAGTAGAGTGGGCGGGGAGCTCGGCTTCGGGTTGGGTGACTGTGGTCCCTGGTCCGAGGGAGGAGGGCCGCGGTCTCAGCTTCTCCGTGACTTTGAATGTTGAATAAGCCACTGTAGGGTGATGTCTGAATGGGGACAAGAAAGAAGGTTAAAGGGTCACCACGTGCAGGTCTTGCTGTGGCAGCAGAAAAGACAGCTTGGGGGTGGTAGTAAGCCCAGGCCCCCCCCAAATCAAACCCAGGATCAAGCCTTAACAGTACCAAAAACCCAGAGCTGCACCTCCAAACAGCTGCAAGTGGACGGTGGGGAAAGCCGGAAGGGATCTGGGACACGTGACTTGACACAAAGACAATCTCAGAGGTTAGCGAGAAAGGGCGGGTAGCCCAAGATACTTAGCCCATGATGCAGAGAGGGGTCTCCTAGTTGTCTGTTGTACCCAAGGACTTAAAAACAAGCTGCAGAGCAGAAACTTTCCAAAATACTATGCCTAAGACACTGGCAGCATCCTTCCCGTTCTCATCCCCTGGGGAACTCGGGCAGTTCCCCAAGCCCACGCACCTATGTTGTCCTTTTCTTTGCAGGAGATGGAGTAGCAGCAGATCTCTCGGTCCTGGATGGCAGACAGATTCCTGGGGGGAAACCAGAGCAGAGACTGCTGAGGGTGGAGCTTGCCCAAGGGGTCTGGGCCAGGAGAGTGCGGCAGGATTTTTTCTTGCTCAAAACTACAAAGAGGGTGAGGCTCCTGAAAAGATGTGGTATACTGCCACCACGTGGTAAGTGCTGACAACAGCAACGAACTCAGCCCAGGAAATGCTCGCAACCGGGAAATTTGGGGAGCTAACATACAAAGACAGACAGATCGCCCAGCTCACATTTTCTCAATCAGCTCCTTCTCATCCAGTGCTCCTGGCAGGTCTCGCTTATTTCCCAGGACTAAGACCTATAGAGGAGGGAAGACAAAGGTAAGTCAAGTGTACCCACCCTCGGTGCTTTCCCAGCTCCTCCCACCCGCTCCATCACTGGCTGACCGGGATGCCCTGAAGCTGCGGCTTGTCCAGCAGATTGTGGAGCTCATTCTTGGAGGCCTCAATCTTCTCCTGGTCGGCAGCGTCCACCATATACCTGGGGAAAGCAGGCAGGGACAGAATATGGCTAAGGGCAGACAGGAAAAGCCACTGCCAGAGGGGCAGAACACCTCTGGAGCTCTGGGATACCTTGGCCTGGCTCAAGGAATGTTTTCCCAGTCCAGAGGGGTAAAACCCTCTAAATTCCTTTAGGCTGTCCTTTGTGGAAGCTGCTACATGGAAAGTTGGGGCTATTAGGATTAAGCTGGTAGCCATGCTCAAAGTGATCTATTTATATTTCATGGAAAGCCTAGATAAAGCTAGAGTAGAAATAAATAAATAAAAGGACCCAGTTGGGGTGAAGGAACTCAAGATTTTTTTTTAAAATAAGGTTTAAAAAACCATTTACTGTTCATTCTGCTAAGTAATAAAAAGTAAACAATCTTATTGACTAGGCATATATAGAAGTTGTGTGTGTGTGTGTGTGTGTGTGAGAGAGAGAGAGAGAGAGAGAGAGAGAGAGAGAGAGAGAGAGAGAGAGAGAGAGAGAGAGAGTCAGAGAGAGAGACTTGGATTGAACCAGGGTCTTACATATACTAGGCAAAAGTTCTGTCACTGAGGAACATCCCCAATCTGGAAAAATTAATTTCATTCATTCATTCATTAAACTTTATTTAGTGTGTGTGTGTGTGTGTGTGTGTGTGTGTATCAGAGGGCTACTATGTATGTGTTCCTGTGGAGGACCAAGGGTGACTTTGGGGATTATTCTGGATTGCTTCTACCTTCTTTTTGCTTTGCTCTGGGATTTCCCAGGCTCTGCCCACCAAGGCCCACCAGGTGCAAGTGGCCTCCTTTTCCACCTGGTGTTTTTGCGTGGGACCTGGCATCTGAACTCAAGACCTTCTGCTCGCGAGGCAGAGTCTTAACCCCTGAGCTACCTCTCCAGCCCAATAAAATTAATTTTAACAAGCAAGGGAATGAATTATTTAAACAGCCCCAAATTCAAAACCTGGTAATTTGGGGCAGAGGATAGGGAGGCACTGAAAGGCACTGCAGGGTCTGAAGCACAGGCTCTCAGACTGGGTAGTGGGCCCACAGCTTTTATTCACTACAGCAAGCAGCACGCAATATAAAGGTGGGCCGTGCCTAGACAGATGACACGAACCAGGTGTATATCCATGCGACTGTGTAACAAGCGTGAGGTCCTTACAGGCTGGAGGGCTGAGAACTCTGCCCAGGCTACTTACACAATGGCGCTTACTCCTCTGCAGTAGCGCTCCCACATGCTGCGGAAACGGGGTTGTCCCCCAATGTCCCAGAGCTGAGCAAGAAGAAGGTGAGGAGAGGGTGGCTTCAGGAGCAGGCAGACAACTGAGCAGTCCCTTTCCCCTACCCCTTACCAGCTTCTTTTCTCCCTGGCTTCCCTTTCTCCCCCCATTTCTCTACCTCACAATTTTCCATTGCCTTCTCTCAGCTCTCTGGCAACAGGTCTGCTGACCTATCCCTCCTAACACCCATCTACCAGCACACGGGGTCCTCCACAGCGCCCCCTCCCCCATGCAGAGGTTCCCCCCCTCACCTTGATGGTTACATTCCCTTTGGTGATTTTGCGCATGTTGAAACCCACGGTGGGGATCATGTCCTCATTGAACTGTCCTGACTGGAAAGGAGAGTCAGAATTGGAAAAGACGAAAACACCGTGGGATTGCAGGACCCAGACATGCCCTATGGCCACGGCAGGCTGCAGGATAGCGTATGGTCAAGATGCCCCCCTACCTAGGTGTCCACCTTGCACCCGGAGCTCCTCTAAAGAGAGGCCCATCTTCCCCACGTGCTCTCGAAGTCTCTCATCACCTATTGCTCTGGTTAACTGAAGCCCCTTTTCTATAGCTAGTCTCCAGCAGGGGGGAGGGAGAACAAACTGCTCCCCAGGAAAAGAACCTTCATTCAAGGGCCACGACCAGGAAAACAGACAGATCTTCAAACTAGTAAACAGAAAAAAATTGGGAATAAATTCATCTCTTTTCAAACACAGTACATACTAAGGAATTCAGGATTACTCATGGTGTTGGCTCGTTTGTGCCTACTGCACTGGTTAGGATGGGTTATCTACCTACTATCTGCATATGTCTCTCAACTGGGCCAAAAGTTTTTTTGAGGAGAGGAGTCAGGTCTCCAGCAAGAGACCTGATACCTGGGGTTTATGGCAACTCCATTTCCCATAACTCCTTTCAAATTCTACTAATTTTCATTTCTCCATTCTACCCCGTTGCTGAGATTTCTGGTTTGTTCAAAACTAGGAGCCCCAAAGATCCTCCCAGGCTGTCGCCTCTTCTTTCACAGGTAAGAACTGGAGAAAGCAGGTTGAAGGTGATGGGGCTGACTTCCTCTTGAACCCAAGTCAGTAATTTGCTTCAAGTCCCACAAAGAGGCCAATAGTCCCAACACAGGAGAAGACCAGCTGTGGTTCAGGGACTCGGAGCTGCAATGAAGACTTAGAGGTCTGACTGGAGGTCTCCTTTGTATCTGTAGAGACGACCTGATGCCCTGTGACAAGGTCCAGGAGGGTGCCAGGCTTCTAATCTGAGAACCACCTGTATGTTCAACGGGTGTCCACAAGCGCTGGCTCCAAGCCCCCCCTCCCCAAGTACTAAAATCTCCAGATGCTCCAATTTTATGTATATAAACAGCACAGTAAGCTATCGCACAACGCAGTGGCATCCTCCCGAAATTCTAGCACTCAGGAGTTCAAGGCCAGCCTCAAATCAACTACAGAGGAAATTTGAGGCCAGTCTATGTACAGCATTGGCTCAAAAAATACAACCAACCAACCAAACGTGAAATGGCATGGTATTTCCCAGAAGCCTACGCACACTGTACCACAGACTTTAAACCATCTCCTGGTTACTTAAATGCCACATAAAATAGTTGTTACACTGTTCCTGATTGGTTGGGAACTTGCAGTGCAGATGAGACCTGGCCTTGACCTTGCGGCCACCTGCTGCCTTGTCTCCCGGGTGCTAGGATAACAAGTGTGCACTACCATATTGTTTAGGGACTAGCGAAGTAAAAAATTCTCTTGTAAATAAAAGTCTTATTCTAAAACAGGGCCTATGTTGCTAGAGCTAATTTCTGGGCTCAAGTGACCTTCCTGTCTCAGTTTCCTGAAAAGTCTGAGTGCCTGTAGGTGCCTTGACATTGGGCCTGGGTTTTTCCAACTATTTTGTCTCTCTGATGGCTGCAAACATAAAGGACTGACGTCAGAGCGAGAGTCCCTAACTTCCCAGATATCTGAAGGGACCAGGAGCCCCCCCAAAGTAGGAATCACTCTGAAGGGAGGAAGTTCCCTGAGGAGGATGGCTTCCTCTCTGGCACGGGGAGAACTCAAGGTGGGACAGTCACGCAACCCCCAGAATAGAATGCAGCCCTGGGGGGGGTGGACTGCACCTCATCCTCATCCTGACTCTTAAGAAGGAAGGAAGGAAGGTCTAGTTCATCAGTATCACAGAGAAGCTTGGATAAGACTGTCTGTGGGTCCCTGCGTTTCCTACCGTAAAATGGTAGAAGAGTTCTGGTGTCTCATGGATTGTGAATAAGGATCAAGTAGTGCTTGGAAACAGTTTGGATAAGAGGATGGTCTGGCCTGGCGGTACGTGATCCTGGCAAAGCAAGGAAACTCAGTGATCCAGGCTCCTGGCAAGGTCCCTGTTCAGTTGTGAATCAGAGAAATGTTGCATTTTGGCTGCGACTTAATTTCCCTGCTAATGACCCAAAAACTCCTCCTGTAAGAATGACAGCAAACTTAAGTCATCTAGTCTGACCTCTTATCTCAAATTTGAACCCTCTACTCATTCCTTCACTGATTTTTTTTAAAAGGATTGATTTAAAAAAAGATTGATTTATGTGTGTATGTGTGTGTGTGTTTGTATGTTTGTGTGAGGTTAGGTAGATTGTCTCCCTACCATTTCCAATTTGCCTCATGTGCCTTAGTCACAGTCCTTAAGAGATCAAAATTCTCCTTATCAAAATGTGCAGGTGAAGGTCAAAAGACAGCTTTAGATGGTCTTTGCTTTCTACCCTGTTTGAGATCGGAGTCTCTCTTTTCGTTGTTCACTGCTATATACAGAACACTGGCTGGTCCGAAAGCTGTAGGAATTCTGTTTCTACCTCCATCTTGTCATAAGAGTGCTGGGGCTACAGACACCGGCTAGATCATATCTGCTTTTATCTGGGTGCTAGAGATCTGAACTCAGGTCCTCATACCCCCCCAGCCCTGTGCTCCCACCCACCCCCACCCCCAGGTCTCAAGTATCCCAGGCTGGTCTTGAACTGGCTATGTAACTGAGGATGACTTTGAACTTTTTATTCTCCTGCCTCCACCTCCTGGGCGCTGGGATTACAGAAGTGCATCATCATAAATAGTTTTGTGTTTGGTGTTGAGGATGAAGCTTGGGGTTTTGTGCATGGTGGCAAGCACTCTTACCAACTGAGCCACATGCTTAGCCCCCTTCTTTATTTTTGGGGGAGGAGGAATCAAAGGGTCCAGAGTGGCCTCCCAATTCTTACCTCCACCCCAGGCTTCCATTCCCTCTTGCACCAGTTCCAGCTGTCAAAAAGTTCTTTATGAGTTAAAAATTCACCTCCCTGGGGCCAGTGAGAGAGCTCAAGACTTAACCTGATGGATCCACATGGTGGGAGAGAGAACCGACTTTGGAAAGCAGTCCTCAGACCACCCCATGGGCCATGTTACGCACACACGCTTCTCTTTCTCTCTCAATAAACAAAAATACTTAAAAAAATCATCTTCCTATAATTTCTATCCCTTGCCCTTTAGTCTTTTTAGGTATCCCGGAAGTTTTTTTTTTTTTCCTCACTGGGGTACCCTTCACATTCTTAACATTTGAGATGACCCGCTTGTTGGATACAGTGGCACATGCCTGGAGTGGCAGCACTCAGGGAGACGGAGACAAAGAGGACTGAGAGGAAGCTCGGCCAGCTGAGCTGTGTGGTGAGATCGACCTCAAAGGAAATGACCTTCTCGCTTCCTTTGGGGAAAACATCTACTTTTCTAGCATCACACCTCTTTCAGAACTAAGTCGAGTTTTGCTTCTTAGACACACTGTAACCCGTACCATCCCCCCCATCACTTCTTTCCGGTTCATATTAACCTCCCAAGCAGATACACTTACTAAACTTAATTCCTGTTCATACCCAGCGCTCAGAGTGAAGAGGAAAACCCAAAGGGAAAACGCTGGGGTAAACAGAGGCCAGGTGGGCAGGCAAAGGCCATTCAGAGGTCAGTGGTGGGCCTGGGCACAGCCTGAGCAACCCATTCTTTCTGTGAGCCCACAGAGAGTGTTGGCAATGCCTGTGGGAGTCCTGATGGGTCTCAGAACTCAAGTCACTCAGATGTCACAATTTCCTGCAGTCCCCAGGGGGGTGGCTTACCTTTGGGGGCCTCTTCAGGAAAGGGAAATTTAGCCCACTTTTTTACTAGTAAATTTAATGTCAAACAGGGAAATACATGAATGCAGAGGGGGGAAATCACAAGAACTTTTAAAAAAGTATTTATTTATTCATTTATTTTTGTGTGTGTGTGCATGTGTCCCTGTGAAGGACCAAGGGTGACTTCAGGAGTCATCCTGGATGGCTTCTACCTCCTTTTTGCTTTGCTCTGGGATTTCCCAGGCTCTGCCCACCTGAGCTGGAAGTACAGGCTGCCATCCTTTCCACCTGGCATTTTTACATGGACCTGGGATCTGAATTCGGGACCTCCTGCTTGTGAGGCACAGTCTGAACTCCCGGGCCATCTCCCCAGCCCACAAGAACTTTTTGAAACAGGGTCTCTTTATATAGCCCAGCTGGCCACAAACTTGAGACCCTCCTTTAGCCTCCAGAGTGCTGGGATTACATGTCTGACTTCAAAGAAGCTTTTGACCCTGGCAGGAGAATTGACATACTTGGTTTCTGCTCCTGACCTGTCGGCCTTGTACTTTCTGGATATGATGCTAGTTTTGAGAGGGTGGGTCTAGGTCTGGAAAATGAACCCACTTGGATACCTGCGGATTCCTGTCCAGAAGCTGGCTTTAATAATGATCCAGAAGAGAGTTTCCCTAGGGAGAACAATGAAACCCAGGCGCAGTCGAAGCAATCTGTTTCTCTTGAAACCTAAAGGCTCCAAACCAAACTAAGGAGGCCTGAAAAACCTGATGGGAATTCAAATATGGTGCTCCTCTGGTAGCCTAAGAGGCAAGTTAATGCCAAGTCTAACCAGAAAGTCTTTGATCCCAGGGGTGGAGAATGGCATACAGGAACTCAAGGGGTAACATTCAGAAACACATCAAACCTCCAAATTTCAGCAGGGCCCTGTCCAATAAACTAAGAGACACAGGACGGAGGAAGGGGGCACAGTTCAATAGAAAAACAAGTTTAGGAGTTGAGGAGAGGAAGTTAGTGCCTGCTTCTGTGATCGGGAAGGCCCCATCCTCCATCTGCCCATTGTGGTATTATCTGCTGGGATGCTGGGACCTGCAGTTTGAGCAACAATGCAGGTATGGATACACAGGCTGACGGACCACTCACCTTTGCCAACCTACCACCTCAGTATTTTTTTTTTTTCTTTAATCTGTATCTGGCTAACTCAATTCTTGAAGACCCCATTTTTGGAATTAGTTAAGTCCCCCCCCCCAAACGGAACCTCTATCCCAAGCTGTCCTGAGCCCCGCAAGCTCAGTCCGGCCTGGCACTGAAATGCAGGCCGCAGCCATTACTGCAGCTCAGCTCACACACCCAAGGAGCTCATCTTCTCCTTTTTAAATGAGAGATTTTTTTTAACTCCTTCCCCACCACTTCCCTTGCACAGAGAGACGACTGCAGTGTCTACCTTCAAGCCCTTCCTGAAGCCCTCTATTCACAGATGCCCTATTCCCTGTCCCCAGATGGGCAGCGCCCCTCTAGCTTATCCTTCTAGTCCAGGGTAGCTCTTCCTGCAACTTCGGAGCCAGGCTGCGTCTCCCAACTCCCTTTACGTTGTCCTTCTTGGACCCCCGCGACACGGCAGGCCCAGGACGGTTCCGGGAGGAAGAGTCTGGGATCGAGCCAGGGCCTCCGCTGACTGCTCTGCCCCTGGGGATCCCTCTCTTACCACCGCCCCCCACCGCAAAGGGACTCGGGCTTCCTCCGGGAGCAGGGCAGGCTACGGCCTTCGGGGTGGGGCTGGGTTTGGCCAGGCCCCCTTTCAAGCCGCTCAGGCTGCCTGTCCCGTGACCCTCCACACGCGGGACGGGAAGGCCTGGGCACTTTCGCTCCGTCATGCCCCCTTGTGCGCAAGCCGCGGGGGCCTGTCTTGGTCTGCGGCGGGTCTCTGGTGCCCGGAGACCACCCCCCACCCCCACCCCGTGCAGCCGGCCCCCGAACACCAGCTCCGTCTACTTGTAATCCCTCCCCTTCCCTCAGGCATCCCATCCCCGCCCAGGCCGGAGAACGGGTGGCGCGCCACCCTGGGTCCCCGAGAGCCGTGCTAGGCCCCAAGCGCCCAGAGTCGGCTCCTCCCCCGCCCGGTGCCCAGCGGTACCCGGCCATGCCAGGCGGCGACCCCGATTGCCCCGGACGCCGCGCGGGCGGAGACCGGCCGGACCCTCGGCCCTCGTACCGCGATCACGTTGACGAAGGTGGTCTTGCCCGAGTACTGCAGCCCCACCAGCGTAAGCTCCATCTCCTCCTTCCAGAACAGGGCCTTGAACCAGTCCAGCAGCTTGTTGAACAAAGCGATCATGGTCGCTGCCACCGGCCGCGCCCGGTGCCGGGTCTCCGCCGCCCTCGCTGCCCTCGCGCTGCGGCCCGGAGCGGCCCCTCCCCGGTGCGGCCCGGGTCCCGCGGCTCGGTGCGGGCGGAGGCTGGAGCGCGGCGGCCGACGACTCGCTGCCCGCGGATCCGCTCGCCGATGGGTGTGGCCTCAGCGCCCTCCTCCCGCACAGCCGCCGCCGCCGCCGCCCTCCAGCGAGCCTGGCGCGTCCTGCTCGCGCCCGAGCGCGCGCTCCTCCCTTGCGCGCCGCCGGGGCCGGGGCCGCGGGCGGGGCGGGCGCGAACCCGCGACGTCCAGGGAAGTAACTGGCGTTGCTGGGCGCAGGGCGAGAAGGTGTAATTTTATTTTCTGTCCTGCCTTCAGTTGCCGTGCCCTGAATGCCATGGCTTTCGGTCTTAAAGGGTAGACGGCCCGGGACGGGTGGAGCCAGAGCGTTTCCAAACAAGAACAGGGGCCCCCCACTTTTCGGGACACGAAAATGAGATCTCCCGGAAAGGAAGTCAGCGTGGGTTGGGGGTGGGTTGTTTGTTCTCTCAACCTTTGCTTCTGAGCATCCCAGGGAGTCCCACCCTCCTAGATGCCACGGGGGAGTAACAGCTAGTGGTGTTTGGATCTTTTAATACTCCATCTTGTTTTGTTAACCGCGGCTTTTAATCCAGACCACTTGTTTAGGAAGTCCAAAGTGAAATAGATGTTTGAACGTGATGCTGATCTTTACCAGTATTATTACCACCATATACGAACAGGCAAAATCCTGGCAAGTGATTTCTAACAAGAGCAAAGGAAAATGTATGCTTTGATAGAAAATAAAGTTTTCTTCAGAACCTGATGGGGGGGGGGGCGCAGAGAGTCTTCCAAGATGTCCCCACCCTCCCTTTCAGGAGCTAACCGATCACCCCAGCTGGATACCTCTCTGGCCCCAGATCCCTGGGTAGCCCCATGCCCTCTTCATTGATCTCTCCTTCAGATTGGGTTTTCAAGTGTACTCACATGAAATCTATTGTCTTATGGAAAGGTGAATAAAGTTAGCATATCCATAGCTCTCAAACCCACCTAAGATAGATGACCCCAAGTGACCAAATAATTGCCAAAGTGGAAGAATCATGTTTTGGACTAACCTATCTTTCTGGTTTATTAAGTAGCATCCATCTAGTTTTTGCCCTTTGTAAGTCCTTCTTTAGCTTCTAAGGTACAATTCTATAATCTAGCTTTTTAAGTTAGCATATATAATAATGGGGTTTCAACATTATTCATATTATTATATTAATTTCTGTGTTCTCCCATCCCAAATTCATGTGCTGAAATCCTAATCTATAAACCGTGCAGTCTTTAGTAGGTGATTAGGTGATGAGGGTGGCGTCCTCTTGAATAAAATTAGTATCCTTAGGGAATACTAGGAGGGAAGGAGGGAGAAGCAGTAGAAAGAAGGTTGTGTCTATAAGCCAGAAAGTGGGTCCTAAGTAGACACTGAATCTACTGGCATTTTGGGTGTAGATTTCCCAGTCTTGAAACCATGACTAACAAATTTCTGTTGTTTGCAGACTACCCAGGGACAGTACTTTATAAAAAGCCATCAGAATGGACTAAGGTACCTCTCAGTCTTGATTTCCTAAATTGACCACAGTTTTACCTTGTCTCATGTCCTTGCAAGTGCTGGAAAAGAGCATATCCCAAGGGCAAAGATTTGCAACCCATTCTTGCTCCATGGAGCCTTACTTGCTCTATTGGCAGAGAGAGTGCCCAGAAGCCTAAAAAGATGGAAAGAAGGAATGCATCAGGCATCCAAAGAAGTCTTTATGTTTTGTACTTGGCTGCTTCTCCAGAGCTTGTACCTTCTGCACTCTGGAACAGGATTGGGGTGTCAGTGCAGGGAGGGTACCCCTGGGGCCGTGCAATTGTTACTCTCTGGACCTGGTTCTTGGTTCAGTTTGGGCAGCATGGACTATATAGCACTATGCACAGGACTTAGGAAAGGGAGGTGAGAGTGAGCTCACCTAGGGCTAGGGAAGGATAGCTCCTGAAACAGGTGAAGTAGCCAGGTTTAGAATTTTAACCTTGGCTGTGGCATTGCATTGGATTCCATTGTTGTTGTTTGGATTTCATTTGTTTATTTTTGAGGCAGTCTTATGTAGCCCAGGCTGGTCTAAAACTCCTGAACCTTTTGCACTGGAGTTGTGCCACCATGCCTAGCAGCACTGCATGCTCTTCAGAGCAATGTCCTGAGTGAGTGGCTTCCACTCCCAGATGGACCCCTAGGAGTTTCCACAGAGAGCTGATGTCAGCCATGACAAATGCAGGAGCTGAGGACCAGTGAGTATGGTATCCCATCTTCATTCCCACAGGTAGCCAATCTGGATCAAGGAGGATTAAGATGTGACTGCTTTTCTGGGGTGGCTAGCTCAACCTCGAGATAGATCTGGGGTGCCCTGGAATTGTGTTGATGCTGGAATGAGTGAGGTTTGCCATTTGGTGTGAGTTCCGTGCTGCAGGAAGCGGCGACATCCCAGCCTATTTCTGGAAGCAGCCAAGTTATCCAGGTGTGCTCTGCAAGCACAAACCAAGGCAGATGCGGAGAGGTGGGCTTTCTAAAGTCAGACAGAGCCTTTTGACTCCTCTCCTGTTTCCTTAGGCTCACAGGGCATGTTCTAAGATCAAAGAGGCAAAGCAGAGAATGCTCATTCTCCCTAAAGAGTGATTAGGGTGAACGGCAGGCAGACACACACGCAGAAGCATTGCTCCTGATCTCTGAACGGTCTCTATGCATTCCCAGAGATTTCGAGACTACAGGGTTTTTTTCTTTATTTATGTACTTTCAAGATTTTACACATGATTTCGTGTCATTTTCACCCCTACGTACCCAATCTCTGCATCCCCTCCTATGACAAGTGTGAAGGAGGGACCAGTCAGGGTGGGTCCTTGTTCTCTTCTGAAGGGGTCATGTAGTATTCACAGATGTATGGGGATGAGCAACAGTCCATGTAAGAAACTAAGAATTTGATGAAGGTCAGACCAGACTCTTCCCATTCCTTGGCACCTGGCCTATGCTTGGCAGAGGCTGGGTGAGGAGGATCTTAGAATCACCATCTTGCTAGTCCCAGGAGGGAGATACAGCTGGAGTGGCTGTCAGGAACTTCTCTGACCCTCTATGCCATTGTCCAGAAAAGAAGCCCATAGGAAGCATCTTAGAGAAGATCGACTACCCAGCTCTGTCTTAGTCTGTTCCAAATGTCCTCTCCCTTTCAGTGCAGAGCCATGGGAAGCTGCCCTGTTGCCCACCAGGGGCCACTGCGGGAGACAGTGTGAGTGGCCATGAAGACCTCGGGCTGGCCATTGCACGCACCTGCCGATGCAGCTTCCTAGGACGGCAAGCATTCACGAATGAGGCTCCCCGTGTCCATAAAGGGGTGTCGCAGAGGGGAAGTTGGCCCCTGGGCTGGTGGAAGGGCCAAGGTCAAGGACTGGGCTCCTGGGGCAACTGGGCCGAATAAAGGGCCAAAGTGTGGTGCAGGAACTGGTACTGCTCCGAGGTCTGGATCATGCCCCCTCTGCAAGCAGAAGCACACGGTGAGTGAGGGCGGGTCAAGGGACTGTGGTCAGACATCTCCCTCGCCGTCCCGTTGGGAAAGGCTTGACTCTCTCCTTGCACACGGTCACTCTTTCTCACTTCCTATTTCGTGTAGAGCCCACCAATGTTACCCCTTCCCCAAGAGGAAGCAGAGAGGGAGGTGCCCCGCCTTGACACTCAGTTTTCCCTCACCAACTTAGGTTCTGAACAAAACCAGAGCTGATTCCTCCTGCTATGCCTAGAGTGTTCCCAAGTTCAAGTTTTCCTCTTGTCAATAAGTTAAAAGTCACAATAGTAACCCCGCACATGTATCTAGCAGGTCCTATATCCGAAACTCTTAAATTGCTTCTACTAGTTTTGGGGAAGAGTCATTATGGTGACAGCTGTGACATACAAACCAGAATTTGAACACTGCCTCAATGACCAGTGAATACCTACATATTACTTGAAGTTACCTCCTTTCTAGAAGCAACCATATCTTTTTCTTTTCCCCTCCAACAAATCAAGACAGGTTCTCCCTATGTAACCCAGGCTAGCTTTGTGTAGCTCTGTGTAGCTCCAGAATGTTTTCTTTTTAAATGTTCTATTTATTTATTTACTCTGTGTGTGTGTGTGTGTGTGTGTGTATGTGAGAGTGTGTATGTGTGTGTGTGTGTGTGAGAGAGAGAGAGAGAGAGAGAGAGAGAGAGAGCATTGTGTGTGTCCCTGTGGAGGACTAAGGGTGACTTTGGGAATCTTCCTGGATCGCTTCCCAGGCTCTGCCCACTAGAGCTGGAAGTGCAGGCTGCTGCTGTTTCTGCCTGGCATTTTTTTTTTTTTAATGTGGGACCTGGGATCTGAACTCAGGACCTCCTGCTTGTGAAGCAGAGTCTTAACTCCTGAGCCATCTCATCAGCCCGCTAGAATGGTTTTGAACTCAGATTCACTTTCCTCAGCTTCCCAAGTGCTGAAATTACAGGAATGTCTGTCATGCCTGATCTTGACTCTACCTTGTTTCCCAGCTTTCATCTGAGCAGGGAATTTAAACAAAGAAAAAAATATATTGAAAGCTGGGGGCAAACTCAAAGTGGCATATTTAATTCCAGGTCCCCAAACTCATATTTCCAGAGAGGGACTCTTTCCTAGGGGTTTGTTATTAGTGAAACTTAAGCCTCTTTAACTATGAGGGGTTCCTTTCTTTCTTTCACAAGTGCCCGGGAGGACAGGTCGGGGCTGAGAGCTGCAGTGTCACAGCCAATCAGGGTGGCTGATTGTCTTTCGCTGACCCACCTGTCTAGGCGCATTTGGCACACGATGCCCAGGATGTCCACTTCCCCTCGGGCCTTCAGCTGCTGGCAACCGATGTGGGTGGCGATAAAACAGCCTGTCCGGCCAATCCCTGCGCTGTGGAGGAAGAAGTTGGACCAAAGTGCTCTATTCGCAAGGCAGGGATGGAATAAAGCCTCTGGTCCTGGTGGCCCACGGCCTGTGGAGGCAGATTACACTTATCCAGCCCCATGTGCACCTAGCCCAGGTCTTCTGAATCTCGTGGACCTTTCTCTGTCTCCCCTCTCCCTCCCTTGCTCCCTCTTTCCTTCCCTCCCTCCTTCCCTTGCTCCCTCCCTCGCTCCCTCCTTCCGTTCCTCCCTCCTTCTATCCCTCTTTCTTTTCCTTCCTTCCTTTCTTTTTTTGAGAAAGGATCTCATGGCCCAGACTCTGTAACTTTCCTTATAGCCCAGGATGGCCTTGAATTCTTGATCAAGCTTCCTACCTCCACCTTCTAAATACTGAGATTATTGTTACCATACCTAGTTTTTATTTTTTATTATAATTATTATTATTTTTTCCAACCAGGGTTCACTCTATATCCCAGGCACATCTGGAACTCACTTCATAGCTCACTTTGGCCTCACACTTGCAGTAATCCTCCTGCTTTAGCCTCCTGAGTGCTGGAATTACAGCAGGGTGCCACCATGCCTGCCTCCCCCCTTTTTTTTTCCAAAATAGAGTCAGGTTATGCAGTCAGGGTGACCTTGAGGTAGCAATTCCTGCCTCAGCCTCAGGAATGCTCAGCACTAGGTGCCCTGTCATGACTGGTGCCTAGGCACATTTGGATGACCCCCCCTCTTGGGAGGCAGAGACAGGAGAACAAAACAAGCAAACAAACAAAAAACCAAGCAAATAAAAATCTGTCTCATGAATAAATGAATTCCCCAGTGGCGGAGGTCATGTTTACACAATCCCACAGTCAGTTAGGAACTGCGGTTCCTTTCTGGATGATGCCTACGATCTAGCCCACCAGCTTGGGCTCTGTAGGAAGGGGGTGATAAGAACAGATCCCTTGTATGGGGACTAGAGATTTCTGTCCACATAAGAGCTGGGCCTGTCCTTCACTGAGACCCCTCCCCAGGAGGAGTGTCGCTTAGACCCCTCTCCAGGAGGAGTCGAGTGGGCAGGGAGGTGAGCATGGGACCCAGGATGAGATGAGGGGAGCCTGGCACCTGCAGTGGACCACGATGGGCCCGGAGTTGGCAGCTGTCTCTGGACCGTCCACCTCGGCCACCAGGCGCAGCAGAGGCCAAGCTGATTCCGGAGTCTGATGGTCCGGCCAGGCTGAGAAGAGGATGTGCTTTACTGACCTGTGCTCTTCCCGGTGCTGGAACAGAGACGAGGCCTTAGAACCAGGGTGCAACTGGGGTCTGTCCACCTGTGCCGCCAGAGGGTGGAACCACCCTTGGGGGAGTAGACGCCATCAAGGCAGGGCAGAAAGAACTAACCCCCTGACAGACATCCTCCGTACAACCCACTCCAAAGTGCTGTGGCTTAGTCCCTAACTAACACATGACTGTGGGAAGGAGCTTAATTTCTTATCTAGAAAGTGGGCACATTGATGTCTTATTGGTTTATTTTCCAGGATGCTTGAGAAACAATGACTTGACTGGAGAAATGATATGGAAAAATGTAAAAAAGTGCAATAAGAGGAAAAGACTTTTAATTATCTTCCTTCTCTCCATCCTTTGCTCCCTCCCTCCCTTTTTTCCTTCCTTCTTCCCCTTCTTCCTTCCCCCACCTCAGTGGGGGTTTTACTGTGCTGGCCAGGTTGTTATCTTGAGTAGCTGGATTAGAGGCACGTACCACTGACCCCAGCTATAAAGCATTTTTGTTTCTCTTATGACACAGGCTCTCATGTGGGTCAGGCTGGCCTTGAAGTCCCTGTTTAGCGCAGGATGACTTGAACTCTTGATCTCCCTGCCTCTCCCTTCCAAGTGCTGGGAGGAAAGGTGTAGGCCCCTATGCCTGGCTTACAGAACATGTAAGGCAGGCCTGGACGCGACTTTCAACCTCATCTAATTCTTTCAGAGTTCTCCTAGTTCTCTCCTCTCTTGCCTGGAGTGTGGATGTTCAGCATAGGGGGGGTGCTTCTTGGTCATCCCTATTTTGGTTTGTTTGCTGTTCTCTATTGGTCTAGAGGTACCCCGAGGGCACTACCCAGGTTTCTCTTTCTTTTGTGGTTCACACATCTCTTAAATATGGGTTCGAGGCTTAAGTGAATAAACTTGATTACTGGCATCGGTGAGTCCTGGTTTCTAGACTGCTAGGAGGTCCAGGAGATTATTACCTGAATGGTTAGCTGCCTCACAGTGTACTCAGGGTGCACTTTCATGTCCTGGATGCAGATCTGGAAGGGTCCATAGGTTTCCTCTTCTGTGGGCCAGTAGTGGACACATTTCTAGGAGGGAGGAAGCTGCGTGTCAGAGGGATGAGGGTCCGTCAGTGGAACAAGGCTGAGGCAGCAGCGAGGGGGCTGGTGTCTCCTTACATCTCACCCCTTAACCCTGGGTCAGTGACTGGGGTCTGGCTCTTCTGAGTTTGACCCCTGCAGACCAGGTGCCCTCCAAATCCCACATTTGGTTTTGCACAGCCTCCTTGGGAGTGTGTCTCGGAACCTTTCTGACGTGAGCTGGCTGTCGTGTCAGCTCCCAGGGTGGCCTCTGGTCCCGAGCTGCTCTGCCTGGGGTGGGGTGGGGTGGGTGGGTATAGCGCTGTCTGCATTCGCCAGGCCCCCGGCCCTGCCTCCTACCTCCTTGCCTTCTCGGAGCTGAGTGAGCATGACAATAAGGCGCACTTCTTCTTGCCACACCATCTCCCAGAAGTCTGCCACTGTGTTGGGCATGGGGCCCTGGGTAGCAATGTAGACCTTCTCCTGTCCATTGTAGCCCTGGGAGGCAAAGCATAGAAGGGCATAGACAGCGTGACCTTAGACTCCATGGGTGCTGGAATCGGGCTGAAGCCGGCAAATGAAAACACCTAGACAGCCTTATGCGCGCGCATGCGCGCACACACACCAGAAGCCACATGATGGAAAGAACACGTGCTCTGCAGTGACGACAGGATTCAAACTCCTGTTCTGCTGCTTCTTAGCTGACTGACGGTAAGCACATTTCCCAGCCTCATTTTTCCTCATCCACAAACTCTACTTTGCAGGAATACATGTGAACTCAACTCAACAAAACATATTTGAGAACCTACTATGCGGCAGACTCTGAATGCTTGGCCCCTCCCTCTTCTGCTGCTTTCTTCTAGAGCAATGTTCAGAGACAGTGTTCAATACCCGTGAATGATTTGTGAATCTGTGAATATTGTGAATGTATTTTGGCAGCAAAATGTAGCACCCTCTCCTTATCCTGTTTTCCTCCACTTCAGGATCTTTGGCTTCCTGTTCCCCAACATGCAGGTGAAACGCAGCTCACCATTTGCCTGGTTGTGGATGACAAGTGGAATCATTCTGCTTTCTGGATGGTAACTTCTTTCACTTCTGACTGTTGTCCTACCCACCTTTGCCACTAGAGGGCGTTGCTTTTACATCTACGTAGGAGTTGGGGTCCCTTGAAATAACGCAATTAGCTAGCTGGTCTTTATTGGAACCTTCACAAAAGAGTCTTTGCTTGGAGGTAGGGTAGGGAAAGATATGATAGAGAGAGAGAGACGATAGAGATAGAGACTATGATAGAGATAGAGACAGCTAGTGATAGACTCGCACGGTGCTGGCCTTTCTCATGATCTCAGGAGCAGACAGTCCTTAAGAAACGAGCGACTGGGGGGGGGGGTGTGGAGAGATGGCTCAGGGGTTAAGACTCTGCCTCACAAGTAGAAGGTCTTGAGCTCTGATCCTAGGTCCCAGGTAAAAACACCAGGCAGAAATGGTGGAAGAATGCATTTCTGGTCCTGGTGGGCAGACATGAAGCACACAGGAGGTAGAAGCAATTCAGGATGATTCCTGAAGTCACCCTTGGGCCTCCACAGGACTCACACACCCTCACATAAACACACAATTAAAATAAATAAAGTTAAAAAAGAAACGAGTGACTGGGGCTGGAGATATGGCTCAAGGGTTAAGATTCTGTCTCAAAACCAAAAGGTTCTGTGTTCTGATCCTAAGTTCCTATGTAAAAATGCCAGGCAGAAACGGAAGTGGTCTGCACTTCCAGCCCTGGTGGGCAAAACCTGGGAAATTCCTGATCAAAGCAAAGCAGAAGCAATCCAGGATGATTCCCAAAGGAGGGACACACAGTGCCCTCTGATACACATGCACATGCACACACACACACACACACACACACACACACACACACACACACACGCACGCACACACACGCGCACACACGCACACAGAGCGATTCCAACTTTCTGCCAGGTTTAGAGAGTTGGCATCAATAAGGTGCCTTAAGGAGATATGGTAGTCTCTTCAGACATTTCTGTTGTTTTTTCCATTGTCTAGTGATGTCCTTGGTGTCCCCCCCTAGCCTGGCTGCACTAGGTAGTAGAGGGAACAGGAAGGGAAACCTTGGACCTTAAGCACCAGTCACAGCTGGAAGGCATCATGCAGCATTTTCATTTTCAAACACAGCCCCATCCCCGCTGCTGCATCCCATCACTCACTCGGATGTAGTTGGCATTGATGTAGTCCCCGTCCTCCTGACTCTGGGCCCGACCAAGACAGACACGGCTCTGGGGATCTAGGCAGTGAAGGTCAGAGGTCAGATAGTGATCAACTAATGATCAGCTAACAGGGTCAGAGGGAAAAGTGTTCTCCTGTTCTTCACTGCAGCAGGTGGCCCAACTGGGTTATTTTATACATAGACAACATATTATCTATATATTGTAATATATCTGTATATTGTAATATTTCACGATATATAGGGAGCTGCAGAATGTTTTTCAGCAGAAAAGTCCAGGATCAAAATAATAATCTGGGAAGATTAACTGAATGGTATGTAGGATGGACCAGAGAGCTGCAGTGGCTGCAGGGGAAGTTCTAATAGTTCAGCCTTGAGATCAGCGAGGATGTAGAATGGAAAAAAGAGATGCTGCAGAGGGAAAGCCTTTTTTCCATTTATTTATTTATTATTTTATGTGTGTGTGTGTGTGTGTGTGTGTGTGTGTGTGTGTGTGTGCGAGAGAGAGAGAGAGAGAGAGAGAGAGAGAGAGAGAGAGAGAGAGAGGGAGAGGGAGAGGGAGAGGGAGACATAGATAGGGTCTCATGTAGCCTAATCTGGTCTCAAACTTGCTCTGTTATTAAAGCCCTTGAACTGCTTATCCTCCTACTTCCAACTCCGAGGCTGGGATATAGGTATGTGTCACCATTATGCTTGGCTTTGAGATGTGCATCTCGCCTCCTAAAGTCCTTTGGCCTCAGAGACAGCATCCCTTTCCTCCCCATGGCAGTCCTTACTTGGCAAGATGGTCTTATATCGGTCCTTGGAGGCATGGCCAGGTATATCCAGGTCTTCAGAGTTGACAAAGTTTGAGGGGATCTTCTGGTAGAGGGTGGGAGGGAAGTGAGTTAACATCTTCTCTCCCTTCCCAGTCTCCTTCTTCTCCCTTCCACCTGGCCTGGGCATCCCTTTTAGACATTAGCAAGTAGGCCTGGGTATGGTGCAGAGCAGAGGGGCAAAGGTGGAGACCACTTTCTCTCCTGAACCATGGTGTTCTCTTCCTGAAAGTCCCCAGTGGAAGACAGGTCTAAAATGCCCAAGGTAGGCTGGCATGGTGCCAACTGGTTGCTTCTGATACAAAAGGACAGAACGACATGGAAGGAACTCCAAATTCTTACCAAGAATTCTTCCTCCAGTTGCTTGGGGCTGGGTGGCTGATGCTGGAGGGCCCAGCGTGTAAGGGGGTGTCCAGCTGTGCGCAGGAAGTGTAAGGTGACTTCTCGGGGCGTATTCACTGAACAAATGGGCTCCACCGCGCCCAGGGAACGCACATCTAGCATCAGAGCCACGCTGGAGCCCCGCCTGCGGATACAGTCAGTCAGCCATCTGGGAGCATACAACGGAATCTGCTTCCCTCACAGCGATTCCTGCTGCAGCACGTCTGAGGAGGCCACGAGATCCAGGGTACCGAAGGGTCAGGCCCTTGCTGCATGCCCGTCTCCCTCTGTCAGCCAAACAAGGCAACCTGCGATCCCACCACCCCTTCCAGCTGCCTACCTCTTCTCACTCCCAAAGTGGCCCCATGGACTCCTATCTACGGCCAGCCTGCGAAGGTCCCTAGCTTTGAACCAGAGACTGCTCCTCTCAACCTGAGACTCAGGGAGCAGACCCAGGGCGGCATACAATTTGGTGTCTCAAACACCAAAGATATGCAAACAAACATCATTAATTTCTTTGCTAGGCCATGTAGACTCATCTGTCAAAGATGGAAGGCGGTTACAGGGGAGGAAGGACCTGAAGGCGACATAGGTCTGAGAAGGCCCACTCCAGGAAAGGTCTCACCTTTCCTGCAGCTTGATGTGTTTCTTGGCTGGAGCTTTGGTGGGTAGAGGCTGGGTCATGTTTGCCCCCAAAGACAAGGTCAGCCGCTGTGCTCCGGAGCGCTGCCCACAGGCCTGGACCATGCTGGGATGCAGTTCTGCATTCAGGTGGGGCTCACTCAGCCATGCGGCGTGCCTGAAAGACAAAGCCTCATGGCTGCTGTCCTGGGACCCGCCTCGCTCCACGGGAGGTTCCTAGGCCCAGGTCAGCCAGCTGCTCGGTTTTTACTGGAGTTTCTTCTCTTCCCCAGGAAGAATCCTCATTTTCACTCTTGGAAGTACAGGAACTCTTTGGTAGGACTCAGGGCACAGGGCAGTCTGGGGTTAGAGTAGTGTGGAGATGAAGCATGGAGCTATGGATGAAGATTTGGAAGGACCCAGAAGGAATAAGAAAGGGGGAGATTGAAGTCGACAGAGCTCTAAGCTGGGATCCAAGGGAGATGTTAGGAGAAGCTGAGCACTCCTCAGAAAGCTCGCAGACCACCCACAAGTCTAGTCGGCTGCCCTCTCCAAAATGAGAAACGGAGGTCTCTAGCAGGGTTGGTGCCTGTTGGGGCCCCAGGCATGCCAGGCTGCTGGACTAGCAGGGTTCTCGCCTAAATGCTGGCCGTCCCACTAGGTTGTGGCTTCTGGGGTCTCTGTCCAGGGCAGTAGGCTGGGGGTGTTTCCTTCCTCCTCCTGCCCATCCCCCAGTCTCCCGCCTCTGTAACCGTCACAGGAAATGGCTTCACCAAGCCCTTGAGCGACAGCGCATGGTGAGGCGACAGCTTGGGGACATAAGAGAGGACATGGAGATGATGAGGACCCCCTCCTCTGGGGGGGGGCAGTCCCCATCTCCCAGAGCTAGGCCACAGGTGTCAAGGTGGCAGGTTGGAGCCTCTAACCCACGGGACAGAGGCTTAAGGCCAGCATGGGCCCGTGCAGGTGTAGTCGGTGGAGAGTTCTCCCGCCTTTCCGCCTCTCCTCTCCTGGTACTCCATGTGGCTTCTCTGCCCTCACAAGCCTTAGGGAAGACCAGATATATTACTCTGAATGTCCTGGTCAGGTATGGGGGACACCCCAACTCATCCTCCTGCACACCATCCTCAAGAGACCACCTATTTCCCAGGTTCCCTCACCCCCACCCGAGGACCACGGAACTCCTGTGCCCACTGCAAGTACTTACTGAAGCAGCTGTGTCCCCCAGGCTGCCTCTTGCCAGCTGTCTGTCTGTCTGTCTGTGTTTGAGGACTGAGAGGCTTCAGGAAGCTAGCTTCCTCCCTCCGCCCCTCCTGGCTTCCACCCACGCACACCCAGCTGCAAGCTGCCCTCCTGCGCCTGCCGCAGCTGCCACCAGGGGTCGGGTGCCTCCTCTCTGTGTCCTCTAGGGGCAGGCTGGTGATGTTCTGGCATCCCTGCTAGATGCCAAGCCCCTGCACCCTGGGAGTGGGTAAAGTGCAGGGCTTTTTCTGACCACCCCATACCCCCTCCTCTTCCTGTCCTGGTTCTCCTCTGCGTCTTTGTCATGTCCCCTTTACCTCCTTGCTGGGGAGTCACCATGGGGAACCTCGTTTGCTCCTGCTTGATTCCTCCATTTCCCCTTCTCTGCTGTTGCCCTGGAGACCTTGGCTGCCTGGGACCTTGGAAGCTCATGGCCAGGTTGGGCCTTACTGTCCCTGAGCAGGGGTGTCACAGAGGTGTGGTAAGGGAAAGAGGAGTCCGTGATCTGCATGGGAAGGGGGGGGGAACCCGGGGCAAGCATAGGCCACCAGGAAGCGGATAGCAGAGCCCACCTGGAAGACAGTCTGAGAGACTTCTCTGGGACCTACCCCCTGGGTCTCCTCTCAGAACCCCTGCCTCTCCTCGAAAGACTTACAGGTAACTGAAAACGGTGGCCCCCATGCCAGGGGCCTCCCACGTCCTCTTCTCCACTGGGATCCTTGGACCTGCTCATTCTCCGGGTCCCAGACTCCATGGCCCCCCACCCCTGTCTGGCTTTGGCAGGAATATCGTTGGCCCTCAGCCCAGCCAGTCGGTGGCTCAGACTTGCTGCATGGCTCCATCGCCCCGCAGCATCCCAACACCCGTCCTGGCCCCCAGCATGCGAGATCTCTCTTCCTCCCACTTCTCTGATTCAACTGTCAAACGGTGACAGCAAAAGAAATGCTGTGCAATAAGTACAGGGGTGGCACGGGGGGGGGGCAGGGAAAGCAGGAGGGGAAGGAGAGAAAGAAGGGGAGGGAGGAAAGGAGAAGGGTCCAGCTGCAGCAAAGAGCAGGATAACCTTATGGGATCGGGAGGCTTCCAGCATCTGACTTCCTCACCCTCTTCTCAACCTTTCTTTGACTGACCCGCAGTCTGCGTTCCTTCCCAGTGGCCCATGCTTCTCCAGGGAGTGGGTGGGCTTCCCTGAGGGGCAAGGTGAGAAGAGCCGAGAAGCCCGGCTCCAGTAGCCGGCTGGGGTGGAAGAAGGAGCCCAGGAATCCCTGAATGTGTGCGCAGCGGCTGGAGGACGGCCACTGCCTCAACCTCCCCACAGGGACTAGTGTTTACACTGACCAAGAGCAGAGGCCCTGGACCAGAAGAGGGGGGTGCGAGTGGAATGGAAAGAGGGCCACCCCCTCTGGGCTAGCTGTTGATTGTGATCAAGAACAGGAAGTGAGGATACCACAAGGGTGGGGAGAAGGAAGTAGGCAAAGACCTCCCCCAGGGGCCTGTCCAATGCCCCCAGGTTTTCGCAGTTTGAGCCCCACTGACTGTGAGCAAGCTTCTTGCCCCTTACGACTGGGGACTGGGTTCCTGGACATACCGGAAGGAAGGTGGGAGACAGAGATAGAGAAGGTAGTCGATGGGGCGGGGCACGGAGCTGGCTCCTGCTGTCCTCTCCCACTTCTTCTGGGTGGGTCGAGCCTCTTGCCCATTGTGCTTCATTGTGCTTCAGGAATGCCAGGGCCTGAGCATCCGCAGAGGCCTGTGGCCGGAGCCTTCACGGCAAGCCTCGGAGGAGCAAGGCACGTGTCCTCCCCCGTAGCCCCTCCCTGCTCTGCTCCACACAGGCTCCTGGAAGCCTCCTGATGGGGACTCTCTTCCTCCTTTGCGGAGCCTTCCCACACCGAGGGAGGAGATTGTCCCCGTAGCTAGAAAACTTCCTTCACTCCCTTTGCTGGCTTGTCTTTCTGGTCGGGATTTAGGTTCTGATACTTCCCGTCTCGGGGAATGTAAAGGAATAGTTGGAAGTCAAAGCACTTGTCCACTGAGAAAGCCAAGGTTTAGGAACTGGGACCTGGGGCAAGCGGCTGAGCTTCTGAGTCTCAGACTCCACAGCAGCCAAGGTGATAACTTGGACAATAGCCCTTTGTCAGGCAGATAGAGTGAGCCCCAAGAAGTGCCTTTCCTCCAGCCAAGGGCTCGGGAGCAGGACCCCGTGGAATGTAGGAGTGTGAACCAGAGTGCTCACCTGATGGAGGGCCGAGGATTCCCTTTCCCTTCTCCTGGGCCTGCACACTCCACCTGTCTCCTGTCCCTCCTGAGCTGGAACCCCCTAGTCGCTCTCTGGAGAAGCCCCAGAATTCTAGGCACTGTTCCTGGGTGCTCCCCGCCCCTCTCAATACTGGGCCTTGCCTCAGGCTCGTCTTCCCAACTCTGCGGGCCCAGGCTTATCCCTGGTCGTGCGGGGGACATGTTGGTCACGGAGGAGCAGCAGGAAGACATGGAGGAGCAAGGTGAAGTGGGACAGAGAGGTGTTGGGAGGCCATGCCATGAGGCCTGGGACACCATTTGTGCAGGCAGAGAAGGGACCCCAGCTTGTCTGTGACCCTGCGTGGGTCCTCTCCGTGCCACCCCCTGACCTACTTTTCTTCCTGCTACCTTTCCTTTTTAAAAAGTTTTTTCTTTTTTAAATTTCTATTGTACTTGAGAGAGAAGTGGGTAGAGAGAAGGCACATGCATGCCTGCGATGATAGATGGTGGAAGTCCAAGAAATACTCTGAGAAGCCGGTTCTCTCCTTCCATGATGTGAGAATCAAACTCAGATCCCCAGGTATAAGAGCAGGCGCCTCACCTGCTGTCTTTTAGATGTGTGCTGGGGAAAGGGACTTTTCCATATCCCTCACTCACTGGTAGAGAGGACCAGGAGTCCTGGGGGAGTCAGGACCAGTCTTCCGAGAGTTCTAAGAAAGAGCTGGCCCGAGCTAACCGCCACACTCAGTACCCTATAGGACAGCGTCGGGACGGAGGAGGGGCGCTCCCCTTCCCAGCTTTAAAGGCCAGGTCAATGGATGTCTGTCCCACAACCTGACTTTCTTCCCAGGGGCCCTTCTGTTTGTCTCCCCTCTGTTGTCCCTGATGTACACTTATGTACTCATCTAAACAGGTGTGTGCACCTGGCGGTCCATGTGTCCACATACGCAGACACACGGTGTCAGTTCTCACTCACCCACAAATCACCAGCTGCCCCCTTCAGCCCCCTCTCACTGCCTTTGTCTACTCAGTAGAACCTCAGCCTGCTCCCTTCTCTGGTGAATGTCCCCAGGGTGTGGGAGTGAGAGTAAACGACTTGTCCTCTGCTGCCCGGTGATTATCTTCTTCCAGCGTGGGGGATACCCACGGTCTGGCTTCAGGCTGTGGGAGAGCAGAGGAGGGACCGGAAGGGCTGCCTGGGACAGCTGTGGGGAGAGACCAGACCAGCTCGCACACTGGGGAGCTGGGTTGCCAGGACCTGCCCCCTGCCTTCCTCTGCCTCCTGACCAGCTCACTACACGAGAAACCCGAGAAACCCGGTAAGGTGCTTTGAGACCTTGGGGGGACCGGAGAGGTTCTCTAGGGAGAGGATGTGGGTTTGTCTGTGGGGGTGGCTGCCAAGGGAGAACACAGCCTGAGAAGTGCTTTATGCTGAATGAAGAGATTTAGCTTAGGGGGTGTTACTGCTGCTCTGTCAGGACCTTTCTGTGCCCTCTCTGGATCCCCCCTCCCGTTCCTGAGTGCCCTGGACAGGGTGGAGACCGGCAGCTGGCCTTCTGTGGCCAAGTACCTCCTCAAGACAGCGGGATCTGTGCTGTGGCCACAAGCCTCGCATTGTAGGCAACCTTGAGGCCTCACTTCACCTGCCCTCACCGTTTGCTGTGTCTCCTCCCCCTGGGATTTTGAACTAAGATGCTTCCACCCTACCTCTGGACTCTATGGCTGCTCATGGAGACTCTGCTAGAAAGAACAGAGCAAAATGTCCCCTGGTGAAGTGGGGCTGGGAAAGGACCTCCCTTCTTGGCCAGACTGTGGCTAGAACCTCTCCCCTTTGGCTTCATTTTTCTGGTTGCCGACTCTCCTCCCCGTGCCTTTCAGAAGAGCCGTATGTGCAATGTGACTCTCTCTCTCTCTCTCTCGCTCGTGCTCTCTCGCTCATACACATCACACAGCCTGGAAAATCTGATGAGTCTGCAATACTGGGTTTCCAGGACCCAGTCCAGGCTGAATGGGCGTTTCTGAGGTCTGGGACTGGGCGGAGCGGGGAGGGGCAGTAGCCCCTGGCTTGCACCGCCCGCGGTCCAAGCGGGCCGATGGAGTCTGTCTGTGCTCGGAGGCTGTCGTGTCAGTCTGTACCTGTCTGTGTTCTGAACAGCCTCCTGTGCAAGTCTGGAGCTGGCGGAGCTCTGGGCTTCCTTCCCAGGCCTAGAGGTTGACGCTGCTTCTTCCCCTCCCACGGTTGACTTGGCGTGGGAGCACCTGGGGGAGCTGTGCCAGGTGAGCAGCTGGCGCGGGGAGGGTACCGCAGAGCCCAGTTCCTGTGTTCTGGGGCTGGGCCTTGCATCAGTGCAGTTGGGCTTCTGCAGTGCCTGTGGGGGCTGGGAGAGGGCTGGGGAGGGGCGCTAGCCAATGACCGAGATAGAAGTAAGGGGAGGCACGCAAAACCCTAGCCATGTGACCCACTCCCAGAGCTTCCAAGCAGAGAGGACCCTGATCGAGGAATGGGAGCTCTCAGAAGTCCCAGGTTCAAGTCTAGCTTCTTTCCTCACACATGCAGGGTCTCAGGCTGGATTGTCCCCCCCAGTCTGAATTTCCTGTATCTCATCCGAGTAGTGAGGGCTATGAGGGAAGAATCCCACGACCTAGGCGGGCTCTAGATCCAGATGGCATGTCTCTGTGCCTTGGTGCCACATGCAGGGGAGAAGGGAACACAGAGCCGACTCATTGGCTCCATGTGACCTAGAGTGCGTCCCCTTCCCAAGGAGGCGCTTGGGAGGATGGCGTTAGACACCTGGCCCTCTTCCAGCATCAGAGGGACCTGGAGTTAGCCCGGCTGTCCATTTCCAAGGCCATCACTCCTGGGCCTTCCAAGAACACAGAACATTTTCCTCCCTGGATAGCCAATAGCTGAACCTAGTGGACGTGGGAGAGGCAGAGGGAGGATGTGGCCTACTCAGTGTCCCTTTCACCTTCAGGACGGGGAGGCGTCACCCCTCTCCCCCTCATACCCTTGCCCAGGCTGACCTGGGCGGGGATCAGGATCTGGGTGAGAGGCATTCTTGCACTGCCCTTCCCACCCTTGCCCATCTGCCCGCCTACCACTAAGGCAGGAAGGGGGGGGGGAGGTCTGACTCCACCTTCTGCTGCCTCCCAATTTTTCCTCTGCAGACTTCTTCAGGATGAGGCCCCCAATTCTGTTCACTGCCCTCCTCTGGCTTCAGGGCTTTTTGGCAGAGGTAAGGTGGGCACAGGATGGGGTGGAGGCAGGCTGGGTGGGTGGGCCCCCCTGTCCGGGGCATGTCAAGGCTTCCCACTTCTCTGCTGGAGCCCCACAGCTGGTCTGCATTAGGCGAGAAAGGAAGCTGCTGCTTTCCCATCCAGGCCAACACGGAGGCCAAGAGAACAGATCGCTCCAGCCTGCCCGCTGCCGCCTGCCGTCCGTGCGTGGCAGGTTTCCAGGACGTTCCCCTTCGGTTGTGTGCGAGGGGGTCCTGATCCTCGCTCCACTGCCTTTCCCCAAAGCCTGTAGCCAAGGGCCTCTGTCCGTATGATCCCCCCCTCCACTCTTCTCTTTCCTACAGGAAGACTCATGTCCTTCTCTGGAAGGGAGCCCAGACAGGGTGGGCGGAGGTATGTATCTTCAGAGGAGGAGTCTCTGGAGGTGGGCAGCCGGTGGGTACAGGGTTGTTTCTCTGTCAGACATTGCCTCCCCCGGCCCATTGTCTTTCCGCCTCTCCCGCTTCAGGACAGACGGTACTGGTAGACTGAGTGCGCCCACTCTTTATGCCCCCCAGGCCCACCTCTGAGTATGAACATCAGCAGCCAGGGGAGGCCCACCAGCCTGGTTC
Source organism: Typhlomys cinereus (assembly GCA_023101885.1). NCBI lineage: Eukaryota > Metazoa > Chordata > Mammalia > Rodentia > Platacanthomyidae > Typhlomys > Typhlomys cinereus. Next base: position 2,249,328 of record JALPQD010000236.1, on the reverse strand, counting down.
TGAACTGGGCAGCTTCAGAACCAGGGGGGCTGGGCTACGGGCTCCGCCTGACGCGTGTGGGCACCCTCGGCGCTCCTGAAGGGCAGCCGCTCCAGGTTCACACCAACGGGTCCAGTTTCGAGTTCCACGGGCTGGTGCCTGGAAGTCACTATCAGCTGGAAGTGACTGTGCTGAGACCCTGTGCGCGGAACATCACTGTTACCTTCACCCCCCGGACTGGTATGAGGCCCGCAGAGGGAGGAGGAAGGAACTTACTTGGGGTTCGGGCAGGAGGTGCCTGTTGTAGAAGGTTGGCAGGGGGCAAAGAAGCCAAAGGAGCGGGAGTAGGCATTGACCTTGGTATTTCTCTCCACCTCTAACACAGCCCCCTTGGCGGTCCCTGGACTGCAGCTGCAGAGCTCTGGCAGACCAGCCAGCCTCGATGCCTCATGGGGGAACCCCGCTGGGGATCAGGACAGCTATCAACTTCTCCTCTACCATCTGGAATCTCAAAGACTGGTACATAACATCTCTGTGTCGCCAAGTACCCTGGCTTACAATTTTAGCCACCTTTTGCCAGGTAGCCATTATGCCTTAGAGGTTATAACCTGGGCTGGTGATCTTCAAGCAAAGATCAGCACCCAGCAGTGGACAGGTAAGGTGGGTTTCTGGGCAAGCGGGCGTGATGTTGAATCCAGAACCTCAACGGCCATGCGTTCCAGTGTGACTTCTGGGATTCCTGGCGCCAGATCCAATGCCGCATCTTGTCAGGACCCTTCCTCCAGCGGGCTTTGTTTTGCCCACACTTCCTGCAGATCCAGAGCCTCCAGACCACCTGGTATTGCATGCCGTGGACACCAATGTCCTGCAAGCCTCCTGGAACAGCTCTGAGGGGGCTGCCTTACTCCACCTGATGCTCACAGACCTCCTAGGGGGCACCAACCTGACTGCAGTGGTCCGGCGGGGAATCTCAAGTCACACGTTCACCCACCTGTCTCCAGGCACGCCCTATGAGCTGATGATTAATGCTGTTGCTGGACTCCACCAGGCGGTGGGGCCCAGTGCCACTGAGTGGACCTGTGAGTGCTGGTTGGGTAGTGCCCAGGGACATACCAGAGGCTGTTCCTTCACATCTGGCAGGGGATGGTGGTGACAACAAGGCTGATGATTGCTGGACCGAGGTGGGCTCTGAGCCTGCCTCTTTCTGTGTATGGTTTCTCCGAATCCTCCAGTGTGCTCTAAGCCTTTTTACCCTGTGTTACTGTAGAGGTACAGAGGTACACAGAGAGCACAAACCCAAGGTCGCATTGTGTGAAACACGTGGCTCTGAACCTAGACTGAATTGCCTGTAGAGCCTGCCGCCTCTGCCCTGTTTCTGTTCTGAGAAGCCGTTCTGTGGTCATTAACAGTAGGGGACCCGGCAGCAGGGGTTCTGGGTTTCATTTCTGCTACCTGCTGGCTGTGGGTTTCTGCTTCAGTTGGGGTTAGTGTTGTACGGATTCAGCGGGAGGCACTGTGCAGAGTCCCCCATACCATGCTGTAGGCACACATATGATCACCTGGTGTACTGCTATTTCTGTTACTGGTATCTGTGGCCAGATGGTAATTGCAGGTCTTGGCATTCATCTGGAATGTGACAAGTGGTATCGCTAATAATCCGAGTGAGATGCAGAGACAGGTGTATGCAAAAAGCAGTTGGTGCGTTCAAGGCTGGGTTTTTCTTACCCACCATGTTTGCCCTGTTCTCCTCAGATCCCTCCACCCCATCTGACCTGGTACTGACTCCCCAAACCCCTGAGCTGTGGGCGAGCTGGAAGGCAGGGCCAGGAGCTCGGGATGGCTATGTGCTGAAGCTAAGTGGGCCGGCGGAGAAGAACATCACCGTGGGACCCGAGGTGTGCAACGTCACATTTCCAGGGCCTCTGCCCGCTGGACACTATGCTTTGGAGCTGAAGGTTCTGGCTGGGCCCTATGATGCCTGGGCTCAGGCCAGTGCCTGGCTGGCTGGTGAGTCTGGCTGAGGGCAGAGGTCAGGCTGGGGACTACTAGGACACCTGCAGGTCAAGGCAATGGAATCCTCATTTTCTGGGGCCTGTTTCCTCTCCAGAGTCAACCTCCCAGCCCAGGAAGGACTCTGGCGCCACACTGAGGCTGGATGGACTAGGAGTTACCAGGCAACCCGGGAGGCGTGCACTACTCTATGCCGATAGTGCTCTAGGCCTCTTGGGAAATATCTCTGTGCCCTCTGGGGCCACATACATCACCTTTCACGGACTGGTTCCTGGGACCCGCTACCGGGTTGACATGGTCTCGTCAGTGGGAGGCATCGTGCAGAGCCTCGCAGGCTACACGAGTGAGTGCCAACGTCCATGGCTCCTGCGCCTGGGCCTGAAAGATTTTTGTTGGGGGAGGGAAGTCATATTCAAGGAGAGGCTCAGGAGAGCCGCCGGGCACAGGGCCTCACGGGGTCACCAACATGGCATCTCATCGGCTCCCCTCTCTTCAGGTCCACTGCCACCTCAGCTGCTGAAGGTCATCGGCAGGGACAGCCCATATGACTTGGCCATTGGCTGGTCTCCAGCACCAGGACGGCGGGAAGGTTACAAGGTTACCTGGTATCAGGATGACCAGAGGTCCCCTAGCACTCTTATTGATGTGGACCCTGGCAATTCCAACCTGACTCTGAAGGGTCTGGTGCCCGGCTGCTGCTATACCCTGTCAGTATGGGCCTGGGCAGGCAACGTCAACTCCAGTCGGCAGAGAGTGCACAGCTGCACCTGTGAGTTCTTGCCCTGTCTGGGAGGCCAGCCAAGTGCTGCGTCTGTGGCCTGATTTCCCCTACCCTCTGTCCTTCTGTGTGTGATGTTCTAGACTCAGAAGCAGCCTGAGCGCAAGGAGAGGCTTTTTATGAATCGAGTATTTTCTACCTCCTACCTAGTGGTTGGCTAGCCAAACCCACCAATCCCTGTGCCTACTCATCCATCCTTCCTGAAATATCTATTTTAATCTCTCCCATTTTCTAGGTATGGGGTTAGGATCTAAAAGCAAAGATTATGAACAGTTCAGAAAGGAAGACTGACAAACAGATGGTATATGCACCTATAATGTATGTGATTTTATACATCATATTATAGTAAGTGTAAATGCATCATTAGGAATATGCATGATACATTAGCTTGACTCGCATGAAATTATTTTCTTATAAGGTTAAAAATGGCTGAATATATCAGTAGTTTTCTGTGGCCTGACCTTATCTTTTCAGACTCAGAGAAGGGACACCTGCTTAGGGAGTCAGAACAGGGTTCTCAGAGAAGCCTGTGAAGTTGGGTAAGATGTGTGGAGGGCCTGAGCTCAGCCTGTATAAAGGGTTAGAGACAGACAGACAGACAGACAGACATGAACAGAGAGAGACCTTGCCAGAACTGTGTCAGTGGGTGGCTTAGAGAGACTCTGAGGCGAGACAGAGAGCTGTCTTTGGAGGAAACGAAGTGAACTAGGCACTGTTGCTGAGGGAGTTGGCATGTCTTGGGGCAGGAGACAGGCCCCCCATCTCTGGAGAGGCAAGCCCAGTAGGCCTAAGGTCTCCTGGAAGCTGGAACTTCACGTGGAGCGTGTTTGGGAAGGAGAGGCAGGGCTTGCGTTATTCCACATCTCTGTCCCTTTCTTTGAAGGCCCTGCTCCTCCCACCAACCTCAGCCTGGACTTTGCGACGGATCCTCCAGCACTGGTGGCTTCCTGGAGTCTCCCACCGGGTGGCAGGGATGGCTTCAAGCTGAGGCTTTACAGCCTGAGGCCTCTGGCACTGGAAAGTAAGGAGACCCTGACCCGTGAGGCCCAGAACTTCTCCTGGACCCAGCTGGTTGCAGGTTCTGAATATCTGGTGCAGCTCACTGCTCTGCGGGGCCCTGACGCAAGTCGCAGCGTCAACACCACCGGCTGGACACGTGAGTGTCCCCTTCTCCCCCTTGATCTCCTTTCCCTAGAAATCTGTGCTTCCAGGGGCTGTGGGTCTCGTCACCACTCTGAGTCCGTTTGCAGCGTCTGTCCCACGATCTCTAGGCACCAGGAGACCTTTCGCAGTCCCCTCACAGGACTCCTACGGGGACTCTAGAGGAGGCAGAACCCAGGAGATTACTACCTGTGCCGTCTCCATAGGCAGCTGTCCTCCTTGCTCCCCAGGGCTGGCCGTGTGGGGGTGGGCAGCAGTCAACCGCTGGCCCTGCCTGCTGTGAGCCCCTACCAGGAGTTGTCAGTACTCCCTGGGCACCTGCTGAGTATCCAGCCTGCACTCATAACAGATGTGAGTGTTGCCACGACTCTCGCCATGCTCACAGCTGAGAGAGCTGATCGCAGAGAGGGAAGCCACCTCTAGGCTCCTCAGCCTACATGGAAGGTTGGAGTTTTGTCCGGGCGCATGACCAGGATCTGGGCTCTCTTCCGTAGACATCTCCAAACCTGGACCAACAAGAGAGTCACAGAAATATAGGAGGTCCTTTGGAGGTCCTCCTCTCCAAGAGCCCCCAGAACCATAGAACCAATTTGAAAGCCCTCTCTCACATCAATTTGAAGGTTTTGGGCTTGTTCAGTTTACGGAGCTCTTGGGACAAATGAGATGTCACTGGGGCCTCCTATCCCTAGAACAAATTTCTCCATCGCAGGAGGCCTTTTCCTCTTAGCTTCTCACTTCTCACAGGCCCACCATCACCACCTTTTGTAGTTCCCCAAGATTTAGGGGACCTGGGACACTTGTGCAGAGCTGGATAGAAGTTTAATCTGGGGTCCAGGTGACCTGACTCTAAACCCTGAAAGCAAGTCTCAGACTGCCCCGAGCTTCAGTGTCCCTGCGTGTAAAGAGGGGTGTTACTGTACGGCTGGGTGAAGAAGGACTGACTGCAGATCCCAGGTTGTGAGGTGGAGGGTTCTGCCTGCACCCCAGATACATGCCTGTCTACCCCCATGTGTGTCTTTCAGGCTCTTTGACTGTAGAGACTAGGACAGACCACCCTCACTCCTGAGATGCCCAGTTTAGCTCTGACTCCCAGAGGAGGGTGGCAGGGGCAGAGGGAGTGATGAACTTTGACCTTGTTCCACTGCCTGGGATTACTGGGGAGTTCTGTCTGCTTCAGGGTCCATCCAGAGATGAACCTACCTGGAATTCTAATTCCCTCATGCCAAGAAGAGACAAACTTTGGAGCCACGAGAAAGTCAAGATAACTAATTTAGACTCTTCTCTCTTCCTTCCACACCTCCACCTTGCTCCTCATACAGCTCCCCTTGCTCCTATATTTGTCAATGTGACCAGCGAAGGCCCCACCCAACTCCGAACATCCTGGATCCATGCCTCCGGGGACCGGGGCAGCTACCGAGTGACCCTATACCAGATGGGTGTCTGGGTAGCCACCAACACTGTAGGGCCCAAAGTGGACAGCACGGGCTTCTCGGCTCTGACCCCCGGCACTAAGTATGAAGTAGAGGTCGTCTCTTGGTCTGGGCCTCTCCACGCCGCGGCAGCTAATGTCTCTGCTTGGACCTGTGAGTTGGGTGTGGAAGGGCGTTGTGGGAGGAGACCCCTGGGTTTCATTCTCCATGACATCTAACCCTTCTTTGACCCATCCCGCCTTGTCATCGAGAGCCTTAAATAAGGTCAACTAGCCCCTGTACCACTGAGCTGCTTAGGACCTGACTGACCCATGTTCTTCCCTCTGCAGCTCCACGCCTGCCCAATGAGCTGCTAGTATCTATGCAAGCGGGCAATGCCATGGTCAACCTGGCCTGGGTTGGTGGCCCCTTGGGTCAGGGGACCTGCTATGCCCAACTCTCAGAGGCTGGGCACCTCTGGTGGGAGCAGCTGCTGGTGCCTGGCCAAGCCCACCTCATGCTGAGAGACCTCACGCCAGGACGCACCCTGTCGCTGTCCGTGCGGTGCCAGGCAGGGCCGCTCCAGGCCTCTACTCATCCTGTGATGCTGTCTGTGGGTAGGTGCTGGTATCTGGGGGTGGAGGGAGGTGTGCCCGAGAGGCCTACCCTTCCATTCAGAGCCACCTGTTCCTTCCAGGTGGGTGTTTTGCCCACTGTGTCCTGGTCATGCCTGCTATGTCCCTCCAGATAGGTAATGAATGGTGTCCAAAAGAAAAGTCGCTTCTCCGTGAGGCTGATGTTCCTTTCATGAGCAGAAAAAGACTGGCTGTCTGTGCCTGCCGACTCTGAGAGTTCCTTACCGGGTGGCACCCTCCTGGGGAACATTGACACCCACTCAATCCAGATCCTTTGGTCCTCACAGAGCCTGGCCCCGTAGAGGATGTGCTGTGCCAGCCTGAGGCCACCCGCCTGGCACTGAGCTGGACAATGCCTGCTGGAGACGTGGGTGTGTGTCTGGTGGCGGCCGAGCAGCTGGTGGTAGGGGAGAGTGCTCGTCCCGTGTTCCAGGCCAACACTTCAGAGGATGCTCTCCTGCTGCCCAACCTGGTGCCCGCCACCTCCTACCGCCTGAGCCTCACGGCGCTGGGCAGGAACGGCCTGTGGAGCCGAGCAGTCACCCTGGTGTGCGCGACTTCTGCCCGGGGTAGGCTCTTCCTCCTCACTGCCTCCGCTCTGCCAGCCTCCCTCCTGCCATCACTGCCCTGCCCAGGGCTTGCCCCACAGCTGGGCCTTGTTGCCTCGGGCCTCCCTGCTCCCCAGCGTAGTCCTTGCCTCTGGTCTCGTCTTCATGACTTGAAACTGTGCTTTTGAATCTCCTGTCCTAGGCTCCTAGCTCAAGAATTTCCCAGTCCTAATTTTTTCCCTTTTGCTTGTGTGTGTGCTCTTGGTCTCTCTCTCTCTCTCTCTCTCTCTCTCTCTCTCTCTCTCTCTCTCTCATATATGTGTGGGCATGCGTGCAAGAGAATACTTGAGTATGTGCCTGTGGAGGCCCAAGGGTGACATCAGGAATCATTCTAGATTAGTCTTCTACCTTAGTGCTTTGCTCTAGAGTTCCCAAGGCTCTGTTTTCCAAGGCCAGAATTACAGGCCATCACCTGGCATTTTTTAATGTGTATTTGGGGATCTGAACTCAGATCCTTTCACTTGTAAGGCAAAGTCTTTAACCACTGAGCCATCTCCCCAGCTCTCCGGTCTTAATTTAATTGTGCCAGTAGCTATTTGCCGTCAAGAGCCACAAGAGGTGCTAGGTGCTGGAAACCATTGTTCCCGCCCTGAAAAGCCCGTTAGTCTCAGTTTCCTCCTCTCCATCCCTAGCCTGGAACCCCCCAGAGCTTGCTGAGGCCCCCAGGTTGGAACTGGAGACGGGCATGGGGGTTGTGATCACACGGGGAATGTTTGGCAAGGAAGATGGGCAGATCCAGTGGTATGGCATCGTCGCTACCACCAACATGTCACGTGAGTTCTGGGTTTGGGAAGGGTGGGGAGATCCTGCTATGCCTGCAGGAGGCCAGACAAGGAAGGTCCAGGGAGAGACACTGGGGAAAGATGAGGATAGAGCCCCTTGTAGCGAGAAGAGGACCTGCCTTTACTGTGACCAGGCTGGAGTGGGGCTTTGAGTAGGGGTGTAAGAGAAATGGGGCAGCCCCATGGCAGGTAGCATGACCTCCATGCACTGCCCACTTGCTTTGCCCCTGCCCTATATCCCCCCAGTGACCCGGCCTTCCCAGGAAGCCGTCAATCACACATGGTACGACCACTACTACCGAGGATACGACTCCTACTTGGCCACCCTGCTTCCCAGTCCATTCTACCCAGGGCCCTGGACTGTGCCAAGGTCCTGGACGGTGTCCATGGGCACAGAAGACTGTGGTCATACCCAGGAGATATGCAATGGGCAATTCGAGCCTGGTTTTCAATACAGGTGAGGGTTGAGGCTGTAGGAAGGGAGAGCTGCTCTAAGTTTCGCTGTTGGGGGTTGTATGCTCTTTCACAGTATAGAGGGGCAGACTCCCAAAGAGACTGCAAGTGCTAGTCTATAAAGGCCCACAGACTTATTTGTACTGGGTTTCTTGGCATCATGGAAAAAAGGGAACACGTCTCTGTTACGGGGTCTTTTTAAAGAAAGAACTGGAGTTTAGTTTTGCTTGGAATCTTCAGGTAAGTCTGAAGACCTCCGGGTCCATATTTCTGGGGCTGCTTCTTGTTCTCAGAAGAGGGCAGAAGACAGGGAAGCCACTGCTTGTGGCCCTGTGCCCTGGGAAGGCTTTGGTCTCACTGGCCTGCCTGTCCTTAACAGAAACTTTTCTTTGTCCCAGGTTCAGCATTGCGGCCTTTAGCAGGCTCAGCTCTCCCGAGACCACTGTCTCCTTCTCCGCCTTCTCAGGTAGGCCAGGACCAGGCTGGGCTCCAGCTAGACCCTGGGAAGGGAGGGCTGTTGGCCCCTCTCTTTAGAGACTCATCCAAAATCAGAGGTGGGAGGGGCTGAACTAGGCTCCTGGGAGTCAAGTACTGCCTAGCAGAGCCTGGGTCCTGAGACTTGATAAAAGCGTACTGGCTCTCATATCTGGTCGGGAGCAGATGTAGGAGAGGCAGAAGCATGGAGGGGGTCACTACCGTGTCCAGCCCCAGCTCTTTCCTGCTCTGCCCTCTGCAGCTGGCTACTCCCAAGGCCACCAGGGCTGGTGAACAGTTCTCTTAGAATTCCCTGGTAGCTGTGCTGAAACCTAAGAAAGAGGTAACAATTTTTAGCAACATCCAAAACATCCAAAAGGTTATTGTTTCAAAATAGTGAATTAAAAAGTTATTGAGAGCTGGACAGATGGCTCAAGGGTGAAGACTCTGCCTTGAAAGCAGAAGGTCCTGAGTTTGGATCCCAGGTCCCGTGTAAAAATGCCAGGCTGAAATGGTGGTGACCTGCACTTCCAGTCCTGGTGAGCGGAGTCTGGGAAATCCCAGAGTGAAGCAAGAAGGAGGTAGAAGCAATCCAGGATGATTCCCAAAGTCACTCTTGGTCCTCCACAGGGACACACAGTGCCTTCTGACACACACACACACACACACACACACACACACAATAAATAAAAAAATATTTTTTAAAAGTTATCGAGAGGTTGGGGGTGTAGCTCAGCTGGTTTTGAGTGCCTGTGTTGCATACGCAAACTTTGGGTTCAGTTCCCAGCACTGCATAAACTGCTCTGTAATCCTAGCACTTGGGAAGTAGAAGAAGGATCACAGATCAAGGTCATTCTTACAGAGTGAATTGCAGATCAGCCTGTCTTATGTGAGACCTTGTTTCACAACAAGCAACTCCAAACCAAAAACATAACAAACAACAAAAAAGACAAAAATTACCGAGACATATTTTTTAATATTTATTTACTTATGAGAAGCAGACAAGAGACAGACAGGCGAGAGAAACAGAGAGAGAGAGAGAGAGAGAGAGAGAGAGAGAAGCCGTGCACACCATGGCTTACAGATGGAGGTCAGAGGACAACTTTCAGAAGTCAGGTTTCTCCTTCTGTCGTGTGATCTTTCAAGGATCAAGCTCATCAGTCCCGAGGTCTTTCTCTAAGTCTTTGACCTTTTGTGCAAGTTCATGCGGAGCAGGTCTCCAGTTGGCATAGCCGCATTACAGGTGTCCAAGGCGGCAGAGGGCAGGAGGTCCACGAGGCCAGCGCTCACCACATGCCTCTCGAGGAAGGCAAGGAAGGAATCAGGCCTTGGAGGCAGGAACGACTGTCCTCGGTCCCTCTGGCGGCTTCTCTGAGCTCAGTTTGGTATCTGGGACTTCTGAAGCCCACTGCGTTCTCAGCCTGAGGACCAAGTGTTGCCCTTTCCCTTGCTGTCTCCAGAGCCCCAGACCAGCATCTCCCCAGCAGCAGTGCCCCTGCCTGTCACGGTGGGCACCGTGGCAGGCTGCATCCTCATAGTGTGTGCGGTGCTGGGTTTGCTGTGTTGGCGGCGGCTAAGGGGACCGAGGTGAGAGCGCGGGGATGGGAAGCCCTGTGTGACCAGCGTGGACCAGTCGTGTATCAGGGCTACCTCTCTCTCCGCTGTTGCAGGGTGGAGAAAGACGGCTGTTCCCATGAACTGATGCCCCATAGCCTGCGGTGAGTGCGCTTCCCTCAAGGCGCAATGTGGCCCTGTAAGACCCTGAGGGACTGCACTCAGCGAGGGCACTCTAGTCCCTGATAGACAACCCCTCATCCTTCATTCTCCACCGAACTCACTGTAAAAGGCGAAAGTTTCAGACAGCACCTAGAAGGGCCTACTCTGAAGAGTTGGTTCATGTTGGGTGTAGTGGGTAATGTCCGTAGTCCCAGCACCTGGAAGGCTGAGGCAAGGGAACGTCAAATTCCAGGACAGCCTGGGCTGTAGAGTAAGATCTTGTTTCAAATAATCAAAGAGAAAGAAAGCAGGGAAGTGGGCTCTTTGATTTTAAAATCTGATGCGGTAGCAGGTTGAAGATCCAGGGGAGGGTCTGCTTGTGTCTGCTGGCAGAATTCTCTTTATGGGTGGGGGTTAGGTCAGTCTTTGTTCTATTAAGCCTTCAACTGATTTGATAAGACCCACCTACTTTGGGAATATCAGCTGCTTTACTTATACTACTTTTATCTTCAAGAGAAGATGAGAAACTAGAGTATGTCAACCATTCAAATGCTAACCCTGCCTATAAATCGTTTGACTCTATATCCAGGCACCTTGCCTAGCCAAGTTGATACATAAAATTAGACATCACATTCCTGTATTCCAGGTTTGTTAGCCAACTTGCTAACAAACTATGTGGCTTCTATCAGGCCAGAATCTCTTTTCCTTGTATTGAATTCCTGTTGAACCCACAACAGGTAGTCACTGGGGTGTAGCTTAGATGCAGAGTGCTTGTTTGACATATATAGGCTCTGGGTTTGATCCCTAAAACCTCAAAATACAGATGGACCAACAGGCAAACACAAAGATAACTGAACATTGGCTGGGTCCACAAGTCTGCATGTTCGCCTGTACGCATCCTTCTCCCTCCCCATTCCCTTCTCCCATCCAAGTACTAACCAGGCCCGACCTTGCTTAGCTTCTGAGATCAGATGAGATCAGGTGGGTTCAGGGTGACTTGGCTGTAGATCTCTGATCACGTCTGTCTTTCCATACTTTGAGTTTGTGTGCCAGCTGGGTCCAGAGGGAGCTTGTTGAAATGCACGCTGCTCCGCATCAGGGTTTGGGGAGAGCACGTCCAGTCTGTCACCCCTGTGGCCAAGTCGCACAGTCTGGTCTGCACCTGTCTTCAAGAAGGTTAGGGCAGAGCGCTGCACACTCAGCTTTCGGGACTGGACTTTCTCCCACCAGGCGGACCCACCGGCCCATCCCTATTCAGAGCTTCCGGCAGAGCTATGAGGCCAAGAGTGCACATGCACACCAGGCTTTCTTTCAGGAGTTTGAGGTAAGGCCTGTGCCACCCTGCGCCTGAAGGAGGAGGGAGGAACAGAGCATCTGGCTGGCCTAGACCTGCCTCCCAGCCTTGTCCTCACCAACACGCCCCTCACCTGCTGTGGGGTAAGATGGGGTGTACCTCAGCAACTAGTAGCTGCCTCTCCTCTGCAGGAACTGAAGGAGGTAGGTAGGGAGCAGCCCAGACTGGAGGCCGAACACCCTGCCAACAGCACCAAGAACCGGTACCCACACGTGCTACCCTGTGAGTAAGCCCTGGGAGCAGGAAGGGGGCATAGGGAGAGAACCGGCCTTGGCCTGTGGGAGGAGCTACATGTGCTGGCTCCAAACGCACAATCTCTACCCTCTCAGATGACCACTCCAGGGTCAGGCTGACCCAGCTGGCAGGAAGGCCTCATTCTGACTACATCAATGCCAGCTTCATCCCAGTAAGGACCACCGGCAGGACTGGAGGGGGAGGCATGACTGCTGGGGACACGCGCTCGTTCACAAGACATCTGTGCTGTCCTGCCTGGCACAGTTGTTTGGGAAGGTCACCAGCTTGTGCTTCTTTAGGCCAATGGGGCAGTTATTTTGGAAGGTCTTCTGTGTGCTGGGCTCTGTGCTGGCCTCCTAGGAGATAGAACTCACTTAGCCATGTCCATGCTTGCAAAAGAGCCCATGCTGTATGGTAGCACGCATGCGTGTGTGTGTGTGTGTGTGTGTGTGTGTGTGTGTGTGTGTGTGTGTATGTGTGTGTGTGTGTGTGTGTGCAGTGAGATGCTAGTGGAATGCAGGGTGAGGTGTTAGGTGGAGGGTTGGAAGGGTAGGTGGGTGCTGGATGAAGGAGGGCCTTGCTTGTTGTGCCAAATATTTTGGAATCTATCCAAGTGGGCAGTGGGAACCATGGGATGCTTGATAGTTTGGTTTTAGTGAGGTCGGTCTTGGACTGGCCTTGGTAGCACATATGGCATACCTGTGATTCTAGCACAGGGGAGAGTAAAGGAGGGGGATCGAGTCTGAGACCAGCCTGACTACAGCAGAGCAAAGCACTGTTGAGGTGAGGAGGGCAACTGGGTAGAACAGGTAGCATGTCAGGGTCTTTCCACTTTCATGGAGGTTTTTCTTGTCCCTTCTAGGTGGGGCACAGGAGGTGACAGTCTCTCTGAAGTCACCCTCCGAGTTTGAGTTCTAGGCGTGCACGTGTTCCTATGTTTTACACCGTAGGCATGCAGCAGCATCCTTGTTCCTGCAGGTCACACATGGTTTTACCCACTGCTCTTTCTTAGGTGGAATTCCGGGGTCAAGGCACTGCCTGATAACCTGCCCCTGGACTGTACTTCACTTTAGGGCTACAGCCACCCACAAGAGTTCATTGCCACCCAGGGGCCCCTCAAGAAAACGCTGGAGGATTTCTGGAGACTGGTGTGGGAGCAGCAGGTCCACGTGATTGTCATGCTGACCGTGGGTATGGAGAACGGACGGGTGAGCACCCTGCAGCGTCCCATCATGGCCACCAGGGGCGCACATCCTCTTTGAAGGAATGACTGGCTTGTTACTTTTCCATCACCCCCTTGAGCAGATGGGAGTGGGGCCAGTCTGGGTTAGGCCTAGATCACCTTGGAGAGGGATGCAGGACGAGGGACTAGATAGATGAGCTTCCAGTTTGACACAGTTTCTCCTGGTCTCTTATTCTATGCAGAGCTGGGGCAAAGGGAAGCTTTCCCTCCATAAACCCAGGGATGTCTCTGCAATGTACGTGCGTTGCTGGCCTGGGACGGAGACAGCAGCGGATGGTGGGGGGAGGGGGGGACGGGACAGAAAGAGAGAAATTGCTCCTAAGTCACCACTACGCATTTTCCCAAGGAATCCGAAGCTAACAGGGACTTAAGGGTACTCCGAGGAGCCGAGCCAGGGAAGGGGGCTTCTGGAAGAGGTGGACTCGGCTCTGGGTGAATGGCCGTCATCAGAGTGGCAAGGATAAAAAAGATGGATGGGCTTGTTTGGGGTGGGGCATGTTAGGGTAGCAGTGATAGGGCTGCTTTTCAATCCTCTGACCCTAGGTGCTGTGCGAGCATTACTGGCCGGTTGACTCCACCCCTGTTGTCCACGGTCACATCACCATCCACCTCCTGGCAGAGGAGCCCGAGAATGAGTGGACCAAGAGGGAATTCCAGTTGCAACATGTGTGTGCCCCAGGGGACAGAGTCTAGTGGGAAGGGTATCGGAGCTGAAACTCCCCTCCTGGTCCCAGCGGTTCTCTGTTGAGTATCAGAGTTCTTGGCCAATGGCCAGGGACATGGGTATAGAAGGGATAGAGAGACAGAAGGTAAGGACTTAACCTAAAGTCCCACATGAAGGAAAAGACAGAGCATGTCCCTGACCTCACACTCAGCTCAGAACTCCCTGCGACCCCCTACCCCAGAGCAGCATCATCAGAGGCTGAGACCTCCTGGGTCAGGAAAGCCAAGGACTGGGATGGTCACATCCGCCTGGCCATCACTGGAAGGTATTGGTAAACCAGGAGACTGAAGGAATGCGCAAGGGATAGGTGGTATCCACATTGGGGCAAGGTAGGGGCTGCATAGCTACCACCCTCAAGGTACCCAGTCTAATGGGGGAGGTCTCACCTCTGCCCTCCAGGAGTTGCTAAGGAAGGTTTCAGGACCAAGCAAAAGCCCTTGGGCTAGGAAGACAAGCGTAGCCCACACTCTTTTCCACCTGCTGTCCTCAGGGTGTCCAGCAGAAACAGCGGCGGGTGAAGCAGCTACAGTTTACTACCTGGCCAGACCACAGTGTCCCTGAGGCCCCCAAATCACTGCTCACCTTTGTGGAACTGGTACGAGAGCAGGCGAGGGTCACTCGGGGCAAGGGCCCCGTCCTGGTGCACTGCAGGTGAGAGCAGGCCTTGAACAGGGGAGGGGCCCTGGACTTGGAGAAGCCTTCCCCTCCCCACACTCAGCTCCCCAGGGAATGTCCCTGCAGTGCGGGTGTGGGCCGAACCGGTACCTTCGTGGCCCTTTCACGGCTTCTGCAGCAGCTGGAAGAGGAGCAGGTGGTAGACGTGTTCCATACCGTGTACGCCCTCCGGCTCCACCGACCCCTCATGATCCAGACCCCGGTGAGGGCTTCACACTCAGCATCCTTCAAACCCAAAGGATGGGAGGGAAGAGATGGCCTGGAGGGCCCAGGGGGAATACAGGAAATTTGGGGGCGAGGAACTCACCAGAGTCACCCTCCTGGGGGCCTGCCACTTCCTTTTCCACAAGAGGAGAGGAGTGACTAGTCCTGCCAAACCCGACACAGTGGTACATCCCAGGGAAAGTTCCTAGTAGGCCTCCACATGCCACATCTCTGACTGGTGGATTGGGGACAACACTCCCTCTGGGCCAAGGCCGCTCAGCAGCTGCTGCTGTCTCCCTGTAGAGCCAGTATATCTTCCTGCACAGCTGCCTCCTGAACAAGATTATGGAAGGACCCTCTGACACCTCAGAGTGAGCCAGCGTCCCTCGGGTTCTGGCGGGTGGGCACTGGTACCCTGCACCTTCCCACTGACACTTCCTGTGCACTGACAAGCCGAGAAGACTCACGATCTGCCTTCTTTCTCTCTTCCAGCTCTGGCCCCATCTCTGTGATGAATTTCGCACAGGCTTGCGCCAAGAGGGCAGCCAATGCCAATGCTGGCTTCCTGAAGGAGTACAAGGTAGGCTTGAGGTCGAGGAGTGGGCGACGATGGCGCAGCCGTCTCCAGCCCAGCCTTAGGACGCTCGTCTCCTTCCCAGTGCTTGCTGAAGGCCATCAAGCACGAGGCTGGCTCTTTTCTGCCCCCTTCTGGTTTCAGTCAGAACAGCGTTGCCTCCTGTGAGTCTTGCTGGACACAATGAGGGGAGGGGGTGGACGGCGTTTGTGGACCCCTGGCATCCTTACCTTCTCTGTCTTCCTGCAGATAACCATTCTCAGATGCAGCTTTCTCTGGTGGAGGAGAGCTGTGCTGACGACATTCTGGAAGCCTGGCTCTTCCCTGTGAGACGATGCTGGTTTGCAGTCTCGTTTCTGTCTTCTCGGACTACTCATGCTTCCTTGGTTGGGGCTGGGACTCTAGAGGCTGCTAGTCCTATGGGCTGGGCTGGGAGTACCTTGGTTCCTGGAACCAACGGGCTGTGCTCTGCAGGGTGGGTCTTCTGGCCATGACCACGTGGTGCTGACGGGCCCTGCAGAGCCAGAAGAGCTCTGGGAGCTGGTATGGGACCATGGGGCTCACGTGCTTGTCTCCCTGAGCCCTTCTGACATCCAAGAGAAGGTAAGGTGGATGGCTGCTGGAGCGGGACGGGGGCAGGAGAAGTGTGTGGTGCTGTCTGGCTGGTGTGTGGGCAGACTTAGGAAGCTATCTCAGAGGCCCGATTTGGTCCCAGCCACAGGAGTTCTGGCCAACGGAGACGCAGCCCATCATCACAGACATGGTAACGGTCCACTGGGTGGCAGAGAGCAACACAGCTGGCTGGCCCTGTACCGTCTTCAGAGTCACACACGTAGGTGTTAAGACCACCGGGCATGGGGTAGGAGGCTGCTGAGAGGAGAGTCCTGTGCCCACTTTCCTCTGCCACCCTCCTGGGCACCAATACTGATCTCATGCTTGCCCCAGGGTGAAAGTGGAATGGAGAGGCAGGTTCAGCGCTTGCAGTTTTTGTGCTGGGAGTCTGGGCAAGAGCTGCCTCCTGCCACCTTGATGCCCTTCCTGGCTGCTGTCAGCCGGTGCTGTTCCCAGGGCAAGAGCAAGAAGCCGGGGACCCTGCTCAGCCACTCCAGGTGCTGCGGACAAACATCACTGGGCCCTGCTTAGGTTAAGGTCAAAGGGCGGTCTCCCAAGGCCCCTGTCTTCTCTGCACTTGTTCCCATCCCCAGGGCTTTGGTAGGGTTCCAGTCTGGTACCCAGTCTGGTCCCTGGTCTCAAGTATGTGTCTCTATGCCCCTAGATCTCACCCCCACCCCCTGCCCAACTGCCAAGCAGGCACCCCACCTAACTTCAGGTCAATTGCAGCAAAGGCACAAACCAGCTGGGAACCTTCCTGGCCATGGAGCAGCTGCTGCAGCAGGCGGGGACTGAGCGCACAGTGGACGTCTTTAACGTGGCCTTGCAACAGTCGCAGGCCTGTGGACTCATGACCCCGACTCTGGTGAGAAGCTCTGACCTGGTACAGATGGTCGGTAGGCAACACACCGAAATTGCCACCAGGTGGTGCTGTGGCCCACCGTGCCCTGCTGGGATACGGCAAGGACAAGAAAACCCAGCGGCCCTCTCCGTCCGATTTGAGCAGGCAGGTGAGGCTCCTCGCCCTTGTTTCCCTTTAGGAGCAGTATATCTACCTCTACAACTGTCTGAACAATGCCCTGCTGGACAGGCTGCCCTGAGTTGGGAAATGGTGTGTGCAACAATGACTCCACCGAGTCCACTGAGGCACGGCTTCCCTGTGGCAACATCCTCTATTGGGCCTCATGCTGTGGAGGGGCAAAGCCCAAGGCTTGGGGGTGGGAATAAAGACATTTGTGAAATCTGTGGCTGTGCTTTATTTGTCCTCCAGCCTGGGACAGGGAGAGAGCTAGAGCTTCAGGTCTGGCTGAGCCGCTGACTGGCAGCTAGCGTGCTCTTGGCTTTCCCCTGGAGTCTCCTACTCTCTAACTCTCAATTCCCATTTTCTTCGGACTTAAGCCTCACTACCACTATCCTGTATTGCTAAGCTCTGGACATAGAATTTCACTGGCTCATGGCCCATCAAACGCTGTAGAGTTTATCTGGTTCTCCACTCCCCTATCATCATCTCCAGCCTGCCCCCGCTGCCAGAGTCCCCAAGGACCATTCTCAGTCACAGAAGGCTCCACTCTAGGGTCGATGTGCTAGAGCCAAGTGGGTCTAAAAGGGTTGGCCACCCGCTCCTTTGCTCTTCTTCCTCCCATTCAGACAGGAGAGAATGGGAGAAAAGGCATTGAGGAGGGTGTAGCGAGAAGGGGAAAATCTAGGAGATCAGAAAAAAGGATAGGGATGAGATTGTCCCAGACACTTAGGACTGAATTACATACCATGGGATGTGATCATCGATCTCATAAGCTCCTGCTGGTCTCCTGACGGGGAGCGTGATGCTGGACATTGATTACCCCTAAAGGGGCAAATACAGAGAAAGCCAGGGTCAGTCATAGCATCACTCCTTTAGATGGAATCAGACCCCTCAAGGGAAGAGTGGTCAGGGCTGGTACCGGCCAACTTGAGTTCCTAGCAATCTGCATTGGGTTCATTTGAGAGGTCTGGGAAAGTCTTTTTGAGGCCTGGTTGAAGAAAGGGAGTAAAAACGAGACTTTCTAGGACTAGGACTAGAGTGCTTGTCTAGAGTTTGATCCCTAGCACTACATACCAGGGTCTAGTGGTCCACGCTTATAATCCCAGTACTCAAAAACATGTAAGCGGGAGAATCAGATATTTTTTTTTAATTCCGCTCATACAAACTTACTAGGTAGACCAATTCCCTCCCTCCCTCCTCCTCCCCCCAAACCCCCTGCTCCCCCTTCCCTCACCCCTCCCTCCCCATCCCCCAGTGCCTCCCCCCCAATTCCCAGAGAGTCCTTTATTGTGTATTCCTGACTCTCCTCTGGGTCCTCCTCTTTGATGACGTACAAGGACCCAGTGGCATTTCCCTGAACCCTTTCTCGTGTTCCCCTTAAGCATAGGAGCACTACTATGGTTGTTAATCCCTTGCCTCGAAGGATCTTGGTGCCTTTAGCAGATGCTAGACTTTGTGAGGTCAATAGTGTGTTGGACATTGCGCAGGGCATGCAAAGTCCTATTATGATTGCTTCGGCCCTAACTAGTGTAGAGAATCTTGCAAGTCGTTGCTCCTCCCATCCTTTTGCTCTTACAATCTTACCGCCCCCTCTTCCGCAAATGTCCCTGAGCTTCAGGATGGAGAGAAATTGGCTGGCCTGGTTCTATGTGGTTGATATAGGGTCTCTGAAGTTCTGGATTGTGGTTTGTTGATTTTCTTTTGCAGTTTTGCTGCTCCTGCAATGCCCTTCACTACATCCTGATGGGCACTGTATGTCACCCCCTGGCCAGAGACAAAAAGCTGTTAAACTGGAGTCTTGTTATAATAGCACATCCAAGGGTAGATGTAATAAAAGTAGGAAACCTCAGTGAGGGAGGGGTCAATCACCCATTTGCAAAATGATTACTTTTTATCTGCTTAACTATATGCCCTCCCCTTCTGGTGAGAATCAGATATTTAAGGTTATCCTCAACTACACAGAGGCTTTGAGGACAGCCCAGGCTGCATGAGATCCTGACTCAAGAAGCAGAATAAAAAAATAAACTAAGGAACAAAAATAAGACTATCTGGGCTTCCCAAAGTGAGGTTAGGCTCTGGTATCCCTCAGAAGGACTGACTATCAATATCCTCTGCCTACACTGTTTCCCAGAACTTCAAAGGATTGGTCCCAGAATGACCCTCCCCATGGGCATGCTGGGGATTTAACTCTTTTGTTTCTTTCCCCTCCCACTGGAGGTTCAACTCTTAACTATCCAAGCCAGTCTCAAGAAACTACTGCTCTGCATCATTTTCCAACCTGGGCCACTAGCTCTGGTGCATCAGGAGTGGGGGTGAAGGTGCATGCATGTTGGTAAAGTCCAGGCAAGGGATGAGGAGCTCCCTGAGGAGTTTTCAGCCTCCAGGCAGAGTACTTCTGTCTGTGGGTCTGCATGCAGTGCAGGGCTATCCTGAGATCTTCCTAAGGCTTCTCTTTTCTTTTCTTTTCCTTC
This sequence comes from Typhlomys cinereus, assembly GCA_023101885.1. Classification (NCBI taxonomy): domain Eukaryota; kingdom Metazoa; phylum Chordata; class Mammalia; order Rodentia; family Platacanthomyidae; genus Typhlomys; species Typhlomys cinereus. The sequence goes on along the minus strand of JALPQD010000236.1, from coordinate 2,230,211 downwards.
TTTCTTTCTCTTTCTTTCTTTTCCTTCTTTCTTTTTCTTTCTTTCTCTTTCTTTCTCTCTCTTTCTTTCTCTCCCTTTCTCTCTTTCTCTCTTTCTCTCTTTCTCTCTCTCTCTCTGACCGAGAGCACACACACATGCATAGATGAAGATCAGAAGTCAGTTCTTTGGAGTCAGTTCTCTTTTTCCACCATGTGGGGATCAAACGGAGGTCTCCAGGTTTGCAAGCAAGTGCTTCTGCTTCTACTGTAGTCTCAGTCTGCAGTCCTAGAGGGAGGTCTGACTTCTTTGAATGGCTGTGAGGCCTCTCCAGTCCAGGAGTGTGAGCAGGGCATGGGAAGGGACTGATGACAAGACCCTGGACATATACGTGGAGGAATCTTGGCTCCCTCTGAGGTCCTCCTTTTTCCAGTATAAATTCTGGATGGACCATAGGAAAACAGGAAAGGTCTGGGAGCGTCCAACCTGGTTCAGCTGCCCGGAGGCTTGTCTAGGAGAAAGACCAGAAGACAAAGGAAAGCTAGAGGTCAAGGGAAGGAAGCACTGAAAAGAATTGCCTTTTAGCCTCTATTCTCTTTGGAGCCCGAGTGGCTAAGCTGCATCTACAACATTAAGCTCTAGGTGGCGCCAATCCACAGACTTGCTGGCAGGTTCCGACAGCCAGCTGGACTGAGGGCAGCCCCTCAGCCTCCCGGTGTCATCAGAGAGCAGGGATCAAAGCCATCCTTAGGTAGCAAAGCGACCTGAACCCTACATGAGTCCATTGCCATGTCTTGTATATAGGTGTTTCTTTGGGGTCAGGGCATGGTCCCTCAGTGTGTGGGGGGGAAAATGGGGTGATTGAGAACGAGGCTCTTCCTGGCTGTCCAGTGCCTTTCTTACCAACTTGCAATGAACCGTCCACAGCCCGCCCCCTCCCCAGGCCTGTCTTTGTCCTGTTCAGAATGAGGTAAGGTGGGATGACCTGAGCTCCATATCTAGGGTTGTCCCCATCAGTTGCGTAACCTTGAAGGGAATGCCTCTCTTGGGTCTCTCTCTCCCCTCCAGTGTAATATCGGGATAGTGGGGCCTGGGGCCTGTGTGACTGATTCGTCTTCCTGACAGCTTCTCCTGCGTCGGTCGAGACGCTGTGGCTATTCCCGAAGGCTAGAGGGGCTTCACCCCACTGGCTCATCCCTTGCAAACAAGTGCAGGTCTCTCACATGCTGCACGCTCCTCGCTTTGGGTTTCTTTGCCTTCTCCCCTTTTATTCCCCTCCTGGATGAAATTCCTGCCAGCTGGGAAGGAAGGAGGGAAGGGGAGCGAGCCACAGCTAGAGAGTTTCCTTGACTCCTCCTCCCCTGTGTCTCCCTCCCTTGCCAAGCCCAGCCTGTGAAACTGAATAACGAAGATCACTCAACAATGCCTGCCCCTCTCTGACTGCACGGTCCCGTCCCGCCGCTGTCGCCGCCGCCCAGGTTCAGCAGAGCCGGCGGGGCGGTCCACACGGACCGCGCAGCCCTCCAGACGGGCCCCAGGACCAGAAGGCGAGCAGCGCGCGCCTGCCCCGGGAGTCCTCCCGTGAGCCCGCCAGGTGCCCCCGCAGCCCGCCGCCGAGATGCCCAGCCCGCCGGGGCTCCCCGCGCTGTGGCTTTGCGCTGCGTTGTGTGCCGCGGCATGCGCCAGCAGCGACCCCCAGCCTGGCCCAGGGCGCGCAGCCTGCCCGGCCCCCTGCCACTGCCAGGAGGATGGCATCATGCTCTCAGCTGACTGCTCGGAGCTCGGGCTCTCGGTGGTGCCAGGGGACCTGGACCCTCTGACAGCTTACCTGTGAGTACCCACCTGCTTGCCCCTTGTTTCTGAAGGTTGCTAGTGCCACACAGTGTAGGGCACCTGCGAGTTTGGTGCTCTGAGATGTGAGCATCTCAGGAGGGTTCTTCGCTTCCCCAGTTTAAGGCTTGGGGTTAGGGAGCAGGGGAGTCGGAGACCAAGAACCCAAGAACCCAACGAGAGAGCGGTGAGCCTGGGCCTCACTGCTTCACTTCCAGGTGTTCCCGGCGTTATGAGCTCAGCGTGGGAGCCCCTGGTATGTTGGGGTCTCACCCTTGAAGAGGAGGGACAGAGTGTGGCAGCTTTTCCTCTTGCTGATTTTCCAGCACAGCAGTGCCCTAAGGCTGAGGGCAAATGTGACAGACAGTACCAGTGGAGAGGTGAGGGGCATATACCACAGAGGGGGTTGGGGGAGAACCGGCAAGACGCAGAGCAGTTCCACGGAAGCACGATTGCCTCAGTGAGGGGACCCGGCTTGTGCATGCCTCCTCTGAGAGACGCTGCCAGCACCACCTCTCCGTGTGGCATCTCCTGCCCCTTCCCCAGGCCTCCCTGAAGTCACGTCCCAGGAGGCCAGTGTTGTAGACACTAATTTGTGGGCAGGCACCAAGACTGAAAACCAGAGAACCATTTTTAGAGTCTGAGTTGGGGTGAGATGGGGCATGAGGGGGACCCTGTTGGGGGTAGTTGTCTCGAGAGTTTCCCCTTGGATTCAGAGGGCCGGGACCTGGCTGCTCACACCTGAGCAGGAGGGGGTGGAAAACACACCCCTGGCCACCTGTCCCACCCACCACTGCTGTAGGATGGAAACCCTGGCTGCCCTGGTCTCCTCAGCCCCCTCCCCCCATCTGCCCTTCTCAGAGGCAGGGAGAGCAGGTGGGATCGCCCAGGTAGGATCCCAGCGCTCCTTCAGATCTGAGAGAGGCTCCTAGTTGCTTTGGGGTCCCAGAGTGATGAGGACTGAGAACCAGGGATCTGAAGTAGTCTTAGAGGGACCCAACAAGAAAGTGCTGAACTTCAAGGAGGCCTGTGGTTCCCCGAGTGGGTAGTATCCTAGTGGGTGTAGAGAGTCTGGCGCTTCAGCCCCCGAAGGTGATCCCTTCTCCATTCTACCTCTCTCCCTTTGGAATGACCCCTAGTCTAGAAGGACACATCGAGTCCTATACAGCCCAAGGGGTGATGCGATGACAGAGGTGGACATGGTATTGCAAGGTAAAAGCTGAGCAGAGCTCCACGAAGCTGAGGATTCCTTAGTGCCCAGCAGAATAAGGTGACTCTGGGACCATTCCTTTCTATCCCTGGCAGCTCTGCTTCTAGCAGTTTCTAGGGGTCTATGACATTGTTTCATTAGAAGACAGGGTCCTATGGCTGAAGAGTGCTTGGAAATGATAGCTGTTGAGCTTGCCTCCAGGGGAGAGGAAGGGAAGCCTCTTGCCTGTGTTCAATGAGCACAGAATATAAAACCTCCCAGGGGGTGATAAGTCAGGCCACCTTTACCACCCTTCAAGTCTTCTAGACTGGTCAGAGGTCTTTTTCTTGGCAAGACTTGGGGAGGGAGGTAGAGTGCCTCTCTGGGGGAGCATCCATGCCAGGAAGATTTCGCCCATGTTTTGACACGTTACCTCCCGTGCAGGAACTAGCTTTGGGTTAGGGTGGTGGGGATTTCTAACGCCCCCCAGTGTCCATGGGGCTTGAGGAAGCCTCATCTAAGGCTGATGTTTTTGAGACGGGAGAGGGGAAGATGGGTGTAGGTCCTGGGCAGTGTAGGGCATCTCACAGAGACATCTGCAATGCTGGAGGGAGGCCGAGAGGACTGCGGCCCCTGCCCTGGGCTGTGCAGGGGTTTCAGGTGGGTGACGGAGGAAGGGTTTTGGTGGCTCATGGGTAGCTCAGAGGCAGAGCCTTCCTTCTTTGTTTTCTCAGAATGCAAAGACATGTTGGTTGTTATTGCTGTGTGTGTGTACATGCCTGAGTCGGCGTGAGCACACATGTATGTACGTGTACATGGGAGCCAGGGGTCAACCTCAGGTATTGCTCCTTAGGAGTTGTCTACCTTGTGTTTTGTTTTTTTTTGATCCGGACCTTGCTGAATAAGCTAGGTTGGCTGACCAGGGAGTCCCAGGGATCTGCCTATCTCTGCCTCCTTAGTGCTGAGATTACAAGCGCATACTACCATGCTTGACTTTTTTTTTTTTTAACATGGGTTCTGGAGATTGGATTCAGACTCTCATGCTTCTGCAGCAAGCACTTTATCTATCGGTAGCCGTTTCCTGAGCTTTGCAAAGACATTTGAAAGTGCAGAGAGGGTGAGAATCTACCTTGAAAAAGAGTAGACTAGGGAGATTTGGGGGCTCTTTCCCTTCAATCTTAGGGCATGCCTGTGGGTTGCAGAAAACACCTCTCACCAATTTCTTCACCCCTCCTCAACACAAATTACTAACAGCTGCTCTGCCACCCAGAGACAGTGAAGTTCCCTGTAAGCCTGTGTCTTTTATGTGATAGCTGCCTCTACTTCTCTCCATTTGGATTCCGAGGAGGACAGAAAGGATTCTTCTTATCTGTTTCTTTGATACTCGAGTTCAGAAACCATGACTGCTCTGGGGTCCAATGCCAACCCTGTTTTTGATCAAGGTTGGGAGGCAGACGCCGGTGCAGTTCTTCTAGAAAAGCCCTCTCCCACACCATTGTCTCAGAGACACTCGACGAAACTTGCTTTGTGTGTCTCCTCGGGTGAGACCTCTTGTGGGAAAGGAACAAGAAGACAGCTCCACGGGTTGTGGGTCACTGGGGGGCACTGTGGGGCATTGTGGCGTGCTGTGGAGCACTGTGGCTGCATGATGATATGAAGATGTGGTGTCCCTTGCTCTACCTCATTATGTATATGTGCAGCAAATACTTGTTGGACAAATAAAACGCTGACCCGTCTGGAATCGGGGAGTATGGGCAGTTACGGGGATACCTCTGTCCCTGAAGGAATAGTGAAGTATGTGAGAAAAGGCGTCTGAACACTGCCCGTGTTAGTAAAAGCTGGGAAGTTCATGTGCCCTGGCAGTCCCTCCTGGGCACCACTTTTTTCACTCACTGCTGCCAGGAATTCCACTCCTTGCAAACCCAATGCCAGCTTGCTCCATACTTCCTGGGAATTCCCTCCCTTCAGGACTATCTGTGATAACCATTGGACTTAGGTGAAAGGTCCGATGTGTGTGTGTGTGTGTGTGTGTGTGTGTGTGTGTGTGTGTTCAAGGTAGCTTGTCTCCTCACTACTACCTATAACCAAAGGATGGAGGCAGCACTACTGGAAGGAGGAAGCAGAAGTTAAGAGGTAGATCCATGTGCAGAACAGTGCTTAGAGAACCTGGGCCAGTTTCTTGACACTTCTGTGGTTAATATGTGATTCAAAGAGTTGCTGTGTGGCTTCACTGAGGTAACATCTATACAGGGTTAGGTTCAGGGCCTGACAGATGGAAAGGGCTCAATAAATGTTGTCATTAGGGGACCAGGGCCAGGAGACATTCGTCATGGAGAGCTTCCTGGAGGAGGATGTCTCTGTGTTAACACTAGAAGTAAGGGAGCAGGTCCATTCTATGAGGTGTGGGACGGGCCTGTGTGTATGTGTTGAGGGATGTGGCAGGAGAGAGAGCACTGCTAGAAAATAAGCAGGATGAGCTACCCTGGGTACCCAGAATGGCTTTAGACCACAGTCTTCACATTCGGTGGCAAGAGGGGGGTGGAGAAGAGAAGACACCAGCTAGCTCCCCACCTCACCCCAGATGGACCCCTGCAGGGTTATCAGCTGGAGGAAACCTCAGGGGACACGTGGGTTCTGGGGGCAGGGGTCATGCGGGACGCTTTCTTCCTCGCCTCCAAAGTTCTCTTCTTGGCCCAGCCTATCTTTCCTCTCCAGCAGACCCTGAATCTGCTTGTTCCTACTGGAAACTTGGGGTGTGTGAGTTGAGTCCTTCTGCTGCTGGGAGAACTAACTGCTCTGGACTGCCATGTCCCACATTTGGACAAAAAGGAGAAAGTGAGAGATTGAATCCCTGACTACTGGTGTGGGGCGGGGGCAGACTCTCTGGAGAGGGACATTAGCGAGGGAAGCAGGGAGGGAGGGAGAGAGGCAGAAAATCCAGGCAGCACCCAGACCAGAGCAAGAGAAGAGGGGGAAGGAGGGGTAGACCGACTCCAGGAAGTGGGGTCCCCTGGGCGCACCCGTGCTGCCAGAGCCTGGGGGTTTGCTGGAGGAGAGTGACTGTGTGGGGGAGCCGACACCCCAGTTCAAAGGAAAGACAGGAAACAGCCCTAGGCAAAAGAAAAAGGAAACCTCTGGGCTCTGGCAACAGCGGGCATGGGGTGCGGCCGGGTGGGGCACTGGCGGAGAAGAAGAAAGCCTGGCTTAGAGGGAGTTGGCCCCCAGCCCACCCTGCGCCTCCCCCTTCCCCTTCCCACAGTTTCTCAGTCCTGATGGTCCTTCACGCTGTAGCCTGCTTCCTGCACTGACCCACCCCACGGGTGATGGAAACAATGGACAGGGCGCAGGAGAGGGCATCGCATGGGTGCTGCTGGGTCACGGTAGGAAACTGGGCTCCGGAGCCGGGCACTGACTCAGCTCTCATGCCAGGACTGCGTGTCTTTGGATGAATCTTCTGCTTCTCATAAGTTTAAACTTCTTAATCTTGAAAGTGGAAACATGCCTTCTATGTACCTGGAGTGTTGGCAGATGGTAAGGGACAAGGAAAGCCGCATGCACTGCCGTTCGCAGGTCTGGTGCTTAAAAGAAACATCAGTGGTCTGAGCAGTTCTCCTCCACATCTTCAAAAACAAGTGCCGTACTCTGAGGCTCAGAAGGAGGGACAGCTGGGGTGCCAGAGGCTCACCTTCTGGGATCCTCCAGAGAGATCCTTCTCACGATTCTCCTTCTTCACTAGGAAAGTCCTTTCCACTAGCCTTCAGGGAAATGACTTTCCAAGGAGCCAAGCTGCTCCTGAACTGTAGGCAGGGTCGGTGGAGGAAGTGATCTTTTGCTTGGGAATGCTCGGAAGGAGATACAGTCAGACCTCTGTTCCAGGGGAGACTCTCCAAAGAGGAAGCCTAGGCTGCCTGCGGAGCTCAGTTTCTCCCCAGAAACAGAATGAGTCCTCTTGGGCAGTGCTCAGAGAAAGCTCAGTGCTGGGGTCTGGGCTCTGTTCCTCTCCAGGGAGGACCCTGGAGGGTCCCTGTGAATCTTCCTCTGAGCTCATCCCTGTTGGGATGACCTTAGGCTAGTAACTGGCTTTGTTGGGAGGAGGGCCAAGGACAAAGAGTTCTCTTGGGGCTTTGGTCACCTAAGGAAGGTGCAGGAGTAGGGGGTGGAGAAAAATATTTCCAATCTCCTCCTCCTCCTATTGGAAAGAACTTCTGTAAGCCAAGCTGAAATGGACTTATTGACTTAGGGCTTTCAGCATTGCGGGAGCTTCTTTGTGCTTAACTCACTCACTGGCAAAAAAAGGAAAACGTGGCCCCCAAGCTTTTAACAATAATTCAGGTCTCTCCTCCTGCCCTTCAGACATGGGAGAACAGGTCCCACGAGGAGAAAAACACCCAAGAGGCCAAACTTGGGCAGTGAGCAGAGAGTTATTTTGGAAGCAGAGAAAGGACATGGTGGGGCGGGGTGGGGGGGAGTTCAGGGCTTGGCACGGAGCCCCCCGGAGCCATGCCAGAGCAGGCCATGGCTGGCGGCGGGCAGGTGGGGGCTGGGCCGGCTGCTCAAAGACAAGGTACCTTCAGAGGAGAAGTTTCCAGCCCTCTCTTGGCTGCCAGGATACTCTTTCTCCTCCAGAGACTTCCAAGGGGCTCTTGTACCCCATCCTGTATCAGGACTGGGGTCCCTCTGATTAATGCAGATGTGGCTCCCAGGCTATGGCCTGTGCAAGTGGGTTTGGCCTGTCACTCCTGCCTGCTTCTGGGTGTGGGCATGGTTAATATTTTTCGCTCTTTGAATTGCGACCTTCTTCCAGAAAGCACTAGCTCATCAGGAAGGTTTGTGTTTGGGGCCATCCTGGAGCTCTTGAGAGGGGCCCAGAGAGACTGGTTTCCTAAGAAACTTACCCCCTCAGTTTCTCCACCTTGACCAATCACTGTCACAGTTGACATTTCCTGGTTAATTGCCACGTGTCAGTACTTGCCTATAAATATGAAGTAAGTGAAATGCTTCATAGAAACGCTGTGAGGGAGGTATACTCTTAGGCCCACCTTACGGATGAGGAAATGGAAGATTTTAGATGCTAAGTTCACTGGCTTGGTAGTCACTGGTGCTGGGATTTCAGCCAAAATAGTTTTCCTGGGCCAGCAAGATGGCTCAATTGGTAAAGGCGCTTGAGTACATACCCGGTGATCTGCGTCTCATCCCCAGAAGCCCAAATGCTGAAAGGAAAGACTGATTTCTGAACATTGTTCTCTGATCTCACACACCTGCTGTGGCAAGCGTGCATCTGTGCTCTCTCTCTGTCTCTCTGTCTCTCTGTCTCTCTCTGTCTCTCTGTCTCTCTGTCTCTGTCTCTGTCTCTGTCTCTGTCTCTCTCTCTCTCAGAAAGTCTCCCGAGTCACTGTGGATGGTGCCTTCTGGAGGCAAAGCTGGAGGACTGAACTCCAGGAAAAGGGCTGAACTCTCGGCATGTTATAATCCCAGGCTGAGCCGCCTTTCAGAGCCTTTTCTCAGTCCTGTTTTTCTGGAGAGAAATCAGTGATCTATCTTGGTCCTGCTGATCGACCAACAGTGGTTTCTAGAGCCCCACTGTAGGGACTACTTAAAGGATACTTGAAGGATAGAATGCTGGGGTTCAGCACAGAAGTGAGGGACTGTGGTTATGGAGGGCGAGATTGAGTCATGAGTTGGACGTTATCATCAGCGTGTCTGTTGAAAATCTACTGCATACTCAGCTCTCTATAAGGCAAACAGTGATGACAGGGGGGAAAAATCTCTTTTGTTTCATGTGTGTTCCCTGGGGAAGCCGCCCAAGGTGTTCGTGAAAAGTGAATTCATCCTGGGAGCACCCTCGGAGGGGCAACAGTGAGGTCACTGAGTACTTGGATGAGACAGAGGCCTGGCACGGCTAAGGCAGGCCTGGGGAAGGACGAGAGGCTTGTGTGCACCCTCAGGGACCAGAAGGGCTCGCCCCAGGAATAATGGGGAAAACTGTGGGAGAAGGAAAGCTGTGTGCCAGGAGAGAGTGCTCGACTAAGCCGGGGCTTCTTTTTGTTCTGTTGGTTTGTTTTTGAGACAAGATCTTGCTCTATAGCCCAGGTTGGCCTTGAATGCACAGTGTCCCTCCCGCAGCCTCCTGAGAGCTGGGATGGCGTGGGGTTTCCACCAGGCTTGGCACACGGTGGCTCTCAATGGCCTTTCCTGCAACACGCACCGGGAAGGATGTACCTGAGGAGGGCTTTTTGCCCTTTTATCCTCAGGGCACACACATAAAATAGGCCAAGACAATCCAAGGTATTCATCATCCTGGACAAATCAAGAAGGCTGCTCAGGTCACAGGATCCAGCCAGCTCCAAGCAGCCTGGTCATCTGGGGCTCTGGTGACTGTATCCTCACACACCCGCTAGCTGTGGAGGAAAGAACTCCCTTGTTTCCCATCCCCCCCTTCTTGTGTTGGATGTGGAGCACAGACCCTTGTACACATAGGCAAGTGCTCAGCCACCGAGCTACATCCGCAGCCTGGATTTTGTGATCTAGGATCTCGCATGTAACTCAGGTTGCACTCAAGTTCTCTGACTTCTTTTTCTTAGCCTTCCCAGTTCTAGGATTACAGGATGCTCCCTCACATTTCTTTACCTCTGCCGCTGGTTTCCTTAGCATCAAAATGGAAATAATGTAACTGTAGACAGTTATAATTTAGCACATAGCATATGGTGGGTATACACAAGCAAATTGTCAATACACATTCTGTTCTTCTTGGGGAGACATTTGGAAGGAGAAAATGAGGCCCCTTGGCTTTGCTTGTCTAAGGCTTTGCTGAAGGTGATGTTCATAGAGCTGGTTCTAGAACCTTTTCTCTAGAACCTTCTACCTTCTCTCCCTGCCACTGTCTCTCCCTTTTGCCTTTAGACACACTGGAGCAGGTAGGAGCGTCCAGACTGAGGCAGGAAGGTGCTGAGTGTCTCCCCTTGTACCAGTGTCCCGGATTTGGATGCGGCCCCTGGGCCTGAGGTCAAAGCCAATGCAGGGTGAAGAGGGAGGAGGAACAACAGGCAGAGTCACCAATGCCCCTGCTCAGTCCATTGCTGGGCTCTGCAGGGTGGAGGAATGCTTCTTCTTGTAAGGGACCAAAGAAGGGGTCTAGGGAACTCAGTCTCAGTAGCTAAGAATGGTTAAAACTCCCAGTGCAATTTGGGATTTGCATTGCCTCCACATGAGTTATCACTGGCTCCTAAGAAACAGGCCCAAAGCAGCTGCTGCTGAAAGGTGTTTAACACCTCTTAGAGGAGACAACCTTCCCAGGTTGGCCCAGTCTGCGGTTCTTTTCTCAGGTCTTCAGCTTGTTCGGTGTTCCCATGGATAATCCATGTCAGGAGGATGAGCCAAAGCCCCATGGTATATGGATTCTGGGGACACTTCACACCCCAACTCATGCAGTGCCCCTTATCCCGCTGGTTAATTGCTGCTATTAATGCCACTGGAACTCACAGGCTGTTTTGGGGAGTAAACATTCATTCATTCATTCATTCATTTGGCAGGCAGGGATGACAGGCTTGCCGTCTTTGATGCCCTTTGGGGATACTTTGAATGAACTTCTCATGTGAGGAAGGCATGCTGCTATCTCCTCTTTAGATGAGAGGAGACACAGAACAGGAAGAGGGCCAAAGTAGGGGGTCAGCTTGGGGGAATTTTCTAGTCCTGCCCTGGAGGCTCAGCATGAGAGAAAAGACAAGCACATAAATAACTAGCACACAAGTGACACCTTGTGGGAAATGAGGTGTGCTGGAGGCAGGATCATCTAACCTCACTGCAACTGGCAGACAGGTAGGCAGGCAGGGCAGAGGTGGGATGCTCTGTTTGATGCTTCCTGTGGAAGCAGAAAGGCTGTGGTGGTACAAGAAAAAACCACATGCAAGCATTAGCACATAGGGGATGTCGTTTTAGTTCCTGTGAAAATATCAAGTAGTGTCACAAACTCTCTGTTGTGCAGAGTATGCCTGCCTGTCTTTCTGCATCATCAGATGTGGGGCTTCAAAACATCAGGAAGAGGGGGACTCTTAAGGTTTGACCATTCTTCTCTTCAGACTGGGAACTTCTTGCAGGCAGGATCTGTGCTCTGGTTCCCTTTCTCTCAGGGTCACGTCATACTTTCCGCTTCACATGTGCTCACAGGTTTCTTATCTGCAAGGATCACTCCCGACCGAGTCACAGCAATGGAGGTATATGTGTGTAGGCTGCTCCCTCCCCCCAGGTGCCAGATCTGGGGCAGCCCAGCGCAGGATGTTTGAGGCTGGGGAGTCTGGATCAAGTGTCCAGGGATTGTGAGGGTTGAGGCAGGAAGGGCCTGTAAACTAATCCCTTGCCTTTGTGGTGGACAGAGCAGATTAGGAGGCTGGGAGGAGACCAGAAAGGAAGGGGACTATTGTCTAGGACAAAAGCAAGAGAGAATTGGGACAGAACCTGGGCTCCCACCCTACTTACAGAAGAGATCATAGGACCCAGGAGGACTGGAGGTATGAGCCAGCTCACCTCTGAGACCACCCTGGATCCCAGCATTCATCATGGCTCCCTTGACTTCAGCATCTGTAAGCGGGTGACTTGGCCCAAGGCCCAGCCTTGTCAGACTTGCTGCCGGCACAGCCTCATGCTTTGAAGGGTTCTACATTAGGGTTATTGCTTTGCATTGCCATATTAAAAGTAATAACTTTGTAATAAAGGACTCTGCGTTTTCATTTTGTACTGGGACCTGCAAATTACGCCCACCCTGCCTTTCACCTGAGTCACTGATTTGAACTGAAGGTGCCTGTTATCTTGATCTCCCATCTAAGGGGTCATGCATTCAGATAAGACCTTTACTGTGGAGGTGCCTCGTGACTTGTAACATGCCAGACACGTTACTGTTTCCACAAGCAGGAGGGTGGCCCTTTTGGAGTTTGATGATTGGGGGATGGGAGAAGGGAGTCTCCTGTGGAGCGCAATGAGAAAGAGGAGCGTCAGGTGAACCTGAGAGAACTGAGAACTAGAGATAGACTGGGTATCCTTGGGTTATAGGTGACACTTGGCTCAAGTGTGGCATCTGCAGAGGGCCAGGTGCAGTGGAATGCGTTGTGCCGAGCTGGGCATGGGGCACACCTGAGTCAAGGCACTTCTGACTGAGACAAGTGTTGGGATCTGGTGGGCATGTCAGCATGTTGCGTGGCAGGCTCCATCCCAATGCTTACAGTGCAGCCCAGTGGTTAAGGACAGCAACCCTGAAGCCACCTGTATTGCCTCTCCCAGTACTTGAGGAAAAATCTTTTTGTGTCTTAGTTATAAAATAGGAGGAACGACTCCCACCTCATGGGGGTTGTTTTGAGAGCTCCTCGAGCTAATATATGGAAAGCGACAGCACATAGTAAACATTTAGCAGGGATTAGCCTTCATTATATTTACTCTAACTGACAAACATTTAGTGGGCATATACTGGGTAGTAGGCACAGCTGTGTTAGACACTGGCACTAACTCTCAATAGTTATAGTCCCCTCTCATTAGAGGTTTCACTCTTTGCAGTTTCAGTTACCCATGATCAAACAGGGTCTAAAAATGTCACATGGAAATTTCCAGAAATAAATCATAATTTAAAATCATGTGATGTTCTTAGTAGCATGGAGGAATCTCACACTGTCTCTGACCCAGTGAAGCTCCACATCATCCTCTGTCCAGGTTTCCATTGCTGAATGTGCTGCCTTCTTGCAAGTCCTTTAGTAGCGCGCTTAGTGCCCAGTGCAGCTGTGGACTTGCGCCACCCTTGCTTTGTTTAATGATGGTCCCGAGTGTAGAGAAGCAAAGCTGGCAAGTTGGATATACCAAGGAGAGACTGCTCCTTCAAGGTAAAAAGTCACATGGTCAGGCCAGATGGCTTATCGGATAATCCCCAGAGTGTACATGGTAGGAGGAGAGAACCGACTTTTTTTTTTATTTCAGCTCATACAAACTTATTAGGTACACCAGTTCCCTCCCTTCCTTCTCCTCCCCCCGTACCCCCTGCTCCCCCTCCCCCACCCCTCTCCCTCCCCATCTCCCAGTGCCTCCCACCCCAATTCCCAGAGAGTCCTTTCTTGTGCATGTCTGATTTTCCTCTGGGCCCTCCTCTCCGATGAAGTACAAGGACCCAGTGGCCTTTCCCTGAACCCTTTCCCGTGTTCCCCTTAGGTATAGGAACACTGCTGTGGCTGTCCAATCCTTTACCTCCAAGGATCTTGGTGCCTTTAGCAGATGCTAGACTTTGTGAGGTCAACAGTGTGTTGGACAATGCGCAGGGCATGCAAAGTCCAATTATGATTGCTTCAGCCCTAACTAGTATAGAGTATCTTATATATCATTGCTCCTCCCATCCTTTTGCTCTTACACTCTTACCGCCCCCTCTTCCGCAAATTTCCCTGAGCTTCAAGATGGGGAGAGATTAAGCTGGCCTAGTTCTAGGTGGTTGATATAGAGTGAGAGAACCGACTTTTGCAAGTTGTTCTCTGGCTTCCATATGTGTTGTCCTGCTCCTCCTACGAAGGTAGAGAAATAAATGTAAAAAAGGTGGAGCACACATACACAGAAATTTTGTCATAGTGTATTGTTATAATTGTTCTATTGTTGGTTATTTTTGATAGTAGTCTTACCATGCTTAATTTGTAAATGAAGAATCATCATAGGTATGTAAAGGAGAAAGCATGCTTTAGAGGGATTCGTATTATCTGAGGTCTTGGAGAGTGTCCCTGTTAGATAAGGGAGACCACTGTGTAATAGATGGTCCCTGGAAAGAACATACTTAATAATGCACGCATGAGCCCGGCCTTAGGAAGCCTTCCTCTTGGTGGTTCCGCACTGATGATTCTCTCTTCTCTCCCTCCTGCAGTTATTCTATATAGGATGGAGGGATAGGGAGGCACTAGGCCCCTCCTCTATGTTGTCTGCAAGCCCTCTGACCCTCCCCATCTGTGGCTGTAAGTTTGTTCTCTATCCAGTGGGTCTGGAATTAGACTCTGGGCTGGAATCTGTCTTGATCATTCACATGACAGGTGCCTCCACCAACTGAGTGTTCCGACCTCTCCAGGTCCACTACCTGTGAGGTGATGGCTCCTGGCCTCAGGGTATTATAAAGGCAAATAAAGATGCAGAGGAAGTGGGGGACAGGACGCTGTCAGGGAGCCAATGAGCCAATGAGAGGGAACTTGGTGGAAGGAGGAGCTAGGTTCTGCCACACCTTATACTTGCAGTGTTGACTCCTTGAAACTTGCGATCCCAAGGGCTTGGCCAGCTCTGATGGCATCAGCACCTCCAGGGCTGTGTGCCTATACAGAGCAAGGTCCCCCTTAACCATGTGTAGCCAACAGATCAGGAATATGAATGGCTGTGCATGCGTGCGCGCGTGTGTGTGTGTGTTGCCGACATCATATCAACATTCCTGGTCTGAACACAAAAGCCCAGGATGGCCCCCTCCACTACCAGATCAGTACAGATGTACAAGAGCAGCGTTCTTTGTGGTTCAGGGTACTTGCTGGAGATGGGCCTGACATAGGAAATATGTGGCCAATCTGTGGATGCCTCATGCTCAATGAATGGATGGCCGTGGAGCCTTGGGGAGGGGTGGAGAGTGTAAAAAGAGAGGAAGGTTAAGCAGCTCAGGAACTGGACCAAAAGAACTGTCTGATGTCTCACTCTGGCCCCTGCCCCAGCCCTAGCTGGAACCTCCAAATAGTCAGATCAAGTCATTCAACACCTCTCCCTACAACACATGCTTTAGTGTTTGACCTCAGGAATGTGCTGGAAAGCTCTTTCTAGTATCCCTCTTCCTTCCTGCTATGATGACCTTCAGTTTCTCTCTTATTTTGGCCCAGAGAGAGGCAGCCGCTAGCCCTCGCTCTGTCAGCGCCACAGGCCCTGGGTTTTATTTCACTTTGTCCATAAAGAAGGCAGCCTGGAACAAAGACACCGCTTTGGAGATGTCACACATGTGACTCAGAGATGTCCCAGCACCTCCCTGCTGTGGAGAAGGCAGAGCCTCCCAGTTCTTGCACAGGGCCCTGCCCATATTCTCCCAGCCTGTCTCTCCTCAGGCTGCATCTGACTCAAGTAGCCTTGTTTTAGTGGCCTCAAGACAGAGGCAGGGACAGAGTTGTGACGGTTAGCATTAATCGTTTACTTGATGAGATCTAGAATCACCTGGGAAGCGGACTTCGGGCATGCCTGTGAGATATTATCTGGGTTACTTTAATTGAGGTAGAAAGACTCACATACTGTGAAAGGCACTATTCCCTGGACTGTACAAATGGAGGCGGGAAGCTGGGCAGCAGAAGGCGTCCATTCATAGCTCGCTGCCTCTTGACTGTGTACGCAATGCAGTCAGTTACTTCAGGCCCCTGCTGCCTTCACCTCCTGCCACACTGGACTGTAACTTGAACGGTGAGCTAGAGTAAACCCTGTCCCCCTTAAGTTGCTTTTATCCGTGTGTTTTATCACAGCAACAGAAAAAGAAGTTAAGACAGCTGGTGAATGGCACAGGGATAAGTTTTCAGCTTCTGCCGAGCCCTTTGGTCAGGCTCCTCATTTAGCCTAGGCACAAGTAGCACACTGGTCAACTCTTAGCAAAAAAAAAAGTGATTCAAAGAATATTCAGCACCCATGTTGAAAAACAAGTCTAGAATTCAAAGGACACGAAGAAGTCAAAGGACATGAAGAAGTCAAAGAAGTCTTCTGCCCAGAGTCATGTGGTCATTTAAGAACAGGCACTGGGGAAAAAAGAGTGGTAGAGAGTACCGGGATATCTCCCATCTAGTGTAGAGTCAGATTAGGAAATTCTACCATCTGTGCTTTTTTATTTTTATTTTTTGGCTTTTAATAGGATCCCATTGTGTTCCTAGGATAGATTTGAACTTGACGACTCTCCTGGCCCAACTTACCTAGTGCTGCGATTGCCAGAAGTGTGCTACCATGCACAGCTAACATTTTTGCATTGAGTATGTGTTTGTGTGTGTGTGTGTGTGTTTGTGTAGGTGCATGCGCACATGTGTGTAGAGGCCAGAGGTCATCCTCTGCTGGGAACTTGGCTTGCTGATCAGCCTGAGTGAGTTCCAGAGATTTGCCTGTCGCTGTCTTCCCAGAGCTGGTATTACAAACGTGTGTCACGAAGCCTGGCCTTTTTACACGGATGCCGGGTGTAGCAGTTTTTCTGCATGGTTGCTGAGAAAATCATGACAAAAGAGCTTAAGGGAACAAGAGGTTTTATTTTCTCTTATAATGGGACAGTTACAGTGCTTGTCCATCTTGGCAGGGGAGCCCACACCAAAACAAGGGCTGAGGGGACTGGCCAGCTTGTTTGGCCAAGTACCCCAAATGATGCCAGCTTTCTCAACCCACCCACCATGGGTTGGGTCTTCCCCATCAACTAGACAATCTCTGGCAGGTTCACTCTGCACTTAACTATTAATTCTGTACAAATGTGCCCAGAGCTTGAACCCTCAACTCTCAAGTTGACACCAGTATCTAACTATATGATGCTGGGATCAAACTCAAGTAAAGTGGCAAGTACTTTACTAACGGCACTATCTTTCCAAACCTACATTTGGAATTTTGAAGTTTTCTCAGCAGTTGTCCTTGGAATAGCCAGAAGGTCAGTGGAGATTCTGAACAGCCATTTCCTTCGCCTCTTAGAGCACTGGTTCTAGCTACTTGTGCTTCAGTTCATGACAGGACTGTAAGGATGAGCCTTGTGGACATTGCTTGAGTTATAACAAGGTTGTGGTTAAGAAAAGAGTTGAGACAAGAAGCCCGTAATTCTGGGATTCTTTTCAGGAAGCCAAGAAAGCACCAGCTTCGTTTTGGATATACAGGGCTGTCTGAGAAACCGTCAGAAAAACCTTCTCAACACAAGCTCTGAAGGTGACTCTCTCCTGCATAAGGCATTGTCCTGCACCTTTCCACCTGGGTCCTCTCTCCAGCGTACTTGTCTGTTTATCTTGCTTTTAAAAATATTTAATGAGAGAGAGAGAGAGAGAGAGAGAGAGAGAGAGAGAGAGAGAGAAGATGAGCACAGTGCATGAATAGAGGTTAGAGCCTTCTTCTCTCCTTCCACCACGTTGGCTTCCAGATATTGAACTCAGGTCTCCAGGTTTGTGAGCGGAGCTATCTCACTGGCCTGCTCGCCTGTCTCTCAGAGTAGGCCGAGGGCCCCCAGGAAAGCAGAACTCTGACTGAGAGTGGTCCCAAAGACTCCTCAGCGCAGGCACTGGCTTCTTGCATGCTGTGTTTAGAATATCAGTGAGGTGAATGAAGAACAAATGAGAGAACGAATGGAAGAATGAGCATTTGAAGGGTCAGAGGCCAGAAGGTACAGAGCAGAAATGAATCCAGGCCGGAGCAGATGGGTTTTCCAGAGAGACAGGGCGGGAAGTGAAAGAGCCTTCCCCAGACAGGTGGTGGCACTAACCTGGCTCCACTGTGGGCAGGGGCCCAAGGTGTGGCATCCAACCCAGACGGCTGCGGTGAGGACAGAGCCGCAGTGGGGAGCCTCTTAAGCTGCCAGCCAGCCAGCTCATGGCCAGGCTTGGGTTTCATTAGAGTGACACATCTGTTCTATAAACCCCTTCACTCAGGAGCGTTTGCCTTTCCTATTCAATCTCTTTATTTTTATGTTTAAAAGAAAACTTCTTTTGAAAATTTCCACCCAGTTCTAAACAAGCTAGAACGAACAAAGCCAAGCGCCTGCCTCTAGGCTGGGCTGGGCAGAGGACTCCAGAATCCTGTGAACTGGGTCCTTGAACTTCCAGGGTGTGTCCGACGTGTGCCCCGGCTCTGAAGACCCGTGATGAGTAAGACTCACATTCCATGTTTGGAGAGACCCTAGCCTGGTAGGTCCGTGTTGTGTGATGCTCTTCCTAAGGAGATGCCACACAAACATCTTTTGACCCCAAATAGGGATTCAATGGCAGACTTAAGTCCAACTTAGCAACCAATGAGTTTATTTGGGCTACTTAGAGGAGCAGGGGTAAGGGTTACTTATGGGAGCACGGATGACTCAAAGGCAGCGACATTACTGTTGTATCATGGCAGCTGCAACCCTGAAGCTCTCTTGCTTGTAGGAGAGTCACCTACAGACTGGTGGACTGCTCAGAGTCGTCCCCACTTTCCACTGTCCCCTCCCCCTGCCCCCGTGGCAATCTCAAGTAGTTATTTACTTCTTACTTTACCTTGGATAGAACCTTCTACCTCATCTTAATTTCAGGAACTTTCTGAGACTAACTTACTTCCTGAGCCTTCCTTGAGGACTGAATATTTCAAATTGAATCTAGTATCTGCTTTGGGTCAGATCGGGGGCAAACTCCCAGATGACTGGAGGAAAACCACATACAACAGTCAGAAAGTTCCATCCTGAGTATTAAGCACCAGGCAATACATGTGTGTGTACAGGGTGATTGTGGGGTGACTTAGGAGGTGCCTAAAATGGGACATCAGAAGGGAGGACTGTGTCTCGTCTGGAACCCTGTGAGGCTCCAGGGAGCTGGAGCCAGGGAGTCTTGGTAATGCCCTTGGTAATGCCTGCAAATAAGTGTTTATTAAACTTCTACTATGTTCCAGAGTCTGTGCAAGGTGCAAAGCATACACAGGAGACTGAGATGAAAACGAGACACAGAAATACATGTTGAATTTCAGCTTAATGAGGTAACAACTAAGAAGTACTCACAAGATGCCATAGAATCTAAGGAGAGTCTTAGCCTGCCTGAAATTCAAGGAGGACTTTAAGAAAGGTTTGAGTTTTTAGGTGTGTGTGTATGTGTGTGTGTGTGTGTGTGTGTGTGTGTGTGTGTGTGCTTATATGCAGGTGTGCATTTAGATGTTTGTTTGTGGGTGTTAGGCCAGAGGTCGACATTCAGTGTAATCCTCAATTGTTCCCCACCTTATTTTTTGAAACAGGATTTCTCCCTGAGCTTGGAGCTTGCCAGTTTTGCTAGGCTGGGCGGCCCACATGCCCCGGGGATCCTCTTGTCTCTTCCTCTCAAATCTGGGATTACAGGCATGATAGGGTTTTCCAGTCAGTGCTAGGGGTCAGAATTCAGGTCCTTATGCTTGCATGGCAAGCATTTTACCAACTGAGCCATTTCCCTAGCCCTCCCCCCTTTTTCTCTGAGACATGGTCTCATGTAATTGGCTACCTGACCTCAAAATTACTATTTAACTGAGGATGATTTTTAACTCCTGATTTTCCTGCCTCTCAAGTGCTGGGATTACAATTGTGTGCCACAATGCCCAGCCCCAAAAGCTTTTTAAAAAATTTTATGTGCGTGCGTGCGTGTGTATCAGAGGGCACTGTGTGTCCCTGTGGAGGACCAAGGGTGACCAAGGTTTGTCTCTACCTCCTTTTTGGTTTGCTCTGGGATTTCCCAGGCTCTGCTTTCCAGAGTCAGGAGCAGAGCTGCTGTTTCCTCTGGCACTTTTATGTGGGATCGGGATATGAACTCAGGTCTTTCTGCTGCCTGTGTTCCCATAATGATCGCGGCACATTGAATGGCTAAAACAGTAGGAGTTATTCTCTGCCAGTTCTGGAGCTAGAAGCTCTGATGAGGATGTGGGCAGGGGTACTCTTGATGACAGTTTTTTGGGGGGGAATCCATCTCCTGTCTCTTCTAGCCTCTGGGGGTTGGTGCTTTCTTGTGACTGTATCAATCCAATGTCTACCTTTCTTCTTCTCCCCTTCTCTGTGGGTGACCTATGTACAATAAGGACAAACATCTTCATTAGAGTTCTGTAATTCAGCATGGGCTTCTCACTCCAAATGTCAGTTACTAACATCCGCAAAGACCAAGTAAGGTCACATTCACAGCTTCCAGGTGATCAAAACATTTCTGGGGGGAGGGGACACCATTTGCCCACCTCACTATTCTTCCTTTTCTCCTCACTCACATCAGATCACTTTCTCTCTGCACAAGCCCTCAGCCACGCCCTCCCAGGCCCAGCTTTCTCCAGGAGTTCTTGAGGGTTCTTGGGAGTCCCCTGGGCTCTGTCCAGAGGTGCCTGGTATGGTTCTTCCTCCTTTTTTCTACCCCAGATGCATCCACACTTCCTGTCTGCTTAGCAAGGGATCTGCATGCAAGGGCACCAAGAACAAAGAAATTGACCCTGGTCCAGCAAAGGCACCAGGCCCAGTAATGGCACCCAGAGCGAGCCCTTCCTTTTTTCATGTCCCCTTATTCCCCTGAGCCATTCTTAACCCCCTACCACCTCAGATGGACCAGTTTTTTTTTTTTTTTCACCTTGTCCTGGGACCTATGTTGGAGTCTTGGCTCCACACAGCATAGCACAGAGGAGGGAGGAAGGGAGGAGCCTGGGGTAGGGAGGGAGCCCAGCCCTTTGCCTTTCCTTGGAGGAGGCTGGGATACAGGAATGCCTTTGGCTGGGGGACCCTGGCCAGAGATCAGAAGATCAAAGGAAGAGAAGATCAGGGGCGAGGCAGGTGGCAGCACACCACTTGGAGGCACCGGAGAGAAGCAGCAGCTGGTGCCTCCTAAGGGCAGGGCTGACCCAGAACGCCCTCCCCGCTCTGCCACCCCAAACCATCTCTGCTCACTTTGCTGCTGCTTTGCCCTAATGGGGGGTCTGGATGAGAAGCCTGCGGAGGGAGAGGAGCCACAGGTATCCGTGCATATGGATCCTGCTACTTAAGTCCTGGACAATTTCCTTAACAAAGGACAACTATTACACAATCTTTCCTAGACCCTGAAACTGAGGCACACAGAGAAGAAGTAGCCTGACCACTAGCAAACCACACTGCTTTTCTGACTCCAGAACCACCGATCACTACTGACTACTGTAAAATGGAAGGGGGGGGGGCGGCGAGAACGCTGGTCCAGTTGGGCTCGATGGCTGGAAGGACTTCTTGCCAGACAGGGGTTTTGAATCCAGATCAGTTGGGGGAAAGGGTAGGTGAGTGGGAGCCATCTAGAGGAAGGGCGCACAGACAGAGGCGACAGAGCTGGAGAGGTCAGAGGGGACCTGGTGGGCTGCTAGGGTCATAGGAGGCGCTGGAGGGACGGAAATGGGGACTAGAGGACACTTAGGGGACAGAAGCAGGGTGGGGCCTCTTACTGGGCTGTGTGATCTCAAGGGAGGGGCGCCAAGTTCCAGAAAATTTCACATGCCCTGGGGAAGCGGGGCCACGAGACCTGTGAAAGGTCCTTCTAGCTGTCCTTGTTCCCCTGTGACCTTCTGGGACAGAACCACAACCAGAGTGTTCGAGTTGCCGCTGCCACCAGCGGGTGACCTGGGGTTAGGCGGTCTTCTGGGAATAATGCTTCACTCTCTGGCCTGTGAAAAGAGTTGAACCAAAGAAGTTGTGTGTGTGTGTGTGTGTGTGTGTGTAGGGGGGCAGTGTGTGGTAAGAGCTGCTGTTTGTGTGTGTGGGGGGGGACAGCATATAGCAGTGTGTGGTAAGAGCAACCTTATGAAAGAGCTACAGAAGGCTAGAAGATGACGGGTCAGACCTGGGCTATGTAAGACCTTGTCTCTGAACAAACAAACAAACAAACAAACGTCACATGTGTTAAGAGTTACCTACCTGTTAGATAGTACAGACTGGGATGTCCTTCCAGACAGGAGTCAGGGAGGGAGCAATCCCTATGACATCACTGCTCTTCACAGGTTCTGCCCTTCCATTCAGGGGACTTTCTCTGGTCACACCAGTGCGACCCTGGTTAGGCAGGTGGCCTGGGTCCTTTAAGTTCCTTTACCTGATGGCAGCAAGAAGAATGGAGCCAGGGAGAAGCACGCACAAGCACTGCGTGACCACTGAGCCATGCTTTGCTCCTGAGAACTGTCCCTTGGCTCTGGGAACTGCCAGAACCTGCTCCCTCAGGCTCTGGAAGAGCCAGGATGAGGGGCCTGAGGGCAGAGGCAGTCTGGCACACCTGACCTGCTATGCCACTTTGCGGATGACTGTGGCTTACCAGCCTTCTGTAGCAGCAGCAGGGGCCACTCAAGCTTCCTGGCTCCTCCCAAATTCAGATTCCCCTGTAACGCTGAGGGTCAGGGCCAGCTAGGATCGCCTTCTCTGCACTCTGCCCAGGTGCCCTTGCCCTTGGCTTGTTGCTGCTCTCGCATAATTGCACACTCTCCGACCCCCTTTCCACCTTTATGGTTTCTCACTGCATAGCCAGGCTGGTCTGGAATTCACCCGGAAGCTCAGGCTGACTTGAAACTTCCAATCCTCTCACCTCAGACCCCAGTGCTGGGATTACAGGCATTTGTCACTATACCTGACAGGTGAAATCCTTTCCTCCAGAAGAAAAGGGGGGCTGGACACAGTGCATCAAACAGCCATTGCTCACATCAGCATTTTTGAGAGGAAGGGACCTCTACTGGTTTTTTCTCTTCCTTGGCTCCGTTCTCTGCCGTCAGACTCTGAGGAGATCCACGCAGGTCCCAGTGAAGTGACATTCTCTAATGTCACATGTTGTTAATTCCATGCTTGTTTGTTTTAAACCCATAGTTACAAATGAAATTCTGCTTGCTTTCCCCTCCCTCACATGACTTTTAGCAAATCTCCTTCCTCTACCTTAGATCGCCTCACGTGAATTAACTGGGTCACCTGTTGATGCTCTGGGTTTCCAGCTTCTCCCTGGTTCCTTCTGATTTATGCAAATGTCACCTCTCTCCCTCACAAACACCCCAACCATTCTCCTGTCCGTCCAGTCTCTCCCTTCCACTCCCTGCCTACTTTACTTTCCCCATTATAAGCTCTCCTGCCCACCCAGACTGGCTGGGAGGTGTGTTTGATACCAAAGATGGACCAAAACATGACAAAACACACTCGATAGACCTTTTCTTTTAAAAAAAAATTCAGCATTGTTGTCACATAGGGTTTTGTGTAAAGCCCAAGAGAACTCTCTGTGCTGTTGGATGGCTGGGGAGATATATTTTCCCAGATGGAAGTAACTCCTTTGTTTGGAAATTTTAGGAAAATCACAAAATTCATGTTAACTTGTATGTTGGAAATCCCAAGAGAATAGCTGGTGTCCAAGTTCTGTCTGATAAGAGGTGTTGTCTTAGATTGGACAGAGGAGATTGCATTGGAAAACTTGAGGTTCTTTGGAGCCCTTTTTGAGACCCCTACCTTGGGGTAACTTGCCATGTGAACTTCGGTAGCTCCAGATCTGTTTCTGAATTATAAATTGAAGGAGTGTAGATAAGGTACCTGCATTGAGAAAGTGTTTGCAAACATGGGGTGCTGACTTTATTATTTGTCTATGTGGTGCTGGGAATGGACCTCCAGGTCCTTGAGCTTTCTAGTCAAGTGTTCTACTACTGTGTTAAGGTGCATAGGGCATCACTGGTGGCCACAATAACCAGGAGATGGGACCAGCAGTAATAAGCAAAGCAGGGTTGCTGAAAGAAAGTCACCAGAGAGGGTTGTCCAGTTGAGACCTGTTTGGTTTTCCGGGGGTCCTTCTGCTCTGACCTTTACTCCCCCTGCCTTCTACAGTCCTGGGATCAAACCCAGGACCTCATGCCTGCTAAACAAGGGTGTCACCAACTGAGTTCTTATCCTAAACAGGAAGCCTTGTCTCTGGACTCATTTCTCTGAGCTGTTCATGTCTCACATGCACCCTGTCCCCGGGAAGTTTTCTCTGCTCTTCCCCATGCTGGGTCTCCTGTGTGCACACAGTTAAATGAGGAGCAGTTTTGCAACCACAGAGCAGTGACTCTATGCAGGTTTTGTTGTTCTTTTGTGAGTGAGCAGTCTTTCCCCAGCATGCTGTACACTTTAGTGCATCCTGTTCCACACAGTCCTAACACATAACAGCCAGTAGGAGAGCAGCAAAGTAATATTTAGGACAGAAGGGACCTTGAGATTCTTTACTAGGTCAGTTCTGATTCCAAATTATGTGCTGCTTCCTCTCTATCCCATTGCTGCTTCTAAGGATGGCAGGGAAATTCTAGAAACCATCAAATGGTTTCTGGGCAGCCATCTATCTTCTGGACCTTTGTTATGGGAGGGACCATCCCCCCCACAGCTTGGACTTTCTACCCTGGCCTATCTTCCTCCCATCAGCCCTTGAGCTATCTCCCAAGGGGCAGGACATCTGCTCAGATCAGCCTGGCTCTCAGGGAAGGGCTGCTGCTGAAGGATATTAGGCAACCTATCAGGTTCTACCCAGAGACCCGGAGATGGTTCACAAGGTGTCAGAGAACACCCGGGTGGGCATGTTTAGCAAAAGACATTAATGATATGTACCAACTTGTACTAAGCACTGTGCTGGATACTAGTCCTGGGGTGGCAAGAAAGACATTGGGAAGAATTTTTTCAGATGCACACTTGGAGGTCACATAACAATATCCAGAAGTCACTTACCTCCTTCCACCATATGGGCACTGGGGGCAAACACAGGTGTCCAGATTTGTGCATAGGCACCTTTACCCATTTAGCTATCTCACTGGCTTACCTGTGATTATGTGTGTGTCTGTGTGTGTGTTGCTAGGGATAAAACCAAGAGATTTGCAAATGCTCTACCACTGACTTACAGTCCTAGACCCCTGTGCCTATGCATTTATTTGTAGTTTATTGTTATTACTTTTTAAGTTAGCATATAAAATATAGAGGATATATAGATTTAATCCTTGCCTGGAAGAAGCCTGTAGTCAAGCTAGTCAACCTTTAATCCAAACACTCAAGGGGTTCAGGGAGGAGGCCAGTGTGGACCACATGCCAAAATCCTATTTCAAAAAGCCCCATATAATCAGAAGTGCATATCTATCTATCTATCTATCTTTACATAATGATAATTTTATATTAATAAAAGGCATACTTAGCTCATATATTTGATATGAGTTACTTGCCATTTAAGTTCCTTCTTCCCTCCCTCCCTCTCTCCTTCTTTCTTTCTTTCTTTCTTTCTTTCTTTCTTTCTTTCTTTCTTTCTTTCTTTCTTTCTTTTCTTTCCTTCCTTCCTTCCTTCCTTCCTTCCTTCCTTCCTTCCTTTCTTTCTCTCTCCTCTCTCTCTCTTCTTTCTCTTCTCTGCACTCTCTCCCGCACCTCCCTCCCTCCACTCCCTCCCTCTCTCTCTCTCTCTCTCTTCTTTCTTTCTTTCTTATCTTTCTTTCTTTCTCTTTCTCTTGATCTCTTCGTTGCTCTGTCTCTGTCTCTCTCTCTCTTTCTTTCTTCTTTCTTTTCTTTCTATGTGTCCTCCTGTTGAAGATGAGGGATGACTTCAGGAATCATCCTGGATTGCTTTTACCTCCTTTTTGCTTTACTCTGTGATTTCTCAGGCTCTGCCCACCAGGGCCAAAAGTACAAGCTGCCATCGTTTATGCCTGGCATTTTTATATGGGACCTGGAATTTGAACTCAGGACCTTCTTCTTGAGAAGTAGATTCTTAACCCCTGAGCCATCTCTCCAATCCTATTATTATGTCTTTTTTTTTTTTTTTAATCTATGGGCTGGCAAGATGGCTCAAAGGGTAAAGTAACCTGCATACAAACTTGGAAATCTGAGTTCCATCCCTACATGGTAGGAGACAACCAACTTCTGAAAGTTGTTCACTGACCTCCACATATACACTTTGGTACATGTGTGCCAGTTCTCTCTCTCTCTTTCTCTCTCTCCCTCAAATAAATATGTTTTTTCCATGCATGCATGTGTGTGTGTGTGTGTGTGTGTGTGTGTGTGTGTGTGTGCGCGTTTGCGTGTGTGTCAGAGAGCTTTTAAGTGTATATATGGAGGCCCAAGGGTGACATTGGGAATCATCCTGGATTATCTTACCTTCTTATTGCTTTCTCTGGGGATTTACAGGGTCCACCCTCCAGGGCTGGAGGTACAGGCCGCTGCCATCTCTACCAATGTTTTTATATCGGATCTGGAATCCAAATTCAGGCCTTTCTGCTTATGAGGTAGATGCTTTAACCCCTGAGCTATCACTCCAGCCTCAATAACATGGTTTTTTTTTTTTAAATACAAAATTTTGTGTGTATGTGAGTGTGTGTGTGTGTGTGTGTGTGTGTGTGTGTGTGTGTGTGTGTATGTGTGTGTACATGGGAAAGAGAGAGACAGAGACAGAGACAGAAACACAGAGAGACACACAGAGAGATAGAGAGACTGTAGGCGTACGTGGGCCGTAGCATATGTGTGGAGGCCAGAGAACAACTTTTCGGAGTTGGTTCTCTCCTTCCACATTGTTTCTTCATTTATTTTGCTTTTCTCTTTCCATTTTCATATGTAAGACGGTGTTATGTGCAGGTGTGTATATGTGTTTACATATGTGGGTACAACATGTGTGCACATGCCATGTGTAGGTGTTCAGGCCTGAAGTTGAAATCCTCAATCACTCTTCCATCTTATTTTTTTGAGGCTAGGTTTTTAATTAAATCTAGAGCTTCCCAATAGGACCAACCTCACTAGCTAGTGTTTGAAACCTCTGCCTTCTGAGGCTGAAATTATAGATATCTGCTTACCTCCCAGCACTTTGTGCAGGATGTGGGACTCTGAACTCTGATCCCCTCACTTGTGTGGCAAGTACTTTAACCACAGAGTCATCTCCTGGCCCCTAGTTTGTCTTTGAGACATTGTCTCTTCTGCTAATTTCTGCCACAGGGTTGTGTATATGAGCTTCCGACAGATGCTGTCTCTGCCACCCATCTCACCGCAGGAGTGGTGGAATGACATATGCGAGCCACTGCATGGGTTTTCTTATGTGGGTTCCCTGGATGGAACTCGGGTCATCAGGCTTATGTGTAAAGTGCTTTTACCCGATGAGTCATTTTGTGGGCTGTTAAGTATTATTATTAGCCCATTTTTACACCATCAATCAGTGTGCCGGGCAATGCTAAAGGCTCACAGTACATGATGAGTGATAAGTAACTCTGTTGAGTGAGTGCGTACAAAACACAGGGACTCTGCCCAGGAGACCTCACTGAGGAAGGGCTCATTTTCCGCCATCCAAACTGCTCTTTCCTGTGGTTAGAGTCTGTATCCATCTGCATGCATTCATGCATGTGTACACACACACACACACACACACACACACACACACACACACACACACACGGCTGGTGATGCTATGTTAATTAGCTTGACTGAGGTAATTATTTCACAATGCAAATGTGTATGTATCCAGTCAGTAAGTTGCACTCCTCAGATATATACAATAACAGTAACAGAACTGACTGTAGAGGTGGGCAACTCAAGTCCTCGGCTAAGGTGGTAAGAGGGACCCTGTGTGGTAGCACAACTCTTGGTTTGTCTGTCACAAGACTTGGTTCTTCCTCCCATAGGAAAAACTCAAACAAACAGACCAATCCCCCAGGGACCTTTGGGTCTAAGCCAGAATGCCTGGGGGAGCGACTCCTGGTCCCCACCCCTGCCACCCCTGGTTCAGCTGCTCTGAGCCTCCTCAGTTCCCCAGCATCCTCCCTCTTATCAAACCTGTTCTCTGTCTCCATGGTAACACCGCCTCACCCAGCTTCCTTGGGTGGTCTGGTTGCCTCACAGGGTGAAGCTTGAAAACATTTTCCTAATGTACAGCCAGAAGCTTCCATTTCCTGTGCCCAGGGCTGCCCCTCTCATCTTGTACTACCCTCCCCTCCTGTAGCCTCTCCACCCCACCAGGCAGTGCTTAGCTCAAAGGACATATGGTCCCTTTGGGTATCCAAAGGCCACTGGAAGAAGGCCTCTGGGTAAGATTGTCATCTGGTCTGTCCATCCTCTTGCCTGTCACTGACAACAGCAGTGGTCTAAATAAAATCTGATGTCTCTGTCTAGAAATTATTAAGAATTTCAAATGTCAACAGCAAAACATTAATCCTGGGCTTTTCAGAGTATGGGGCTCAGGGCAGTTGCACAGGCCACAACCTAAGAAACCAACCCTGGTGTGTACGTGTATGTGTGAGCGGGTGGTGTGCAGGTGGTATATGTGTGTTGTATGGTGTGTGTGTATTACATATGGTTTGTGTGCAGGTGTGGTTTGCATTATATGTGGTGCATGATATATTGTATGTGTGTGCTATGACGTATACTATGGTATACATGGTTCACGTATGGATATGGTGTGATGTACTATGTACGCGTACATGTATGCAAACATGTATATGTGACTATAAGTGACAATGATACAGTTCCAACATGTACAGTACTGAGAGGCTTGTGTACCCTCCCTTGAGGCACAGCAGTGCCAGCAGCATACAAGACAACACAGGAAAGCACGTCTTGGTGAATCCTCAGTGCAGGACCCACCCCTGTACATACAGCTTCATTCAGTCAAGCCATTGCAGGCACCCAAGGTTGGCTGTCCTCTGATTTCCCGTACCTCAGCTGTGACCAGAATATCAAAGCTGTGTCCTTTGGGTGGCAGAGCTAGTTTCCTAGGGCAGTCGTAGGTCAGATCTACCTGTTTAATAGACTAACCTCTGTGCTGGGAGTGTCTGCATGCTGATTTCTCCGTCTTCATGAGGGGCCCAGCACCGAGGGCCAGACCCTTATATCCCTGGGCCCTAGGGCACCAGCACAGAGGATCTAGGTTTTGGAATCTCCACTTGGCCTCCCTCCTCCTGCTCTTACTTTCCTCTGCCTTCCTCTTTCCCTGGCACAGCCTCATAGTCCTTTTGTGATAGAGCCAAGCTGAATGGGGCTCCCCCACCCAATCATTTGAGATCCACCCTCTGGCCCCACCTGGTTCCTCTATTGAGCTAGGCAGCTGGGCTGGGTGCTTGTCTGGGGCAGGATGTGAGGGTGGGTGGTGGGCGGTGGGGTGCAACCCCCTCCTCCCCAGGGGAGAACAATGAGACCACTAGCCAGGGTGGTGGGGTGGAGAGAGTGGGTGGGGGGCATGGCACTGCATCAGAGCCTCAGTATGCGGCCCCCGAGGGGACAGCTGAGTGATGAGGCCTGAGTCACACGCCCCTGGTGCTCCTTGAACTCCCGCTCCCGTGCCTGTCGAGACACATACAGAAACGCACAGGGTAAATATTTAGAGGTAATCATTTTCCAGGACTTCGCACGCCTCCCTCCTTGCTGAGGATGAGGCAGGTCTGGGATCTGAGAAGGAGACCCAGGGAGACCCAGGATCACAGCCTGGGCCCCGTGAGCACAGCTTGGGCATCCTAACGGCCAAACCTAGGTCACCAGTCATCAGGAAGTCTCCTTGGTTCTATGCTGTCTTTTCTTCATCCATGACCACAGTGTGCCTGCTGCAGCCTCTGCTGAGCCAGCCCCCGTCCCCAGGCCTCCAGCTACGGCCCCTCTGTTTCTACAGGGCAGTGGGGGAGGGCATGCAGACAAGAGCCAGCCTCATGTTGGCATGCCAGTTCCTTGGCGCTGTCCTGCGTGGAATGTCTTCCTTGGAGGCATGGAGTCCAGAGCCCGAACTTTATCAAAGATAAAACATTTGAGACTAAACAGTCTTTTTATAGACTGGAGCTGGGCTCTCAAGCACATGTCCCCTACCATTCCCAGCCTTGCCTTCCTGAGAGTCAAGTAAAGCAAATGTGTTTCTGGGGGACATATGGAGACTGGAAGGCTTGACGGTATTCCTGGAGGAAGAAGGAAGCTGCAGGGAGGCATGCGGCACTGTCAGGAGGTTGACCCAGGGAACGGGACACAGAGGTGGAAACAATTGGTTGGAGTCTGGGGTAAGATGGAACCCAAATGCCGGGCACACACTTGTAGTCCCAAATATTGCTTACTTTGGCACAAACAGAAGAAAATGTTATCACTGGGCAGGACCCACAGATCAAGCCACCAGCTCTCCCTTTACCCCACCCCCCCCACCCCAGGCCTGTGGGGCTGAAACTCTTGCACACAGAACACAAAGAGAAAGATGGAAGGAAAATGGCAGACAGTGACTGTGTCTGTACTATTTATCAAGCAGTCTGCAAACATTCACTTACCTAATCCTCACAAGGCCCTTACCAGTCGGGTGTTAACTATTCTATTTTTATGGGCGAGGAAACAGAGATCCACAAGAGCCAAGAGCTCAGGGACTGATGGGTAACTAGAGCAGGGATTTGACTCCAAAGCTCAATCCATTTTCCTCTTGCTTTCTTGAATGTAGTATGGCAGCTTACCTGGGCTGTTGTGGAGATTAAATGGAATTACTTGGATAAAAGCTAGTCGGTGCCTGGTACTATACTTATTGTGATGATTTTGTGTGCAGGGTGTCTTAGAGGTTAGTGAACTGACTCCCCCACCTACTCACACACAGCAAAGTCTCTAAGTAACATGAGTGACTTAGACTGGTCTAAAATGGTGACTCCCCAGAGAGACCAGATTATCTTCTGCAGTGAGTTCACTGCAGAAAGGCAAGAGGCTGGGAGAGCAAAGCAAAGAAGAAGGACCCCCAGAGACCTCAGCAGTCCATCGCTCTGGGACTGAGCAAAAGGACCATGCATATGCACGGCCCAGAGTGAGGACGTACCCTGGTGCAGACACATTGCAAGTCTGCTCTCTGGGTAGTAATCCTGGGCTTCGGTCTTCCCGGACGCCCCTTCCTGCCCTGAGATTCCATGACCCTTTCTCTAGCTTCTTCCTTGACAGGACGGTCACTTTCCTGGATAACCTAGTCCTCAGGGTACTTCCCCAAAGAGGTCTAAAAGGCAGAGGAGACCTTGAGAGGACAGGCAGAGAGAGTGGCCCCATTCTTGCTCCTAGAGCACATGCATTGCAGTTGCCAGACTGGCTGTAGAGTGAGGGTAGCAGGGTGGGGAAGATGGAAGCCCTGTGGGAAGCCCTGGGGGTCTCCTTCAGGACCTGGGCCCAGGCAATGCAGACGGCACAAGTGGGCACTCACAGCGTCCTTCCCATTTTCTCTCCATGCAGAGACCTCAGCATGAACAACCTCACAGAACTTCAGCCCGGCCTTTTCCATCATCTACGATTCCTGGAGGAGCTGTGAGTCAATGGTCCAGGGGTGGGAGGGGAAGCTGTGGCCACCAACTGCAGAAATCAGGGGTCCCCAGGGTGGGGTAGTACTCAAGATAGAGAAAAGGGCTTGGGAAGCAAGTGTTTACGTAAGACCTGCTGCATGGGCGGATCCTAGAGCGGAAGTGTGAAGCCACATGACATTGGAGGTCTGAGCACTAGACAAAGCTCTCTGTGGCTCCCCCATCCCCCTTATTTAAGACAGCGTCTCATTGGGTAGCGCAGGTTGGCCTGAAATTCGCACTATAGGTCAGGCTAGCTTTCAATCTGGAATTGTCCTGCTTCATTCAGTGTGCTGAATACTAGGATTACAGCTGAGCCACCACCTGGCTTAGTTGTCTCCTTCGCCTAGAAACACCCGAGCTGCTGTTACCCCTGTGTCCAGCCACCAGCTGTTTCTCAAGGCCTGGGGGCTCTTAGCACTGTGCCACGCTTTGTTCCCTATTCCCACCATTACTGCCCCAGACACCCCTCACATCCAAAGGTGATAGATCTGTTATGTCCATTGTAATAGGCTGCATATTCTGAAGGTGTAAAAGGTTTCTGACTCCATGATGTCACTCTCAGTCTGAACTCCTTGAATGTGACCTGAAAATCTAGGGTGCTCATGAGTGAAACAGTGGCTTGGTTACAGTTCCCAGCCTGTCTGTTCTACCAAGTCGGGTCATACTGTCCCAATCTCTCATAATAATTGTTTTCCCCAAACCTCCAATAGATAATATCTATTGGTTCTTATTTTTATGCCACCATATATCTATCCTTTGATCTTGATGAAGGGTCACTTGCGCTATGCAAACAGGGGTCATAGCCGTGGAAACTTTCCTCTGTCCTAAATGTGGCCCCAGAACTGCCTTACCTTGCCCCAGACAGTGTTTCTGGGGAGACTGGAGAGTCTCTGATGGATCTGGGAGTCTCTCAGCCCCTAGGTCCATGACTGGTTTTTCCAGATGAAGTAACTGGTGAATTACTCTGTGGAAAGGGAGTCTGGGTGCTGTAGGGGAAAACAAGGTAAGAGTTGTCTTCTTAGGTGTTTGCACCTGAGGTTGAAGATCCATGTATAGCACTGAGCTGTTGGATATGGTGACTCTGGAGATGCACCGAAGCTGTCTGCTGGCAGGAGGGAGTGGTCCAGGTAGATGGGGCTAGTGATGGGCAGGGAAGGCTTCTTGGTGGAAGAAGCCAGTTTTCAAAGGTAGGCAATCCCCAGCAACTGATTCACCACAGTACCCCCGGGAAGGCCCAGAGGGTTTCTGGCCTACCACAATTAAACTCTACCCAATCAGGTGTTAGCAGCACATGTACGTGGTAAGCACAGCCCACTGCACTGGCTCCTTTTAGCAGGAAAGACTTGGCAGTGCATAAGTAGACTAGAATGTGAGACTAGTCGCAGCACCCTACTTCCTAATGTTCCTAAATTAGTGGGTACCAGCTGTATAATACAGGGTGTGGGAAGATGTGGGCCCCCAGTTTTTATCCCTCCATTGGTGATAGAGTACAGCACAATTCAGTCATGAAGGGCAGAGTGTGATCATGTTACCCAGGAGAGGACACGACTGCAGAGCAGCCCTGGGGCCTGGGGCTAGCCAGTCTGAGCAGGGACACCGAGCTCTGCCGCTGTAAAATGGCTTGACATCTCCCAGCTTCAGTTTCTTCCATCTGAAATTTGGATTAAGGTGGGGGAGGAATACAGATTGAGCATCAGTCTAAAAATCTGAAATTATTTTTTGAGACAAAGTTTCAATATGTAGCCCAAGGCTGACCTTGAATACAAGTCTAGTCTTGAGCCCACCAGCCTCCTGCCTCCGTCTCCGAGTGCAGGTAGGTCCGGCACACTTGGAGTCAAAATGTGAAACTTTTCAACAGTGACAGAATTCCACGAGTGGACAGTTCTATATCCGACCTCGTGATAGGTTAAAGTCCAGCATAGGAACACTGAAATTATTGTAGGGGTTGAGGATTGTAGCTCGGATGGGGCACATACTTAGCATGTGAGGAGTTCTGGGTTCCTTCTTCAGCATACACCAACCCCTCCCCTCCAAAAAAGAAACCAATAAAATTTTGCATAAACCTACCTTCAGGCTAAGTGTTTATAAAACAAGCGAATTTTGTATTTAGACTGGTACCCAACCTTAATATATCTTCTATTATGTAGATGAAAGTATTCCAAACTCTGAAGGAATCCCAAACATTTCTGGTCTCAAGCACTTCAAATAAGGGATACTCACCATGAATGCACACAGCATGCAAACTAAGAAGACGCACGAAATAAACAGTGAAGGATTTGGCTCACGGGACAGCAGTGGTGCCCATCTTCCTGCCCACACCCCAGGACAGGAATTCATTAGGGCACCTTTCTTCCAGGTTCTCTATAACATCACTGACCTTTATCTATGTTTCCAGGCGGCTCTCTGGGAACCATCTCTCACACATCCCAAGACAAGCATTCACCGGTCTCTACAGCCTGAAAATCCTGTAAGTAGAGACCCGTCCCTTTTACACAAAGGTTCAGCAATGAAATGTTGCCCGAGTCTTGGTTTGCCGCTGATTAGAGTCTCAGTTCCTTGTGGCCACTCTTCATTTCTCTTGTTTCCATGTCTCTGTTTTCTTCTTGTCAGATCTATGAACAAGGATTGAAAGGGATCTAAATCACATGGTTACCCTGAAGGAGGGAGCATCTTTGGGGGGGGCCTCATTTTAATTTTTTTTTTTTTTTTTAGGGCTGGGATACAGCTCAGTTGATAGAGTGCTTACCTAGTGTGCCGTGATTCTAGGCTTGATCCCTGGCACTGCATGTGCCTGGAGTAATGACACACACTTGAAATTTTAACAGGACGATCAGAAGTTCAAGGTCAAGGGCTGGAGAGACAACTCAGTTGGTAGTGGTGACTGCAGAAGCACAAGTACCTAAATTCAATATTTGGGTGATATAGGTTTATAATCGCAGTGCTCAGGAAGCAGAGACAAGCAGATCCCTGATGCTTGCTGGTTGGCCAGTGTAGCCTAGTCGGCAAGTCCCAGGTCCCAGTAAAAGACTCTTTCCCAAACAAAGAAGGTAGAGGGCTCCTATGGAACACCTGAAATTCACCTCTGGCCTTCACCTACTCTCAGACACATGCCTTCACCTATAAGAAAGAGCATGGCCGAGTACACACATACACACAGAATTCAAGGTCATTCTCAGTTATATAGCTTGAAAAAGAAGGAAATAAAAATGTGTTCCTGGGCTGGAGAGATGGTTCAGGGGTTAAGACTCTGCCTCATAAGCAGAAGGTCCTGAGTTCAGATCTCAGGTCCCACGTAAAAATGCCAGGCAGAAATGGTACCGGCCTGTATTTCTGGTCTTGGTGAGCAGTACCTAGGAAATCCCAGAGTGAAGTAAAAAGGAGGTAGAAGCGATCCAGGATGATTCCTGAAGTCCCCTTGGTCCTCCACAGGGACACACAGTGCCCTTTAACACACACACACACACATACACAATAAAGTTTAAAAATGTCTTCCTGATAAAATCTATGTTTTTTATTATTTTTTATTATCACATAAATCATGGGTTTATTTTTGGTTTAAATAACTTTGATATCTTCAGTAAAGAGATAAGCAAGATATTGGCTTGGCAGACAAGTACTGTTCATTATGACATTTTCCATTTAAAAAACATTTAGAGAGAGAGAGGTGGAGGAAGAAGGTGTGCATGCAGAGGTCTCTCCTACCGTGGCTCCAGGGATTGAATTCAGGTCACCAGGTTTGCGGACAGGCTTTGTTACCACTGGCCATCTTGCCAGCCCTCATCATGACACGAACACACACACACACCACACACACACACACACACACACACACCATCTTTTGTTTATATTCATTTCCCCACACTGCCCTGCCCTCCCAAGTCCTGCCCCTTGGTTTTTCATGTTGTTGATTTTTTGTGACAGTGCCTTGCTATAGTTGTGGTTAACCTGGAACCTATTTGTGCATCTGACTGGCCTCAAACTTGTAATGATCCTCCTGGCTCTGCTTCCTGAAGTCCTGGTTACAGGTGTGTGCCTGGCTCCGGGCGTGTTTGTTTCTTTTTTTTTTTTTTTTTTCTGAAGGCTCATGCTTGGCCTCTGCACCTCCAGCCCTGAGCTCCTACCTCACTGGCAAGTAGCCTCCTGCTTCAAACCCAACCGCCTTCTCCCCCTCCTTCACCTCTTCCCGGCAGCCAGAGGAGAGTAAGCATGGGAGAGACCTGGCGTCCTCTCTCTTGACGCCTCTTGCCATTGACCTGGCAACCCGCTGCAGAGAAGGGAAGGCTGAGACACCATCTCCTCAGATCCCAGTTCATGATGGGTTTGTTCTTCTCAGGACTCTGATAATGGGTGGCAGTGGGAGGAAGCAGGAGCAGAGCCTGGAGGTAGGTAGATGCTTCCCAGAGAAGGTGCACCACAGGGACTGATTTGGAGAGATGAACATCTGGGGGTTGATCCTAAAGCCATAGAGTATGTGGGGCTTCCTGAGTTAGCAAGCCATTCCCTAGCTCTGTTAATCGACCCTGAATATACGTGTAATCCTTTGTACAGTTGAGTAGGTTGCAAGTTGCATAGAAGTATCTACGCCAGGGATGGAGAAGATCCGAAACACAGTTCTGTGCCCTGATTTGTATAGACATCAGATCTCTTTCCCTTATTTTCTCGAAGTGACTCCTAGACCAGAGATGGCCCTTCCTCTTGAACATCCAGAGAGTCCGTAGTCTAAGCATTTGTGGTCTCTGGTGCTTCTGGCCCCTCAGTTCCTCTCTCCATGTGTCACCAAGTCTCCCACTTCCAGGGCGCTGAGGCCTCTGTTCACTTCTCCCCATATCTTGCTGCAGGTCCCTAGTGTCCTCTGTGTCCTCCCAGAGGGGCAAAGAGTGGGCAACCCCACTTTCTGCTTCTCCGTTCCCAGGTTCTCGGTTCTTTCTGCCCCTTCTATCTCACTCCCTATAAACTTTGTTGCCCCCCTGGGCAACAAAGGGGGGGGGTTTGGGGAAGCATCTCGAACCCTTCCTTCAGTGCAGGCCGCCTGCTTGGTGGCATGTCTGTGCCCAGTGGCAGGCTCAGACCTGTAGCCGGATTAGAGAGCGGAGCTCTGTTTGCTAGGCCTTCAGAAGATGTGAGGCTCACGTCCCGTTCCTAAGACTCCGGCTTAGAGATGAGCCTCCTCTTTCTTCTTTGCCTGCATTAGGCAATAAATCAAAGCCTGGGAGAAACCGCAGCCCGCCCGCCCCCTTTCCACCAGTGGCGCCTGGGCCCATCAAGCAGGTTGGTCAGGAGAAACTGTGATTGGGAATCGGGACAGCCAGGCTGCTCACATCTACTCTGCCAGTGACCCCTGTTTTGCTTTATTTTCAAAGGCTACTGCTCCCCAAAGTCTTTGTGTTGGTTCTCTGTCTGCATAACTCCTATATTCAGGTATATTGGGGGGAGGGCAGGGATTCCACCCTCTTCCTCTAGAACTTCCGAGCAAGAGAGTCTGTGCATATGCTGGTCATGAAGTCCTTTCCAACATCTGAAGTCACTTTCCCTTATTGCAGGTAGTTTTCATTCTTGTTTCTCAGACCTGCAAATGAAGAGAAGTGGAACCCATTGTTGGCCCAAGAGCACTTTTTTATATAAGGCGCCCCGGTCTTCTCATGTCTAGACCCTTGTCTCTCCTTAGCACCCCTTTCCCCATGCTTAGCCTGACCCTTGCCTCCTGTGTAGGTTCTCAAGCCCTCACGCCCACTACCTCTGAAGAGATGCCAATCAAGAGAGTCAGCCCCTTCAGAAAGGCCCAGCCTCACCCTGGGAGGTTGCCTCTCTGCTACTGCCTTGCTTTGCATTCCTGTTTCCTGTCCCCAAATGCTTCTCTGGCAGAGATGCTCTGAGGATGCTTCTCATGTGTGAGTAGAGGCGGGCCCTGAAGACCAGACTACTACTGGATATGTTGCACATGGGGCCTACCTGAGAGCTTGAAGACCAAAGAGGTTTCACCTGCCCTCCCTCCCAACAAAAACTGTGCCCTAGAGGTGTAAATGGGCTGACCTGTAGCCTGGGCATCCCCCCCCCAACCCCTCTGCCTCATCAGGAGGAGGGAATGTGAGCAGGAAGCGCTGGCTGCAGCAGGACGAGACTCCGGTCTGATGCTTCCTTCGAATGTGCCTTCTGACTCAGACCAAGTCACCTCTCCTCCTGAGCCTCCATTGTCTTATCTTTGACTATCATCTGATGGTTCTTCCACCCCTTGTGACGCAGCCATGATGTTTCCACAACAGGAGCAAACTCAGAAACGAGCTTCACAGCAGCAAGGGCAGCAGGGCAGACCCAATACCAATGGGCACTGGTGCCCAAACTGGCATGGCATGAGTTGTTGGGAAGATGTTGAGATCCCTGGCACTGGGATGAAGGAAATTTAAGTGCCTTGCAGAGGTACTGCCAAATCTGTAGGGCAACTCAGAGCTTTAAGGCTGTTTCTAGATTTCACTGCCTGGGACTTGGCAGGAGAAGGGGAATGAGAAAGAGTTGATGTAGGTACAGAAGCATTGAGGGTCTTGGAGGTACAGCCCACCTATTCAGTGAGCTCTTTGAGAAGCATAAGCAATCGGTTCCCTAACCATCACTTCTCCTGTATCCTTGCTCTATGCGTGCTGAGTCTCTGCATGAGAATCACAAGAATGGAAGCAACTCATGAAAATCAGAGTAAAAAGGAATTCTTCCCGTGGAAGCCAGGAGGACTGATAGAAGCAGCAGAGCAGCAGGGGACCAGAGCTCACTCTCAGCATAGGTTTTCCAGGTCCTCAAGGAGCTCCAGGTTCTTCCTATGAAGCCCTCTTCGGGTGCTGTGGCCAGGCCTCAATTCCAGGAGGGCAACTTAGTGAGAGGATTGCTTCCTCTGGTTGTCATGTCACTTCTTCCTGTGTGGTTATGTGAAATTGAATCCCTGGGATCAACTACTAGGGGAAAGTTGTTTGTTTAATGTGCTGGGAATCAAACCCAAAGTCTTATGCATATTTAACTTAGCAAGAGCCTATCACTGAGCTAAATCTCTATCTATCATCACCACCACCAACCACCACCATCATCATCACCAACACCATTTGCACTGCTGTGGATGGAACCCAGGTCCCTGGGCATGCTAGACAAGCACTCCGCCAGAGAGCTCTGTCCCCCAACCTTTCTGAGGAAAAGTTTATGCATCTTATGGTAGTCTATTTCTTTTAAATAGACAGAATTGAGGCTCAGAGAGGGAAAGTGACTTCCTTAAATCTACCAAAAGCAGTAGAACTGATTCCAGGAAGTAGCAGCAATAATTAGTAATAACAGCAGGGCACCTTGGGTAGTTCCTGTGTGTAAAGTCTGCTTTGCAGGGACTGTTTGATCCATATGACCAGCGCATGGGGTCAGTGTCGTTATCACCAATTCATAGCTGGAGACTGGGAGCTTCATTACTTCTTTGTCACTCAGCTGGAGAGCGGGAATCCAGGCTGTGTGACTTCAGAGCCTCAACACAGGACACTGTACCTTTTTAAAAAAATTATCTTTATTTATTGTTTTTTGTATGTGCACGTGAGTATGCTGCAGTGCATGTCTGGAGATCAGAGAACAGCTCTGTAGAGTCAGTTCTCTCCACCCACCTTTCTGTGGGTTCCAGGGATTGGACTCAGCTCATCAAGTTTGTGGGATACTGCAGTACCTTTCCGCACTTAGCCGTCTTGTTGGCCTATGACTCTGTACTTTAAGTAAGCTGGGGAGACCCAGGTTAAGTTGCATTCACAAAGCAAACCATTGTCATCAGAACAGTCCGCCTGATGTTATGTCAGTCAGAACTGGAAGCGTAGGAAACAGAGAGAGCTCCAAGGTCACAGGGTGTGAAAAAAGAGGCCAGGTCTTCTAGCTGGCTCCTGTCGCCTACCAGCTCATGCCTGGCCTTGTCTCAACAGTGTGGTACTGTATTTTTGCATCCTAACTAAGACTTTGTTGTGTCCTTAAGGAGAGATCAGGGAAGAGAATAGGTATGACTGGCCGGGGTAATCACATAGGAGGTTCCCATAATAATCAGACCTATCCTCAGACTTCTCAGCACCTTGTTTGCTGGACCTTGCTGATCCTCGCCATTGTGAAAGATGCTACGTAGTGTTGTGGCGGCATGGGTTCCAATCCTCTAGGACCCGAATCCAGTCTTGTCACTTAACTGTCCCATGACCTCAACGTGAGGCTAACAATAACCCATGTGGTGGCACCGTAACAAAGCTAAATCTGGGTGGATGCTTGTGAAGACCCAAGAGCCAGGCTTAGCACATTAGCTGTTTCTGTTACTAAACTCAATGGCCTGGAAATGGGCCACTTTTCCTGAAGCCTGACGTCCCCTGAGCAGTCTGGGAAAGGGTGTTCAGCCTTTCAGAGCTTCAGCCACCTCCCTCTCTGAACCATGGGGCAGCAGGTAATTCACTTTAAAGGGGCCTGAAGCCCTCCACATGGACGATGCCAGGCACACGGTAGATGCTCTCTGGGTGCTCATTCTTTACCTGCTGGGAGCCTAGCCCACTCTTAGGCAGGCCTGCAACTGCCCACGGCTCCTCCTGGGATGGGATGCCTGCGAGAGAGGGCTCGCTTTCTCTGCCTAACGCAGCCAGTGGCTTTCCTTTCTGTTCCCCAGCTATTCCCTGAGTTCCCCCACCCCCACCCCATGAATCTTCCTTTCATTTTGTATCTACAGCCTACAGATAATGTTCATGGGACCTGAGATGATAGCTCTTGGTAAAATGTGAGACGCTTAGTTCAGTCCCATAACCCACATTAACAAAACAACAAGGAAACAAATGCGGCGGCACACACCAGCGTGCAATCCCAACACTGAGGAGGTGGGCACAGGTGGATCTCTGAGGCTCACTGGCCAGGCAACCTAGTCTACTAGGTAAGTTTTAGGCCAGCAAGAAATTCTGTCTCAACACACACACGCACACACACACACACACACACACACACACGCATGCACACGCACATGCACACACACACACACATGCACACGTGCACACACGCACAGAAAGAGAGAGAGAGAGAGAGAGAAAGAGAGAGAGAGAGAACAAAAACCCCAATGAGGTTGATAGCTTCTGAGGAATGATACCAAACGTTGTCCTCTGACCTCCGTATGCATGTATACATGCACACACATGCACCCTTCCACACATAATACTCAGGTTGCAACTGCTGCCCAAAGGCCTCTCTCCCATTTCTGGGTGGAATGTTTCCCTTAGAACCAAGCAAACAGGACTGCCGCGCAGGGGATTCTCTGTGTTTTGGGGTGCAGTCCCCTGGTGTCAGTAGTATCCCTTGGAGAGGTGCCCATTGCTCTTCTGCATGCTTTCTGATCCTCTGCCCTGCATGTGCGATTTCCAGGTCCCTGGAAGTGTCAGGGTTCCTGACTGTAGAGCCCTCCTGGGGTTTTGTGGACAGTCCTAGTTCCAGGAGGAAATTTTCATTTATCTCTTACTCTTCATGAAGAAGCCTTCAGCCTTTCAGCTCAATGGAAAACTAAGGCCTGGGAGAAAAACCTAAATAAATAAAATAATACATACATACATACATACATACATACATACATACATACATACATACCTGGCCAAATTTCAGCAGAATCCCATCTGGTGTTTTTTGAGACAGTCTCACTGTAGCCTAGGCTGTGCAGTCCAGACAGACCGTGAATCTCCTGCCTCTGCCTCTCAGATGCTACCATGTCCTGTTCCACTTTCTCTTCCTTGTTCTCTTTCCTCTTCTCAAGTCTCATAAGCCCTACTGAGATACCTTCTCCCCCTTTCCCCCCATGCCCTCAGGTCTCCCAGTCCCTTGTGAACCTCAGCAACACCCCATTTCTCACTAGCAGGACAGGGGGATACATTGCACTCTCTGGGCTCTGAAGTGGAAGAAGCCCACACGTTCATCCACATCCTTGGTCCTCACAGCCCTCTCTCTCCCCTTCAGGATGCTGCAGAACAACCAGCTCCGAAGCATTCCTGCGGAGGCACTGTGGGAGCTGCCCAGCCTGCAGTCACTGTGAGTCACTGAGGGACCACCGGGGAGTCCCCAGTTTCCAGGCCCTTCCTCGGCTCCCCATTCTCCTGCAGCCCCTTCTATGTGCAGACAGCCAGCTACTCCTGGCTTTGGCTTCTTCAGAATTTGTTGTCCACAGTATGTCTGTATGCACGTGTGTGTGTTTGCAGGGTTGTGGGAACAGGATCTCCTTAGAGAGGGCCACCAGGACAGCAGTCCTGAGGCCACTGGCATTTTGCCACGGGAGCTGGAATGCTGGGTGGAGACTGCTGTCCCAAAGAATCACTGGGCAGGGGGTGTCCCCTCCCCATAGCTGGTTCTTGCCCTAGGACTTGGTGGGAGGAGGGAAGCCAGGTTCAGATACCCACTTCCTTACTCGAGTGCGTGCATGTGTGTGTGGTGTGGTGTGTGTGTGTGTGTGTATGTGTAATAGGGAAGGAGGATTGCAATCCTTGATCTTGGGCCACCCATGATAGAGCCCACCCTCCCAGGACCTCTGTAATTCCTCTCTTGC
Organism: Typhlomys cinereus; assembly: GCA_023101885.1. Lineage (NCBI taxonomy): Eukaryota > Metazoa > Chordata > Mammalia > Rodentia > Platacanthomyidae > Typhlomys > Typhlomys cinereus. The sequence goes on along the minus strand of JALPQD010000236.1, from coordinate 2,188,749 downwards.
CCAGCAGGGGCATTGTATCAATAGAACTAAGTTTATGGGTAGAAGCAGGAACAGATGCTGGAGCCAGGGAAGCCTGGCCTGCAGTCTTCTGCTCAGGTGCCCAACTGCATGAGCACCCACTCACCCAGGGCTGGGAAGGTGGCACAGGTGTCTCACACTTCCTGTGGAATCAAATTGAATTATCATATGCCTCTATATTCATCTGATGGGACTGAATACATAATTTTGAGAAAATCAAAGTTGGAGGATAAGAGCTCTGGCTTGACATTGGATATTCAAAGAGCTGTGGGCAAGACCCTCCAGGAGCTTTGGCTGTGGGTCCTGCTATGACACCATCCAGTGCATTGACGTGAAAGTCCCACAGCCCCAACCTATCTTGAGTGATTGTTCCATCTTAAATAACAGATTCCTGATCAGCTAGCTACGCCCCTTGAAGTTAGTGTTTTCCTCCTTTTAGCAGTCTGAATGGTCTCAGTGGCAGAATCTGCCTTCCCTTGTTCTCTCATCTGTCTGCCCGTTGTCCTTAGGTGTCTAGGCCTCAGCACCCACTCCTTCTATCCAGCCTCACACTGGACAGGGAAGGCAGGCAGTGTGCCCCTAGAGGCCAAGTCAGGAGATGCAAGCCAGGTGCAAGCCAGGAAAGGCCCATGTTCACTCCCCACTGGCAGGCAGACTAAACATTTGCTTAAGGTTCTGGCAAAAAACAGGGCGAGCCAAAAATAAGAGGGGCTGACATTTGCACTGAAGCATCAAAGAGGGCTTCATAGGAAAAAAAACTGGACTTATTTTGAATCTAAATCATTAATTTTGTTTGGATTTGTGAATCACCTTTTGCTTCAGGTTTTTGAAGGCCTTGCTTTCAGACTAGGCCTGGTGCAGTTTCCCTTATTGTTTCTGGAAAATGGGCCTGGAGGACTAGAACTTCAGTGTCTACCCCAAGTCTCTGCTCCTGTCTTTAAGCAGGAAGGGAGGCAGAGGGATGGGTCTTGTTTCTTACATTCCTGTGAGAACAGCGCTGTATTGCCAGATGGAAAAATGGCTCCTACTCCTGCCTCTAGTCCCAACTCAAGTCCTCAGTCTATCTTCAAGGTGCGGATTATGATCTTCCTTGCACATCTCCCAGGACTGTCCTGAACAGGACATGCAGAATTCATGCATGAAAGATTTGCAAATAGCTGTGGTGCGTGGCCAGGCCATTGGGACAGTGCTCTGTTAACTGACCACTGTTCATCCATTTTACAATGTGTCTCAAGGCTGTAAGGAGGCAGCAAAGCCTGTGTAAGGTCTTAAAGGATTTAGAATTGTCAAAGTCACGAATAGAGGGAACAGAGCATGCAAAGGTAGAGTAAGATGGTAAGGAATGGAGCATATACTAGGAAGTTTGACTGTGTGTGTGTGTGTGTGTGTGTGTGTGTGTTGGGTGTGGGTGTTGGGAAACAAGTGGAGAATGCAATTTGTGGGAAGGACCTGGGGTTAACAAGCAGCACTGATATTACTAAGGATTTGGGTTCTAACATTAAGATAGTAAGGAACCATATAAGGACTTTGAGTAGGACATCAATGGAAGTGTTTGCATTTTGACAAACTCTTTCAGCAGCAGTGATGGGAAGAAGTATGGAGACAAGAGCCAGGGAAGAGACCACTGAAAATGATAGTGGGCAGAATGCAGAATGCACAATGCACAATGCACAATGCACAATGCAGGCAGCAACACTGCAGAGTGCAGTCCCAGGTCTGGAAATGCATGGCGTCAGGACTCTGGAGGATTCACCTCTCCTTTTCCACTTGCTCTCTGGAAGACCTGGGCAGGCTCAACCTCAGTCTTCCTTTCCCTTAGCACTACAGTGGAGGTGGTTCTGACATCCAAGCACTTCAAGGGTGTGGCATGAGATGAACTAAGGTACAAACAAGAGAAACCCGGGGAAGCCACTTTTGTCATGCTGTAGCTATTAGCAGCAGCTGGATATGAGAGAGGATGGGAGGAGAAATCACCGCAGCACTCAGTTTTCTGACATCAGATCTCGCACATGGTGTAGCTCCTACAGAACATGTTGGACAAATTCTAACTACAAAGCGACCTTTAGTGTGACCGAGGTGTCCAAGCATCCAGACACACTGAAGGTTGTTCGTTCTGCCTTTAGGGCATCAATGTACATATGCACACATGCATCTGTTCATGCGCACGCACATGTGTGCGTGCGTGTGCGTGCGCGCGTGCGTGTGCGTGCGTGTGTGTGTGCGTTCCAGAAGGAGCATACAACCCATTGCAAGGACTCTGAATGGCAGGTGTTATATCTTATGCTTTTAGAGGGTCCAGGGATTCAGAGAGCACCTCAGACCACAATGAAAAGTGCTCTCCACTTAATTCTGCTGTGTTACATAGCAAACAACTCAGGTTGTTAGGTGTTGTAGTGGGTAGCATCTCCACACACCAAATCCACCATGTGGCGTCTGTAGCACGACCCTCCTTAGCAACTGCTTTCCACTATCCAATAAGGAGACAGGCAGATAGGTTCTGGGGCTGTGCAACGTCAGAGCTGGTGAGAGGCAGGCAGGTCCACTTCCGCTGTTGAAGGATGGACAGGAAGCCTCATTTGATGGCCATCGTCTAGGGACCTTTCTGCTTCTCAGAACACAGGCAAGTAGAAATGCCAAACTTTTTGCTGGAAGCCGTTAACTCAAGGAGGCACAGAAGGGCACATCACTGCTAGTACTCCTCCGTGATGTGGGGCTGTCCCCAGAGTAGGGCGAGTACATGGAGGGGCTCCTGTCTCTCCAGATGGGGGCACCTTTGTGCCCACTCCTGGGGTTGCAGAAGGCTTGGCCCTGTGGTCAGAAACAGGGATTGGGAACTAGGTATAAGGGAGTCCAGAGCGGGGCTGGGACAGAAGAGGGGGCAGTCTGCATTCCAGGCCACAGGTAGCCAGTCAGACGTGGCACACAGGCTGTTTGACTTGGCACCTGGGCTGGTGGCGCCCACTCCGAAGCACCCCCTCACTGCACGCACTTACTTCCTCTCTGACAGATGTGGGAGGGGAGGGCAGCCACGCCAGACATGTCACGCCAGGCACGAGTCCAGGCCAAGAGAAACCACTGGAAGCCAGTGGAACTTGGGGGAAAATAGAAACTGGGTGGGGGTGAGGCATGCCCCTGGGGGAGCGCGTGGAAAAGCAGAACCATCTCTCCCAAGGAGCCCGCACCAGGCTGCACTGGGGTGGGCAGCTCTGGCGGGACTGGAAGGCACAGTGGCAGGAATAGAGGGGAGAAAAGGGAAAAACATTCCCATCCTGGACACCCCGGAGGAAATGTGGGGACAGCCACACAAAGCTGGCTGACATGCTATGGAACTGGGGAAGCAAATCACAAGTGACACCAGACCCCAAACCAAGTCCCTGTTAGAACCACCACAGGGCCCTGGGCTCTGGCCAGCCACCTCTAAATACCACTCTGCTTTCTGCTGAGGGGGTGGGATGGGGACCTGGGGTCTCCGTGTGTGTGTGTGTGGGGTGTTGGATGTGCTTGTGGGGATGGGGACACCACTGGGTTCCAATATACCTAGATGGGAGGGTAACTACCTTAGTATCTGCCTTTATGTTAATCCCCAAAACCCTGCCAGATAGTTTCTAGTTAGACCATTTTATAGACTAGATAACTAAAGTCCAGAAAGGTTAAGCGAGGTCACACAGGAGGGTGTGTTAGGGGCGGGACTTTCTTTGGTTTACCTCTGACTCCAAAGGACTATACTCGCAACCGTGTACTTTAGTACCTCTCTGAAGCTCCAGCACTTTAAAATCCAGAAACTTGGGTTCAAGTCCTGGCCTTATCACTAGTTGTCAGGCAAATTACATCCTCTCTTTGAGCTTGAGGTTCCCCATCTCTAGAATAGGAAGGTAAAATGAGATGACTAGAAACTGAGGACTTCCTGATGGTGCTCCCAGCCTGCTGGGGAACGGCGGATAATTACTGTGTGGCTCCTCTAGTCTCTCTGTGCTATGGCCATCCTCCATGAACTCTCCCAGTCTCCTGAGAATGGGCACCATGGTATGGGGAGGAGGAAAACCTGAGTGTCTCCAGGACTAAATGGCTGAGTCATTCTATTCCACGCCAAGGTTCCCCCAAGAAGGGGATCCCAGGAAAGGCAAAGCAGGTGCCCCTCTATGCACTGTGACCCAGCTTGAAGGGACAGCTGCACCCAAGGCCAACGCCCCAAGCTGGACCAATAAGAACAGTGCGTGGCAGTCGCTTGCACCTGTCGTCTCAGCCTTCACAGCACTCCTCTGGGATCCATGCTTCTGGTGGTCTCCCCAACCCATAGAGGGTGACATCACTGTGGCAGAGATTGGGTCAGAACTCAGGCAGCCCTGTGCAGAGGCCGAGCGCATGCATGTCTGAAGCCTCTGGCTGTGTCCAAGAGCAAGTCTGAGGAGCCGAGAAGAGTATGGCCAGCCCTGAGTGTGGGCCACTAGTGGGCTCTGGGGACCAGGCTGTTTTCAGGGCATCTGTTTCTACAGCTCAAGTTCTGCCAGTGGTACTTGAGGACCCCAGATAGACCTGTTTCTGTCTTTACCGAGTATTTCCAAAGTTGAGTAAAGCCCGGATTGGGAGACAGTATGGTGCTGGTTGTGTGGAGAGCTAAGAACTGCTTCTACCTCCTCTTTTGCTTTGCTCTTGGTTTTTCTCAGGCTCTGCTCACCAGAGCCAGAAGTGCAGGCCACCACCATTTCTACCTGGCATTTTTACATGGGAACTGGGATCTGAACTCAGGACCTTCTGCTTGTGAGGCAGAGTTTTAACCCCTGAGCCATCTCTCCAGTCCTTGTGGTCTGTGCTTTTGAAAAGCAGGCAGATACCGTGGGGGCTGATCTGCAGCCACGGCTCTGTATTAGCAGTGCCAAGGCTGCTGCACTCACAGTCCAGCTTACAAGACAGGATAAGAGTCTGAGGCAGAGGGACAGACCAGAGACAGGCAGGGGTGGGACTCAGTAGGGTCTTCCCGCATGACAGTAGGACTTCCTTTCCCATTCACAGGTAAACTTTGAGGAGGCCCAGGTAGGCCTGAGAGGTTTCTGAAGAGTCAGTTAGGCATAGGACAGGGGAGCATTCTTCCAGGTGCTCTGAATGCTGAGGAAAGGAGAAGGGCCAAGGAGGGTGTCTCTGGGGAGTAAGGATGCTCAGTGGACAAACTTAATGATGGACAGGGCTTCTACAGCAGTGACTTTCCCAGCATCGTCCCTGGATCCGCAGCATTGCATCACCTGGGGTCTTTAGGGAGCCACATCCTCTGTCAGCGCGGGAGTCCACGCCTGAATCACAGCATTCTAGTGGCAGAGGCAAGCCTTAATGCATCACCACAGGTGTGCAGGGCACACAGAAATTTACATGAGCAATGTCAGAGACAGAGGTCTGAAGTCGAGGGTCAGCACGCTGTGTGTGCCTGGTTAGAAGTCCTAGGGAGATGCCTTTCCTGTCTCTTGCAGCTTCTGGTGACCGCTGTCATTCCTGGTGACTGTGTGGCTCCAGCGTCTACCTTCTATCCTCGCATGGCTTTTCCTCTTTTCTTCTGTCTCTCTGTGCCCTCTCACAAGGATACTGTTCACTGTATTTGGGGATCACCCAGAATTTTTTTTAAATAAGAAAGATACATACACTCATATGTGCACGCATGTGTATGCATGTGGAGATCAGAGCGTCGTTTTGTGGAATAGGTTCTGTATTTCCATCTTTACCCGGATTCCAGGGATCAAACCCTGGTCATCAGGCTTTTCTGGGAAGTAGTTATCCACTGAGTCCTCTCTTTGACTCTTACCTGCATAATCTTAGCTATCTCATCTCTAGAGCCTTCCTTTAAGTATACCTGGAAAAAAACTCATTTTCAAGCAAGGTTTCACTTACCAGTTCTGAATGTTAGGATATATACTTATTATTGAGGAGGGGGGTTTACGATTCCAGTCAATGAAAGAAAAAGCTGTGAATGGGGAAGAGGGAAGATGCACCTGGACCATTGGGAGTCGCAATTTGAGGTTGGGCAGAATAGGCTGGCACTCTTCTGTAACTCCATCAGGAGGCAGAAGAAGCAGGAACTCAAGTTTGAGGCCAGCCCGGGCTACCTGAGAAAACAAACCAACCCAGAAAACAAGTGGCTGAGGCTGTCAGGAAGAACAATCCCAGAGAGGTGAGAGGACACATAAGTCCTTCAGCCAGCCAGCTGTGCCTGAAGGAATATGGCAGAGGGAGATCCACCGCTGGCGAGAGAAGGGACCAACAGGCCCTGAGAGTCAGGCGCTCTGGTCCAAGCTCCCAATCCATAGACGTCTAGTCTGCCATGGAGAAGAGAAATCCCTATCCCCGTATCTCTATCAGCTTGGCCCCAAGTCCAACTGGTGATCTGAGAGTTTTGTCAGCACCCCCATTTTGCTCCCAGTTAGAAAGAGCTCTGGGCCCAGCTGTGCCGGGGGCCCAGCAAAGGGTCCCCAGGGACACTCGAGGTGGCGATGGCCTCCCTGGCATGGCTATTTTGGGCAGCATGATTATATGCTGCCTCGTTTGGATCTCCCCAAGGTTCCGGGAGATGATTATTGCATGTGTCTGGGCCGAGGCTGCTCTGAGGTGGGTGGGCGGATAGGCGGACAGTGCTGCAGCCCAAGCGGGTCCTAACACAGTTCATTTGACTCCTGAGAGACACTAAGAATGTCCATAGTGGGCTGAGTCCGAACCGTGCTGATGATTTGTTCGCTGTACACGGTGGTCTGTGACAGGTTTAACCCCAGCTGGCCCCTCAGGGGCCGCATGGTACCTGAGTCTCCTGGGAAGCGCTGCAATGCAGTCACCTCAGCCCTCCTGGCTTGCCCTGGCTGTGTGTGATGTTAGCAACTTCTTTTTTTTTTTAATTTTTTTTTATTACTATTATTATTTATTCAACTGTGAGCGCACGTGTGTGTCTAGAACCACGGACGAATTTGCGAACCACCATGGACGCCTCCATCTCCTTCTGCCCCGGGATTCACAGGCTCCGCCCTACCAGGACCAGAAGCGCAGGCCGCCCCCGCTTCCGCCTGGCGTCTATACGTGGGATCTGGGATCCGAACTCGGGACCTTCCGCCTGCAAGGTGGAGGCTTAACCCTTGAGCCACCTCTCCAGCCCGTTAGCAACTTCTCGAGCCAGGCAATCTCTGAACTATTCGCTCCTAAAGCCTTCTTGCGCTCTGGAGGGTGGGAGGGACCTGGGAGCTCAGATTAGGTTTAGGCTCAAGTGGGCGCCCCCGGGCAGAACCAAGAAGGGAGTAGCCCCTCCCCTAGCGACACCTCCTTTGCCCAGGCTAGTGGTTCTATCTGAACAGACCCCATGGACTAGAGCCCTTGCCTGGGTTCTGGGAATGTCTGTGAGTAGAGGAGACCCCATGATAGATATCCCTCCCTTTCCCCCCTCTGGCCCTGCCTCCTCCTATTTATCTAGTCTTTTCAGCTTTGGAAAGTGTTTGTAGTGCCCAGCACAGAAGACAGTAATAAATGAGGACCCTCCCTTTTAGCAGCTCAAGACTTGATTTGGGAATGACAGATACACCCAGCTCCACATCTTACCCCTCACCCTCCACTCTGCCATCCACATACATACACCATTGGAACTAAACCCCTGGCACAGAGAGACCACAGCAAGAGAAGAGGATGCTAAGCTGGTAGATAAAAGGGAGCTAAGGGCTAGCGAAACGGCTCAGCTGCTAGATGTGCTTGCTGCAAAAGTCTGAGGACCTGAGTTCCATCCTCAGAGCCCCCAAGAAGGAAGCAAGGGACCGACTCCTGGAAGGTGTCCTTTGACTGCCATGTGCATGCTATACTAAATAAACAAATAATTAAAAAATAAAAATGAATGAATGAATAAACAAAAGGGAGTTGACAAGAAGGATGAAAGCTAGGTGTGGGCTACTGCATGTGACAGGATTCACAATGGGAGCTGATGTTGGCTGGATGTTCACATGTGGCAGGGCTCTGTGAGCAATACAGAACAGCATTTATTCCTTGCAGCACATCTGCACAGAGAGATGCTTTAATCCCATTTTGTACATGAACACATGGAGATTTAGGGGCCGCCTCACAGATGGTTGTTCTGAATTCTGAGCCCGTGCATTTTTCTTGCTGCTTCTCACTCTGCAGCCAGGCTGGCCCCAAGCCTGTGAGCCCCTATTTCTGCCAAGTGAGTGCTGGGATTACAGGACTTGAGCCACAAACACCACGCTGTCACCCGTGCAGATATCCCTACAGGACTCCGTGCTCACAGAAGGGTGGCTATGAGGGCTCCAAGAATGTCAGTTTCCAAACACCAAGAAAGTTTGTGAAGTGTAGATTCCCAGGCGCCTTTTCAGATCTCTTGGATAGAAGTCTTGGGGACCAGGGGTCAGGAAACTATGCACACTGCTATGATGCAGAGCCCAGCAGGATCCGTAGTCTACATTCTCCACGCTCAGTGTGCCCAGGCTGCAGCATTCACAGCTCCTGAAAACACGATAGCCACACAGAAACCGGAGCCCCACCCAGAACTGATTCAGAATCCACCCTTCTACCATTCCAGTGATCAGTACTCATAGTTTCAGAATCACTTTTTTGTCCAGAAACCTGAGGGGACGCACGCTACCCTTCTTCCCAGTCCTAGTTAAGCAGTCTTTATCTGCTGTAAACTCTCCTATTCTCGGACCCTGAGGATTTTCTTTATATAGTCCTCATCCACCTATACACATGGAATAGAAACATAAGGCTTGAAATGGCTTGGTTGAGGACTTTCTAGAGGCAGCAGAAGGTGGATAACTTCTTGATGAGGATGCAGTCGGAGAGATAAGTTTAGACATTCTTAAGAACTCCCAGTGATCAATAACACCAGAAGACAGGAGGGAAGGTGATATTTTGGAGAAGGTACTTCAGTGCCACAGTCTCTCCCCTGGTTTGGGACATAGAAGCAGAAGTGCATCACTGTTGCCTGACATTTTCTGGAAGATCACATCTTATTCCAAGATTTTTTTTTTCTGTTGCAGCCTGTGCGCGGTCCAAAGAGTTGGTTCAAGAAGGCCTCAGAGGCATTAATTAGCCAGCAGCAGACTGCCTGCCCTCTACCCTTTTTCCCTTTAGGGTATCCTGAGGGGAGATGGGTCAGGAGTCAGGGAAGAACAGTCTTTATCAAGGGTCTGTGCATAATTTACATCCATTTATAAGTCTTCAGAATAAGTGGCTGGCTGGCCACTTACCCAAGTGTGGAATTTATATACCAACTGAGTATGTCAGTGGTCTGCAGTGGTCTCAGCAGAGGTGATGCTCCACTTGTCCAAGATCACAGAGTACCAGAGGGAGACACAAGGACCCTTTCCTAGGTGAGGAAACCAAGCCACAGAGAGAGGACAGGATGCTCTCTTGCATCACCCAGGAGATCACTGGAGGATCCCAGGCCAGACCCACAGATCTTTTTACCCCCGGAAAGGGGATGAGCTATTTATGCTCCCACGTGACCACTTGGACCAGATGGCTTGAAGATCAGCTGCTCATCTGAGGGACTTTTGCCAAGGTGGCCTCCCTCCCTCACCATCCCTAACACCTGTTTGACAACTTGGAGCCTTCTCCTTCCCTTGCCCTCCCTTAAACAGCTCCGGAGAGGCCAGTTCTGGAGAACTCTGAGCCCTTAGGCAGGGTCTGGGTTCAGGCAAATGAGGGCTCAGAGCGCTTGCAGGGTAAGCAGCCGTGGGATGACGTGTCTGGAGGGGGTCATGTCAGCCTGTGACAGGGAGTCTCTGTTGTCCTCTCAGCAGTGTTGGCACTGTGTCCCGGCAGCTCTCTCTGACCTTCCCATGTCTTCTAGAAGAAAAGAACTCTTTCTCCAGAGTTGTTTTCAGGGTGGTCCACCATTCTGGTGTTAGAGGACCTTCTGCGGGGGTGACCTCCGCCCCTGGCTTCTCAGAGCCAAGCCGGTGCCATTGAGACAAGAGAAGGAGACAGGGAAGGAAGGAGGAAGAAGCGCTCAGTGGGCATCTGCTGTGTGGCAGGTGCCCCATCAGGCTTCATTCTGCAGTAGGCCCACCAGCCACTTACCGAGGCCTTGCTGCAGAGCCCACCGGTCAATCATGTGGCCCTCCGACTACCCAACTCTCCTCTCCTTCCAAGTCCCCTGGGGCTGCCTCCATGTGTTCCCCTCCTGTCGGCCCCTGGGGCTTCTGGTTCATCAGAAGGGAAGGACCTTTTGTTCATGCTCCCCCCTCGGTTCTCTCTCTCTCTCCTTCTCTCTCTCCCCCCCCTTTCTCTCCACTCCCCTTAGCTTCTTTGAAAACTCAAGTCTCCTGTTTTTTTTTCTGCCCCGGCCATCTTCTCTGGCCTTGAAGAGGCCTCATTCTCTGGGGTCTGTCCTCAGAGTCTCCCTGGGTAATTTCATGTCTCCCTGTGAACTCCACGACCGCCAGGATAATGACGACCCCAGGTCCACATCCCCAACCTAGCTTGGTTCACTGAACTTCCCAATAGACGCACCTCCACCTGGAGGCTCTAGAACTGAATAGCTCTCAAAGTAAGCCACCAGCCACCTTCCTACTCCTCCTAGTAGGTCGCCTCCTACGTTCTCTGTCCCAAGAAACCATATCATTTATTTTCTTGCCTTGGAAACTGGGGTGTCATCCCCGACTGTAGCACCAGTGTGTCGGGTTCATCCCAGTTGCTCTGGAACAAGTCTCCTTCTCTTCACTTCGCTTGTCTGCAACAGCCTCCTGACTGGTCTCCTGCTTCCGTTCTGAATTTACTCTCCTCCACCAACTGCAGTCAGAGGACACTTACGGCAAACCAATCTGATCAAGCCACTCCTGCTCAAAGTTCTTCAGTGGCTCTGCCGTATTAGGGACATGTCAACCTGACCATTGAAGTTCTGGGCACAGTTGTGAAGAATTAGTAGTCAATTCTCGAGTAAGTCTGCAGGGGATTGTCTAATTGATGGGGAAGACCCAGGCCATGGTGGGTGGGACTCATCCCTGGGCAGGTGGGTAAGATGGAGGGAGCAGTTAAAGAAGTTGGCATCCTTCTGTATACTTGGTCACACGTGCTGGGCTGCCACGTGAGGATCGTCCCTCTCTCAGCAGTTATGTGGATATGGTGTGGTCAGTTCCCTTGGCCCCCGGTGTTGGTATGAGCTCTCCTGCCATGCTGGGCTAAGAGATGTAGCAGAACACTAGTAAGCAAGAATAAAACCCTCTTGTTCCCCCTTAAACTGTTTGGTCGTGAATTTATCAGCGACAAGCAGGCGCACGGTGACAGGCTCCCGCTGACAAAGCCTGAGTTCCTGGGACCTGCTCCCTATCCCGCTCTCGCCCAGCCGAGGATTTCCTGTGCTGTGAAGGGGCTCTCAGCTGCAATCAGCCGAAGCTTTCCTCGGGCCGTAGCCTCTGTTCCTGCTCTTCACTGCTGCTCTTCCTCGGACACTGGCTCCTGTTTCTCCTCCTCCCTCTCACCTCCACGTTCATTCTTCAAGACCGGTGCGCATCTCATCCTGCAGGAGGCCCTTGCTGATCCTCAGGTTCCTCCTGGTGCTCTGACACACGCGCAGCGCCTGTGAGCCGCTATCGCCCCCGTAGCGCACTGCGTTTCCTCTGTGCTATCATCTGAGTTCCCCTGGGATAGAGATGCTGCTTTTTAGTATCATATTTACTTTTGAGGTAGGGCCCCCCGACACAGGCCCGAGCTGGTCTTAAAGTCATGATCCTCCTGCCTCTGTCTGCGTGCTAGGATTACAGGGTGCAGCACCGTGCCTGACTTTTTTTTCCTTTTAACTAAGTTCACCATGTCTAGCTCTGTGTTTGGCACACAGAGACACTGAGTGACTCTGCTAAGGATGCTCCCCTCCCACAGGTCAACAAAGGCAGCACTCCCTGAAAAATCTCTGGCCAAAGAGATCATTTCTTTGGGAGCTGAGGCCGGGTGGAGAGACCATAGGGAGCTAGCTAGCCTGGTGTGTCCTTGGGGGGGAAGAATGAACATAAAGGTGGGAGTTAGCTGTAAGGTAGCAGGATTGGAAAGGTCAGACACCTGGGAGACTTGAAGCCTGAATTTCAACTTAGAGGTGTCTGACTCCTAAGGCCAGGATTTTTCTTTTCTAGATTCTTCCTTCTTTCCTGGAACACCATGGAGGCTCTGGGAAAGGAGAGGGCTGGCATGTGCAGATCCTCCTGGCTGTCCTTCACTTTTAGGAAAGCAGGAGCAGGAAACAGGGATTGGGAAGAGCAGAATGCACCTTAATAGCAAGAGCGGGCGGAGCGTCGGGCTCTCTCGTGACCCTGGGCTCTGGCTGTGCTCACACACGAAGGAATGTATATGTGGTGGGGGACGAGTTTGGGGTCCATGTGTTGTTAGACCTGTGTGTCCAAACAGACCCCCTTAAATAAAACAATAAGCATCTTATTTTTGAAGAGGCCCAGAATCACCACTTAGAGTTAGTTACCTGCTGGCCAAAGACAGTCTGTGTCCTGAGGTCTCAGTGTTTGTGGGAAGCTGACGTCTTCTATGACAAAGAGGCAGGGGCAGGGAGAACCACGGCGAAGTCCCGTTACTTCATTATTTCTGGAGTTCTAGGAGGGGGCAGGGAGGGAAGAAGCGGAAGCTTCTGGATTCCTGTGGCTGGGGAGCCCCCAGGCACTATTCCCCAGGTGGGATGCTCCCCCAACCCCAGCCCAGTCCCCTTTCCTTCCTGCTCTGTCAGCTGCAGTTGACAGCCATGAAGCTGCTCAGCCTCCTCAGGGAGCCACCGGCCTTGTGGGCCAAGACAGCTGTCTCGGCCCACAGCCCCAGCCCCAGCCTGCTCCCCCGGCCCCCATTAACCTGCCTCTCAGCCGCACATCTGCTAACCTGGAGGCCTGGAGGGCCTTAAAATAAAACCACTTCAGAACATCTGGAGTGTGGGGTGCTCGGAACCCCACCTGGAAGGGAGAAGAGACAGGAAGGGAGAGAAGGAAAAAAGACAGAGGAGTGAGAGAGAGAACTGAAGAGGGAGGGCAGTCTGGTCGGGAATGTGGGGGTGGGAACAAGGAATGGGGGGGAGAGACTGGAACCAAATTAGCCTTGGGATTTTTGCTACTGTCCTTGTCAGGTGGAAAGGATTGGAAGGGGCGTGAAGAGCATGTCCAAGGCTCTTCCTCGTCCATATTTAGATAATTCCTCCTCTGATCAGAGACCACCAGAGATCCCTGGCCACCTGAGGCAAATCTGCCTTTGAGTTATTTCTATTCTCACCCTGGTGTCTCTATACCCTGCTCTCTCTCCACTCCAGCAAGGCCACGCATCTCTTCCTTCCCTCAGCTTCTCAAACCCAGTCTCCTCTACAGCCAAGCCTGAGCTGTTTTACAGGCTAAGAAGCGTTCTTCTTCATGCTGCAAAGCCTTGCCTCTTTCCTGCATCTCAGTACAGTTTACCCCTTCCAGGAAGCCCTCCAGGATTCCATCGAATATTCAATCTGATTCCAATAGATCTATGGAAAACACTAAATACCAAGTCTGGGGACCCATTTTCCTAACCTTTTTCCTCCTCTTAGTCTTGGCTTTTGCAGCCATAATATGGTGGGTCTGGGCTCAAAAGATGAAGAAGATAGTGGGTGCTGAGCACAAGGTTGCTGTGTTCCAGATAGCAGGGTGACCCCAGTGTCCTGCTGGGCCTAGCGCCAGCCGCAGCTGCCTGCGAGACCCTCATCAAGGTTGCGTGGAGGAGACAGACAGGGTGTGGGCACAGACAGTCACAGCCTTTGGGATTAACCCAAGATCTGGATTCTGTCTTGGGGGGCTGGTACACTAAGCAGCAACTTTTGGGAAGTCCAGAAAATTCCAAGAAAGGGCTTCATGTGCAGCCCAAGGCAAGAGGCACTCATCCCTGCTATTGCCTCTCCCTGGTAAAACCTGATAAATGTTCTGCATCTGACAGTGTCTGAGCCATTCCATATCTTGAAAGGGGAAGGAGGCAGGAAGAAAGGAAGCTCTGGGGGTGCTGGCTGGCTGTGAGCACAGTGTCCACCTTGTGCCGAGGCTTCTCACCCCGGCTGAAAGCTGGAGTTGGAGAGATTACAATCCTTCCTCTCTTGCCAAACTTGACAAAACTCGATTGTACCAAGTGGAACAATGGAGAACATACTTCCCCAATGCATGAGCTCACAGCTGACCCTCTGGAGGTCAGTCACCTACAGAGCGTATTTGGATTATTTCTTCCTTTTTTTCTTCCATGGGCAGATCTGAGTCGATGCCATCACTGTAGTGTGCCTGCCCTCCGTGAGCTTATTACATAAGAGGCGTGAGACGCGCTCCCAGAAGTCCACGCTGGGGATGGAGTGATGAGTGGGAGGGTCTAGAGAGCAATGGGGCAGGGAAGAGCAGGCTGGTCACCAGCCATGTGTCAGGTATGTGCTGACTTTTTTTTTTTTTTTGTGCTGACTTTTGAAGGGGGAGAAAAAGTCGAACTGGTAGAGATGGAAGGGAATTTTTTTTTTTTTTTTTTTTTTTTTGGCCAGGAGAGAAGACGGCAAAGTGGGAGGGCAGCAAATTGGTGGTGTGAGAAGTGGCATTCAATTAGAGAAGGGCAGCTTGGCCTGGCACTGGCCCAGCTAGCCTGCATCACAGCACTGGCTACATGTAAAAGCCGTGTGTAGATGTACAGAGACAAGTCTTGATGACGCCCCCCCCAACCTCGCTCCCCACCCCCAGGGCCATCAGCCGCAGAGGCTACCGCAGGGTTTGTACCGAGATAGATTGGGTCTGGGAGATGGAGGGGACCCGCTGCCCACAGCGCATCCACAAGGCCTGCTGGGGGCCTTGAGTGAGCCCGTTTAGGAGACCACAGAAGACTTAGACCACAGCCAGGGTGGAGGGGACATGGCTTCCATACCCAGGCACGGGGAGGTGACCAGGGACAGGGGGTGTGCAGAGAAAGCGTCATGAAGCAGATGAGTGTGTCTCCACTGCCTCCCCCCGTTTGCTCTTCCAGCCCTTCCTACCGGCTGCGGGCTTCGTGAGCCCTCCCTGGCCGGCCTCCCTCTCCCCCCTCGCTCAGCACTCCGACAGTCTGGGACTTAATTATACACTGACGCACTTCGTTTAAAAAAAAGTTTATTTTTGTTCTGACTCATTGTAGAAAATTTAGAAAATACAAAAAATAAGAAGAAAATAAAAGTTGCCCACGATTCTGCCACCCAGACACAATGCTTGTTAACATTACTGTGCATTTCTCTTTGAACACACAAACACATATTTTCACTTTAGGAAACATTATAATGCCTTATGTTCAGGTTGGCTGATCATCTCTTCCAAATTACACTATCTTAAGAATTTTAACTTAGAGTATTTTTTTAAAATAGTGACATAACTAAATATATTATAAAATTCATCCCTATTTAATTTTCAAACATTTTCATAGTATTAAGTCTTCAAAATAAAACTTTAGCTAACCCCTGACAACTATTTTTTTTTTTTTTTGGTCTGTAGATTGTCCCGTTCTGAGCCTCTTGTATTGATGGACTTATACAAAATCTAATTTTTGGTGTACTCCTTCTTTTATCTAACATGATGTTTTCAAGATTCAATATTTCATTCCTTTTTGGTTTGTTTTCAGTATTTTATTTGAGAGAGAGACAGAGAGAGAGAGAGAGAGCGAGAGAGAAAATAAGGACAAAGGAGAAGGAGGAAAAGGGAAAAGGAGCAGGAGAGGATTTCAGGGACAACTTTCAGAAGTCACGTCTCTCCTCCCACCATGTGCACCTCTGGGATTGAACACAAGTGTCTCGGTTTGCAAGCAGGTGCCTTACCTTGAATTACAGCACCAGACCTTTTTTTTTTTTTGCTTGTTTGTTCTCAGACAGCATCTCTTTATGTAATCCAAAGTCTCCTACTTCTACCTCTTAACTGCTGCTCATTTCTGTCTAGTGATAAATAATATTTCATGCCATGAACAAACGTATATTGTTTTATTTCTGTATCTGTTCATAGTCAATGGGCTGTTTCTGCTTTGTGGCATTCTGCAGTTTCTTTCAGCAATGTTTTATAGTTTTTCTAAATGTGCAAGTTTACACTTTTTCTTGTGCTGGGGATTGAACCCAGGGCTTTACCAGCATTAGGCGAACCCCCCAACACTAAGTTACATCCTCAGCTTCTAAGATTTACACTTTTTTCCTCAATTTATTTCTAGGTGTTTCATTTTCGTTAATGCTATTGTATAGGGAATTGTTTTCTTATATTATTTTTTGGGAGGGGCGCCTGTTACAACGTGTCACCCCCAAAACATCAGAAATATGACTGATGCATGCATATTGGCTTTCTTTGTGGATCTTAATTAGGTGTTGCCATATTGGTAGATATTTTCAGAGGTTTGATAAGGGAAGTCCCTGTCCATTTTTCACTTATATTGCTCACTTTTCATTTTATGACAGGAACTTTAGTCTTATTTCTTCAGAGTGCCCATTTTCTCTGCCAAAAATGTGCTGTGGGGATTTTAACTGGAATTACGTTGTCTTTACATTGAGTTGCAGTTGCTGTACATACTTGGAAAATGCAGCCTTCTCCCACAGGATAAATTATTTTTCTTAATCCAAAACATCCTTATATCACAATAATGCTCTTTTTCTCATAAAGGACCTATATACTTCTTGCTGGAATTACTTAGTGATGTTTATTGGGTTTTGTTGTTTATGAGCTTTCTTGGTGGCTGCTACTAATGGGAAAGGGATGTTTTTACCATTGTCTCTACGGCTAGTCTCATAGTTTAGTAAAATGCTTGAATGTAGTCATTTGTTTTCTGCTCTATTGAAATACTTGAAGTAAGGTAATTCATAAAGAACAGACTCTGCATACTAGATGGGTGCTCTACTTCTGAGCTATGTCTCTGCGCAAACAGTGGTTTTTCTTAGTTCATAATTCTAGAGGTCAAAAAACATAGTACTTGACTTGTAGTATATCAATGGCAATACTCTTAGATTAATATGAAAACTTAACAAGCCACCAAATACAAGGTAAGTATATGTACTTGCTCCGATTTGAACGTGGTTTGAGGACATTCTGTCTGTGTCACAACACAGCTATTGACATTATGACAGAGAATATATGCAAGAGAGAGCAGGTGAGTCAGGAAGCAAGGGAGATTCAGGGCTGGGGCTCACTCTTTATATAGCAAAATGTTCTCAAGGAAACTAACCAGGGTCCACAAGAACTACATCAGTCCTTCTGAGTGTGGGGTCAGCAATGACTTAATCAACTTCCACACAGGCATCACTTTTTAAAGTTTTTGCCATCTTTCCACATCATCGGACTGGGGACCAAGCTTCCAGTCTATGACTTTTTGGGAGAATATACTCAAACTATATTGGAAATGGAGTCAAGTGTACATATTTGTATTTATTTGCTTGGTTGAATTTTCATATTATCTTAAGGGGATTGACATTGATTTTCTTGGATTCATTAAGTATGGCATTTATAGGTATCTGATATTTGTAAATAATAATTGGACTTAGAACTTTTAGGGGAATGATTATTGGCAATTGTAACAATGAGCATATTTATTTTGTTAAGAATTTTTATGAGGAAAATCTGCAGTAGTTTCTCATCAAGCTTAATGATAAATATATATTTACATTTTATATAAATTTATATATATAATATATAAATAATCCTGGTGGTTTTTGGGAAACTGCTCCTTCATTTGTTTGTTTATTATTTGGTTGTTTATTATTTTGGTTGAGACTCTATACTCCTGACTGGTCCACAACTAGCTACGTAACCCAGGTGTTATAGTAAGATACAGGTATCAATTTGATAGTTGAGGGTTTGAGCTCTGGGCACATTTGTAGAGAATTAGTAGTTAAGTCCAGAGCGAACCTGCAAGAGATTGTCTAGTTGATGGAGAAGGCCTAGCCCATGATGGGTGGGACTAGGCTCTGGAAAGGTGAATAAAATGAAGGGAACTGTTTGAGAAAGAGGCATCCTCATATATACTTGGCCAGATGTGCTGGTCTGACAAGTAAGGATTGTCCCTCTCTCACCTGTTACGTGGGTATGGCACGGCCAGTTCCCTTGGCCTTTTGGTGATGTCACATGCTCTCTTGCCAAGTTGGACTGAGAACTGTAATAAAGCTCTTGTTCCCTTAAGCCATTTGGTGGTAATTTTTACCAGCAACAATGCAGGCGAACTGCTATACCAGGCTTATCTCAAACTTATGCCAATCTGCCTGAATGGTGTGTTTGCAGGCATGTACCACCCTGACCAGTTAATGCAGTGTGGGGCATGGAACCTAGGGCTTCATGCATGCTAGGCAAGCATTCTACCAACTGAGCTACATCCCAGCCCATCGTGGTAATGCATTATTCTTATCACATTCTATTGGTCACATTATACTTACACTTGTAAAATGTTCATAAATGACAATGGGCCAATAGCTCGTTCTCCTCTCTTTGCTGACTTTCACAATTGGGCAGAGGGAATTGAGGCCCTTCCAGCTTTTTCTCTCCCTGAAACATTCTATAAAGCAAGACAATGACTCTTTTATTTGAAAGTTTGGAAGACTTGTCTGGTCCCAGGACCTTTGCTTGTGGAGCAAATTCTTCGATGATTCTAATTTCATCTTTGAGTGTTCAGACTCTTATGGTTTTCTAACTCATTTAATTTTGTCACTATGTTTTCCTGAATGATTTGAGGAAAATGGTTGAATTTTGAAAACATAATTGATAAGCTGTGTCATGCATCCATTGTGGTTTATCCTTTCTTTTTAAATGCTTCATTGATATTTCCATTCTTTCCCTTTTCCTTTCCTACCCCCTTTCTTTCTTCTTGGTACTCTGTCCTGCAAATTTGCTGTCGATTTCTATTCTTATTCTTCTTATTATTATTATTAGAAGTAGTAGTAGTAGTAATAGTATTGGTAGTAGGTGTGTGTGTGTGTGTGTCTGTGTGTCTGTGTCTGTGTCTGTGTATGTGTATACACTCAGGCATACAAGTGAGTGTAGAGATCAGAGGACAACTTTGTGAGTCAGTTCTCTTCTGCATTTTACATGAGTTCTAGGGAGTGAACTCAGGTTATCAGGTTTGTGTAGCAAATGCTTTTACCATCTGAATCATCTCACCTGTTCTGCAAATTTGAGTAATCTTGGCTTCTTCAGACTCTGAACTCTGTTCCCTCAACTGATAGGTACACTAGTTGTGCGAGGGCTCCCTCTTTGTATGGAGGGCTGAAAGCGCTCTCCAGGCAGCGGGCAACCGAATGTCCATTTGCTTTCCTTCTTCCAGGAATCACTCTCCAATGTTGCACGTGGTCTATGATATTTCCATTGAGGCAGAAGGGTGAGCCCAGTTCTTTTTACTCTATTGTCCCCGGAAGTAGAAGCCACAAAATCTTGATTCTTGAGGCTAGTGATGTAACTCTGTGATAAGCATTTTCCTAACATGCTTAAGATCCTGGGTTCAATATCTTGCAACATGGAAAAATAGTTCTTGTTCCTTGTTCTTGAGTTTTTGAATTTAAATTACTCTCTTGATTGCCCGTTCTATGTTTTTAAGTATTTTTTTTCCCTTAAGTCAAGAACAATACACAGCTACTATGTTTTCTGACCTCCCCTTGCAGCATAAAGCTTGTATGGTTAAGAACATATCTGTGGGAGCTCAGCTGGTAAAGTACTTGCCATGCAAGTATAAGCACCTGAGTTTGAGTCCCAGAACTACCATAAAAAAATTCAGGTATGGGGGCTGGAGAGGTGGCTCAGGGGTTAAGCGGGGGGGGGGGGGGGGCTGCGTTTCTGGTCCTGGTAGGGCGGAGCCTGTGAATCCCGGAGCAGAGTAAACAAGGAGGAGGTGGAGGCGTCCATGGTTCCCAAATTTGGCTGTGGTTCCACACACACACGCACACACGCACACACACACACACACACACACACACAATTGAATAAATAATAAATAATACCAAAAAATATTTTAAAAATTCAGGTATGATTGTGTGTTTGTAGTTCCATTGCTAGGGAGATGGAGACAGGTAGATCTGTGGGGCTCCCTCGCTTGCCAGACTTGCCAACCAAGTAAATTCCAGGCCAGTGAGAGATACCATTTCAAAAAGCAACATGAATGGCACCTGATGTCTGGTACACACACGCACATGCACATGCACGCACCCACACTCACACACACACCCACCTACTCCCCCCCCACAGCACTGACACAAACATTGCCAAACTAACTTGATACAAAACCCTTGGATCAAAGTTTATTTTTTCTTAAAATCTTATAATATATGCTCTGGCAGTTTTCTTCTGGCATGTTATGTGACAGACCATTCTGAGCTCACTTGTTTCCTATGGTTTCTTCAAGGAAACCAAATTAACTCTGCAAATGCTTTTGAGGCTTTTTTTTTAATCCTCACAAATGAAAAGTGTGCTAGACTGTATTGAGCCACGAATCTTTTCTTCTCCAGTCTGTCTTTTGTGGACCCAGGTTTGTTCAACTCACAGCAGGCATTTTAAATCTGTACCAGCTCCCCAGCTTCATTACCTCCTTCATTACTGTGGTCCTGTGCTTCTGCTCCACTTGCTTCGCAATACTTTGAAGTACCTTCGTTTCTTCAGTTCAAATTCACTTGTCTTTGCTGTTTCTCTCATTTCCATCGCTGTCAGCTCATTCCCTTTCTTCCTGAATTCAAGAAGCGCTTCATGTCTGTCCTCCTTATGTTCCTTCAACTTTGTGAGGTGCCAGCTCTGTTCTGTCACTTACAGTGTGAATTTGAATATCATTCTTTCAACTTTCTTTTCCTCACGAGCTTCCCATATCCCACCCAGCTCCACTGACTTCTACTTGTCTTCCAAATGGCCTTTTATCTTCCCCCATCTTATTTTGCTCCTGTATTTTAGCTTCCTCCCCCACCTCATTGGTTTTTGTTCCTGCTTCAGAGAAATTAAGATTATTCAGGTCTTACCTGACCTGAATACCATGTAACTTCTGATACGTTGCTTCCTATTTGAGTAATAAATTACTTTTTTGGGTATATATTTAGGTGCCCGTGTGTGTATAGAACAGTGTGTGTGCGCCTGTAGAGACCCAAGAGTGAAATTGGATTGTTTACCTTTTTTTTTCCTCTCACTTTTTTTCCTAATCATACAAGCTCAATGGGTACTTGTCCTCTCCCTCCTTCCTCCTCTTCCCCCCTTCCTTTCATGCCCTCTTCCAGTGCTTTCCCCTTCTTCCGTCCCATCCCCTGGAGCATCCTTTTGTGTGAATGCCAAATCTCCCTTTGAGTCCTCCACCCTAGTAAGGGTTCAAGACTCCGTGGCAGAGCCCAGAGCCCCTTCTTGGGCTCCCCTTAGTATGGGAGCTCTATTATGACTGTTAATCCCTTGCCTCTAAGGATCCTACTGCCTGGAGCCTTCTCCACTGTGATCCATGCTAGACTTTGGGGGGGTGGTTGACATGTCAGCCATTGTGCAGGTCAGGCAAAATGACTGCTGCAGCTGTGTAGAGTATTTTGCATATTGTTGATCCTCCCTATCTTTAGCTCTTACAATCTTGCTGCTACCTCGTCCTCAAGGTTCCCTGAGCTTTAGGATGAGGAGAGGTTAGGCTGGTCTTGTTCCAGGTGATTAATGTTGCTCTACCTTCTTATTGCTTCACTCTGGGATTTCCCAGGCTCTGCCCTCCAAAGTCAGAAGTACAGACCACTAACATTTCTGTCCTGTGTTTTTATATGGGATCCAGGATTAGAACTCAGGTTCTCTGCTTGAAAGGCAAAAAACTTAACCCCTGAGTTATCTCTCCAGCCTTGTCATAAATTACTATCAGAGATATATCTAGATTTTCAGGGTATTCTTACCCCTTTTTATTTTTTATTTTTTCAGAATGAAAAAAATGTTCCTTTTTTAGTTTTTTCTTCTTATCTTTTAAATGTGTCTGTATTTTGTAAACATGGTGAGATACTCATAATATATAAGCCACAATCTTAACTCTTTTCTTCCATTTTCATGTGTGTGTTGGAGGGATGTGTGCATGTGTATATAGTGTTCACTTATGTGTGGGCACATGTATTTTTGGGTGCTTGTGTGAATGTGTGCATATATATGTAGAACCCAAAAATTGATATCTGAAATAATTTCTATCTCTTTTTTCACCGCGTTCTTTTTGAAACAGGATCTCCAATCAGCCCAAAGCTCACTGATAGGACTGATCCTGCTAGCCAGCTACCTCTAAGAATTCTTATTCTCTGCCTTCCAAGGCTGAAATTATAGGTGACAGCCAGCCACACCTACCCAGCATTTTATGTGGGACATAGGGATCCCGATTCTGGTCCTTTTGCTTGTATGGTCAGTGCTTTAACTGCTGAGCCCCAAGCCCCATCTCAGCTATTTTTAAGTGTACAGTTGACTCGCATTAGGTTTGGTCACATTGTACAGCTATGCCATCATCCATGAATCTTTTCTCATCTTGTAAAATAGAAGCTCTGGGGTTGGGGATTTATCCCAGCTGGCAGAGTACTTTCCTAGTATGGATGAAGCTCTGGATGCCCAATCCCCGGTGTCAAATAAACTGAGTGTGGTGGTGTATACTTATCATCCCAGCACCCAAGAGGTACAGACAGAAGACCAGAAGTTCAAGGTTGTCCTCAGCTACAAACCAGGGTTAAATGAGACCCTATCTCAAATCAAATCAAATCAAATCAAAGCAAAGCAAAGCAAAGCAAAGCAAAGCAAAGCAAAGAAAAGCAAAGAAAAGCAAATCGAAACAAATCAAAGCAAAACAAAATGACAAAAAACACTGTGCCCATTAAGCAATAACTCCTCATGCTTCTGGTAAACTCAGTCAACCTGCTGCCCCTGTGAATTTGACTGTTCCATGCAGCATCTGTTCTTTTGTCGCTGACTTATTTCAGGATTCATTCACGTTGTAGCATGTGTCAGAATGTCCATTTTATTGCTAAATAATAGTCCATTGTGCATACAAAATTCATTTGTCTATCCACCATCTGTTTTAACAGTGCTGCTATGAATATGAATGCACAAGTGTCTCTTAGGGTCCTTGCTTTTTTTTCTTACCTTTGAAAGAAAAAAACTATCCAGATGTAATATTTGTTATTATGATAGTGATATGAATTTGCCATAGTTTCACTTTCTCTCTTTCCTAAAACAAGTCAACCAATTCCTCAGATGTACTGCAGAAAAACAGGCTGGTGCGCACAATTCTCGAGTCAGATTTTGGCATCTAAGCAGAATAGCACTTGGCACAGCTTTCGTATCCTGTGGTTATATCATATCCCTCACCCAATGATCTGTTATGTGATGCTCGCACTAAGGTCTGCATGAAAGTCTATGCACTGGTTTACTTCCCAGACTGAATAGCGAAGTCACCAGAGAAAACAACAAACAACACTGTGCTTAGGTTCCACCCCGCACCAATGAACTCAAAATTTCAGTCCCAGGTGTCATAGCTTTGAAAAGCTGCTGTGGCGGTGCTGCGGGGGAGCCAGAGAGCTTTGCTGGGGTGGTAGCGCGTACCTGCAATCCCAGCAATTCCAAAGGCCCTGGGTGAGAAAACTGAGCGTCTGTGACTGGGCTGTATAGTTAAACAAACCTTGGTTTTGTTTGTTTAAAAAACAACTTCCCTCAAGATTTAAGGCCATCACCAAGGTTGTGCTAGAAGTATTAATATGTGGTCTGGTTTTATTCTCCCCGATATCTATCTCTGAACTTCAAGACAGTCCTTGTAAAACTCAAGGAAGGAGTCACATTCAGCCCAATCTCCTCCTTTCTGCTACATTACCGTCAGGGGGTTGAAGCACCCCAGTGAACTGAGAAATCTGGGTTGGGGTAAAGCAGATGATGCATTAGCTACCTCAGAAAAGCCTCCTGTGTGGAGGGGTGCGGCCATCCAGTTTCCTGGGTTCCGACCCACAATAGACAGCTGAGTTGGAAGAAGATGAGGTTTTATCTCCTGTCTATGTTGGCTGGGCTGCTCTATTCATAAAGCGAGGAACCCCCACCCTCAGCTTTGTTCCCCACTGTCCCTTATTAGTAGAGATCAGATTCTGGTGCGACTCTTGCCCCAGGTCTGTTTGTTTGTTTTTTAATCTTTCTTCCCCTCCTAATACTTTTACCGCTGCTTTAGTGTTTTCATGTTAATGAGCACAACTGAACATGTTCGCTTCATTTCCTTCTCAGAAGAGAGGGACCATGGCCAGGCGCCCTGTGTGTCCGTGCATCTGCTGTGAGTGTATAGTCCTTGGGGAGCTGAGGCTCACGATGAACGCAGGAGAGAGCAGCACCAGGTGGGTGGGCTCAGGAGGTTCTAGAAAGAGGGGAGCTTTAAACAGAGATTTGAAGAGAAAAGGGAGAAACATAATTTAAATGGCCATCACCTACTTTGAAAGTATTGGGGTGGACAACCATGCAGCAAGAGGCAGATTTGCAGTTGAAGTGGAGAGAGGAGGCTGATGAAAGTCCATTCTAGAAAAGCAAGTTAAAGGGTTCAGAAGTGCCTGGAAGCTACTGATGATTTCTGAGCAAAAAGGAAAAACAAGATCAGAACTCTGATAACGGGTGGGTGATGGGTAGATAGATGGATGGACAGGAGGTAGGGAAGCTGGGCAGACAGGATTGATACCACAGAGGTACAGCTTCTCTGTTTCTCATAGTGGTCCACAGGGAGGAGAAAACAGATTGTGGAAAAGACTAGAACGAACCCTGCATTAGGAAAGCCAGAACTAGTATGGACTTTCTTTTTTTTCTTCTCTCCTTCTTCCATTATACCTTGAGAAGTGCTAATATGTGCTTTGGTTTTATTCCCCCTGGTATCTATTATGGTGGAGTTTGCTAATAGTGTCTTCAAAGCACTAGGATGTCACTCATATTCTTCTAAACTCTGACGTCACTGCCCCCCTGTCTGGAGAGGCAAGATGGGAAAACCCCCATCTGCCTTTTCTTCCACCCAACCACATCTGTCTTTGCCAAGAGCAGGCATCAGGCCCAAACAACCACAGAACTCGGCTCCCAAACACATCTCAGACATCCAGGCAGGTCCGCGGAAACCAGCCTGCCGTCTGGAATCCACTGCTGGAGGATGGGGCATAGATGAGATAGCTTTTTGTAGTCCCACCCCTGAATTCCGGGATTGTCACCCACACTGTTGGCTTTTTGCCCAGATCCATAGGTCCGTGTCTTCAGGGGAGGCTCATGAAGGCTTCACAGTCTCCTGCTGCCTCTCTCCTGGAGGGCACATAATTATTTTTATATATTACTGCTGAATAGAACACAAGGAATAGCTTGCAGAAATGCTCAGGTATTAGTCTTTGATGTACACAAAGGAAGCGACTTCTTTTCCTCCTGGGGCTCTTGCACATCCATCAATTCTCCTGACAGATGGAGGGGAAAGGAGGCTTGGGCATTAGCATGGCCTGAAGAACAAGGTGGAATTGCCTTTATGTTAATATCCTACTTTTGATGTATTGGAAGACTGACAGAAAGAGGGGAAGGATCTTATTAGGTGACATAAATCAGAGCTGATGAAATCCCTTTCTCCCAGCAAACTGAGACCTTCCCTACGCAGAGTGAGAATGAGGAAAGGAAGTGCCAACCCCACAGCATCCCCCCTCAGTCACAAGTGCAACCATGAGGCTAATTCAAGTCTCTTTTCACCTTCACTCACCCAGCTCTTTGCAGAGGAGCTTACGCTGTCAGCCCTGGTGTCTCGGGAGGCCTCTTCTGCCCCCTTGCAATCCTGTTAACGGGGACCTATCCCCCAGAATGCTCCAGCTGTTGGTTTGGCGACTCTTCTGGAAGGGTGCATGCTCCATGAGGGTCAGAGGTAGAGGGTAATGGCTGCGACCTAAGTGATGGATGACGCTTTGGAGTGGCTGCTAGATTCCAAGATTTTCCGAGGATACAACCACTGGCAAGAGTTGGAAGAAGAGAGCACTAGGCAGAAAGATGGGGGGTCTCACAGTCAACTTTGTCTGTGCCATATTTTTACTCTGTGATCTTGACCAAAATACTTGATCGCTCAGGGCTCCCTGGTTGAATGAGGTTCCTTTCAGCATTCATTTATAAAACTACGGTGCTTTTTAAAAATATATATTTTATTTATTTATTTATTTATTTATTTATTTATTTATTTATTTATTTATTTTGTGTGTGTGTGTATCAGAGGGCACTGTGTGTCTCTGTGGGGGACCAAGGGTGACTTCAGAAATCATCCTGGATTGCTTCTACCTCCTTCTTGCTTCCCTCTGGGATTTCCCAGGCTCCATCTACCAGGGCTGGAAGTGTAGGCTGCTGACGTTTCTGCCTGGTGTTTTCATGTGGGATCTGAACCCAGGACCTTCTGCTTTCGAGACAGACTTAACCCCTGAGCCATCCCTCCAGCCTAAAACTATGTTAAACAAGTGATACTCTGAATGTTTTTCCATTGCTGGAAATGGAGCCCACTTACTGGTGCACATCATACAATATTCAGTCACTAAGGAGTCTCCAGTATTTAGCCAAGTGCTTATAACCTGACCATAAAAAAAGACATGGGGTTAAGGATTAGGGATGTAAATGCCACTTGCCCAGAATGAATGAACTACTATTATATCCATCCATGGTGGAGAAGTTTCAAGGAAGAAAATGACATAGTCTTTGCTCACAGATGTTTTCCAGTCTAATGGAGCAGATATCTAATTTTTTTGCCCTGACTGACTCCCCATCTCTTCCCAGCTCCCCATCTCTCTGGCCCAGACTCTGCATGTTCCAAGTCTGTGTCTCGTTTTCAGAAGCTTGTTAAAAGATTACTGAATAATGCTTGCAGACTTTTTTTAAACAATAGCGGACAAATTCTACACTGTTAAAAAGGAATACTATCCAAATGCTAGTCATCCTGAGATGCATGTGGGGTGATGGGAGGAGTTGGCTGCTTGACTCTTGGTGTGATATATGCTTGAACTTGGCCTGTTTGGGGACAGAAGGACAAAGTGCAGAAGAATTTATTCAAAGAACGCTTAGACTCCTAGTTAGATGCATCCATAGAACCCTTAAACTTTATCCTATTCAGGTAAAGAAACTGAGTCCAGGAGGGGAAGGAGTATGCCAGAAGTCACAGAGCTTTGTGCTTCAGGGGAACAAAACCCTCGGCATGTTTTTCTCAGCTTCAGTTGTTCCAGTTCCTACAGTTAAAGTTCAGGTACGCCAGGTTTCTAGGACCAGCACATTCTCCACCCAGCTATCTCCCATCCTCCCTAAATCCTCTTTCTCTGCCTCACACAGCAGCTTTGCTGTATAATACCCAACTGATTATTTATTCTCTTCCCACAGTAGACTCTGGCCAGCCGTCTACACCTCCTCCCTTCTGCCAGATGTGCTTTCCTCTTCCACCTGGAGGGATTTCAACTGTCCTCAAGACTCAATATGAATGTCACCCACTCACTTCTGGGAAGCCTGCCCTATCTTCCTCGGCCTAATAATCATACCCATTACTTTGTCCCTCTACTTCCAGACACCCCCACCTCCTTTCTGACACATGAGTACACCCACACTATCTCACGATTGGTTGCTCATTTGTTCATCCTCATTAATGTACTATGAGTTCCTGAAGAGCAAAAACCAAATGTCATTCGTCACTTCTCAGAAATGTCCAGTATGGGGCTGGGGAGATGGCTCAGGGATTAAAGCCTTTGCATCACAAGCGAAAGAACCTGAGTTCAGCTCCCCAGATCCCATGTAAAAATACTAGGCAGATATAGTGGCCTGTAATTCTGGCCTTAGAAGGTAGTGAGAAATCTCAGAGCAATGCAGTAAGGAGGTAGAACAATCCAGAATGATTCCTGATGTCATCCTTGGGCCTTCCTAGGCACACAGGTGCCCTCTTATACACATGCCTGCACATACATGCACTCCCACCCACATGCAAAACATATATGTGCATGCACACATTCACACACACCAAAAAGAGAGAAATGTCCAGTATGTCAGCCACTAGCTTCACCCGCCAATCAAATAAAATAAAACAAAAATTTTGGCTCCCCAGTAACATCATTCATGTTTGAAGTGCTCAATAGCCTCTGTGCCCTGTGGCCATTCCTGTCTTCAGAGGGTGCTTTATTGGACAATTTTGCCCTACACACTAAGGCACACTCAGCACCCAGGAAGGAGAGGGGAAGGGTCTAGGGAGCCCTTTGCTTCTCACATGGAGACAGCTTGAACTCATACTTATGTAACATTTTGCCTCCTACTGCCTTCTGCCGTCACTGGTACCTCCCAACCCAGAACAAAGAAGATGCTTGAAGGGGAACTTCCTGGAACAGGGTGTGGAGTTGTGTCACATGTGTTCTAGACTTGCTTACTATTTCTAGACAGGCACATTGCCTGGCACCCCCTGAGGGCCTGTGTTGGGATTTCCCTCATTAGCTGAGACAGGAGGTAAGACCTTTCAAGACAAGCTCTGAGTTCATGTCTGCATAAGGTTGTTGATGCCCTAGATTCTGGCTCAAGGGTTACTCCAGCTCATCCCTCTTCCCTTCATATACCCTAAAACACCCTCAGACAAGGATAACAGACACAGCCTGAGGACAGGGTGGGCTTCCCTACCACTTGTCCTCATAGCCCCCTGAGCTGAAGATCGGGCATTGAGGCAGTCACAAGCCCCTGCACAGAAGTTCTGCAGTTGCACCACATTGCTCAGGGCAATGGAGATGCATAGTGTGGGAGAACTAACCCTGTTTGCCTTGGTGACTCCTGTTCCCTGTCACACCCTCTGCACTGTCCCTGAGTCCTGTCCCCAAGAACCTTTTCTTTACCTAAGGAGACAGCTTGGGCTCATGCTTATGCAATAGCCTCCTAGTGCTTCCTGCTGCCACTGGTATCTCCAACCCAGTGCAGCATCATGGTTTTGGTGATCTTCCTCCACTCCAGTTCAGAATGCTGTTCTTTTTTAAACCCTATCTATCTATCTATCTATCTATCTATCTATCTATCTATCTGTCTGTCTGTCTGTCTGTCTGTCTGTCTGACTGTCTGTCTGTCTGTCTGTCTATTTATCGTGTGTGTGTGTGTGTGTGTGTGTGTGTGTGTGTGTGTGTGTGTGCATCAGAGAGCACTGTGTCCCTGTGGAAGATCAAGGGTGACTTCGGGAATCATCCTGGATTGCTCCTACCTTCTTTTTGCTTCGCTCTGCGATTTCCAGGCTCCACCCACCAAGACCAGAAGCGCAGGCCACCACCATTTTTACATGGGACCCAGTATCCAAATTCAGGACTTTCTGCTTGCAAGGCAGGATCTTAACTCCTGAGCCTTCTCTCCAGCCCACAGCATACTGTTCTTGCTACTTGTGTATCTCTTTCTCTAACGCTGCACCTGTAGAAAACTCACCTCCTACTCCTAAATTGGGAGTATGCTCATATGCCTCTTCTTCTATGAGGCCTTCCTGGATTTCTACAGACAAATGGGTGGGTCCCTGCTCTTGGCTCCAAGAGTGTTTTCTACAAACTAGATCAAAGAATGTGTAGCTATGGGTTTAAAGCCAGAGGTTTTGGAGTCAGACCAACGGCTTCCCCTCCCTGTGCCTCCTTTTCTATGTGCAAAGGGCTAGGGTGAATATCAAGTAGGATAGTATATGTAAAATGCCTGGAACACCTGCCAGTCAGCTCGTTCTCACTGCCTGTTAGTCAAGGCCCGTATATTGTCTTAGTAAATAATAAAGTAAATAGTCTGAGAGCTTCTGAGAGAGACTACGTGTTATTCAAATTTGATTCCCAGAACTGAGCACAATGCTGGCATAATAGTAGGATTGTTGGGTTTAATCCATTCACCAATGCTGTTTGTCCATGAGGGGTATTTCAGGCAACCTGATAGGCGCCTAGGGACATGATGGGGGCAGTGAAGATTTGTGGAAGTCCTCACAAAACCACAGGGCCTTGGAGTGCTATCAGTATGTCCAAAAGTAGAGGAGTAGCATAGTGCCTAAGCGGCCCAAATCTGGGGTACAGTTGGCTAGTCATCAGGTAGGTGGGTATTTTCCAGGCCATGTCATAGGCAAATAACCTCTACCCCCCCATGGGAGCCTCTTGGCTTCTGTGCAGAGGCTGGAAACTGCACCAGTGGCCAGTGCTGGGGTGGGAACCAGTGGCCTTGGTGCCTGTGGAGGCCTGGGCCCCTCCTCGCTGCTCCGCAGGTACCAGCTTGCTCCTGTTGGAACCCTTGCCTTCCCTGGCAGGCCCCTGGTCAGGACTGTTGGTCCCTCCAGGCAATCAACGGCTCCCACGTGGAATATTTTCCCCATAGAATCACCATTTCCGTAGTGGGTGTCCTTTGTGTTTTAAGTTTTAGCATCTTTCCTGCCCTTTTATATACTTTTCTAGAGTCTAAGAAATGCCCTTCCCTTCTCCACTTCCTCTCCCTTCCCTATATTTCACTTAAAGTCAATTTGTACCTTTACTGCCCTGGACAAGAAACATGTATCAAATGTCAAATTTACATTCTTTTTGTAGAGGTCAGGTCTGTCCTTCCACCATGTAGGCTTCTGGAGATTGAACTCAGGTCACCAGCTTGGCAGATCGGTACCTTACCCACTGAGCTATCTCATCGGCCCATGAACTTTCTTTTTTTATATGAATTTAATATTTTATTCATTCATTCATTCATTCATGCAAGAGGAGAGATGGAGAGAAAGAAGGAGAGAGAAGCCTCTTTTGGAACTTCTGGAAGTTGGTTTGTTTCTTCCACCATGTGGACTCTGGGTGAGGTTTGCGTGCAGGTGCGTCTGTCTGCTGAGCCATCTCGCCAGCCCAAATGATCATCCTTCATTTTCAAAGTCTCTCCCCTCCGATCTTTCTTTTCCCTTCATGGTCTCAATTAGGAAATGAGAACAGAAAAGATCTGGCTCCCAACTTCTGGGGACTTTTGCGTGAGGGACTGTGCAGGCTTCCAGTGTGCAGCCTGTGTAGCTAGCTGCCCAGGGCCCGGCCTCAGAAGGCCCTTCCCCTGGGTTAGATCTCTTACTGATATTTGATTTTTTTTTTTAAGTCAGGGCCCTCATAGCTCAGGCTGGCCTCAACCTTAGTGTGTAACCCATGCCAGCCTCATACTGCTAATCCTCCTGCCTCCACTTCCCAAGCACTGGCATGTGCCATCATGCTTTGCATCATTTTTAAATTCCTAACAATTGTTGAACAAGGACTTCGTGTTTTATTTTTGTGTGGTCTCAAAAATCATGTAGTCTGATTGGTGCAAAACTCCAAGAAGAGAAGAGACAACCAGGCTGGAGTGAGAGTTAGGGCAGAACAATCTGCCTGTCTCAGTGGCCGGGGTCAGGCAGCTGGCTGACTGCTGGCTGGGAGTTCTTCTTTTCTGAACTTTAAGTGTTTGAAATGGAACCTTGATCCCAGTCTCTCTATAGAAAGTTGTGAGGGAAAATGGTCAAAGCCTAGGACTGAATGAATGAAGACGCCATGCTGTGGAGGAAATGGGGGGTCTTTCTCTCTCTAGTTGGATGAGGAGCAGAGCTTTTCCATGGATGTGTCCCAGACCTGTGAAACCTCCTTCATATCAACTTGTCTTGTGAATTCTGGTTTTCAGCTTCTTTCTGCTCTTAAGGATGCCTATCCTGCAACTGCCATATCCTCCTGAGCAGCGTAGAACAGATTGAAACCAGCTGCTTTTTCCCATCTCTGGTCTCTCCTTGGAACACACTGGTCTTTAGACTGAAAGTCAGCTTGGGCTCAGAGAGCAAATCTCACGGGCTGGCACCAAACTTAGAGTTGCAAATGCACGGCCCTTGTAACCGAATCTCTGGTAACATGCATTGGTTGGCTGGGGGCGGGGGTCACAGAGAGAGGAGTTCCAGAAAGATTCATTAGATCAATCTAGCCTCCTGAGGACTGTCAGAGTCCCTGGTTTTCTCAAACTGAGAGAAGTATTTCTGTCTACTTATTACTTTTTTGTTTGTTAAATTTTGCTTGCTTTTTTTGCAGTGTATGGGTATGGGGTATATATAAATGTGTCTGTATGTGTGTGGGTGCACATGTGTCTACAGGGGTATATATACATACATATGTATATGTGTGGAGGCCTGAAATTGATATGTCTTCTTCCATTGCTGTTGGAGTTGGCTTTCTCATCTGTCTTGAAGTTGAACCCAGAGGCCACCCATCGTCTAAGCTCGTTAGCCACCAGCTTGCCCTAGAGCTTCTCTCTTTGCCCCTGTACCTTCCGTTTACAGCAGTCACCTCGATAGCTGACTTTTATGTGACTTCTAGGGATCTGAATTTCAGTCTTCACACTGAATGAGTGAATGTCACCCCAGAGCCATCTCCCAGTCCCGTTTTTTGTTTGCTTGCTTGCTTTTGCGATGCAGTCTCCTATAACCCAGGCTTACCTTGAACTTACTATACAGCCAAAGATGATCATGAACTTCTTATCCTTTTACCTCTACCTCCCACACACTAGAGCTCACAGACATGTCCCACCACTGGTTCTATCAGAGGTCGGGACTTGTTTGTGCACACTAGGCAAGTACCTACCACTGAGCTACATGCATTCCCCTCTCCTCATTTTGGAGGAGCCAGAGAAGGAGAGTAGGAAGTAGCCTCCAAGGAAGTCCTCGCTCCAACACTCCCTTCAGCATTTCCCTTGCTTTTTCGGGGCTTCGAGTTCCTGTGTGACACGAATGAGGTCCAGTGTCTCCTTCAGGCTCCCATAAAAGGAGGTTCTGAGTTTACACAACTGCTCTTTTGTGCACCCTTCGTGGGCTGCTTCCTGCGGAAGTACTACAACTTAGTCCCTCTTAGGTAGGCCCCCATGTTTTCCATTCCTGGGCAAGACCTGGGACCAGACTCCTTCCCTTTGCCTACTGTCTTGGTCTCAGCCATCTGAGGAATATGAGGAGGAATAGTCAGGCCCCTGGAGAGGTTAAGTTCTTTCCCCAAAGCCCAGGCAAGCCCCAACTGGCCTATGAGGGCCCTGCTAATCTGCCCCATCACCGCAGGGAAGAATTCTAATCAGAAAGCACTGGAGGGGCCAGGCCCACGTGGGAGAGAGGAGGGCTGTTGATTTTATTACAGAGCTTAATTGGTATAATTGCTCTCTTCCTCCTGCCAAACCAGTGTTAAGGTTGGCTTTCTCACCTGCGGTGGGGGAGCCTTTCCAAGGTCTCTAGTCCCCAAAGGCTGGGTTCTGCCGGCTGCTTATAGGTCTCTTCGGCTCCCCTCAAGTCTGAAATGGCAAGAGAGCCTAGGTCTGCTTAGCCCAGAGGACTAGGGGTGCCTGAACCCTGGCTCAAAGGGGCTGCAAAGATTTCTACGGAAAATACCCATCCTATCAGGGGCTGGGCAGGGAGTGGAAGGGACTTTCTCTGAAGCAGATTGCTGACCCTCGGAGGTTCCCAAGACTCAGAGGATCTGTAGAGGGGAGAAGGGGAAAAGAGGATTGAGAGCAGAACCCATGTTGCTTCTTCCATGCCCTCTGGGCTTGGAGTCACCTCTAAAGCTATGTTTTGTCTTCACAATCAAAGGCTCCAGACTTACAAGTGCCGGGTCTCCTGCCTCTGCCGGGCTTCTCTAGAGTCCCTTTGGATGGGCTCTTTGTTAGAAGGGAGAAAGAAAAGGGGAACATCCAGGGATGCCAGTGCCACAAGCTGAAAGGAGCGGATATATGGAGGGATCTTATAGCTGAGTCCCACACATCATCCATGCTCACAAGGGCCCTTGGATCAGACCTGCCAGATAAAATACAAACTTGCAAGTAGTTCCATTTATACTGAAAAGTTATTCCTCCTTTATCTGAAATTTAGATTTCCCTGGCCATCATTCTAATTATATCTTGGGGTATAATTATGCTAAAAGTTGTTATTTCTATGAAATTCAAAGTTAAATAGATAGCATGTATGTTGTTACTATTGTTTTGGAAGTCCAAGCTGGCCTTGAACTCACTATGGTGTGGTCTTGAAGTCTTTTGTTTTAGATCTGTATGGTATGCATGTGTGTTGACACGTGTTTATGCATGTGTATGTGGCGGTCTGAGGTTGATTTCAGGAATTATCCATGATTGCTCTTTCAACTTATTCTGTGATACAGGGTTTCTCAATCAAACCCAGAGCTCATGGATAGGTTAGTCTCCTTATCTAGCTTGCTTTGGGTTTTCCTGTCTCCATCTTCCAAGGCTGGAATTACGTTCAGTATATCACATCCACTGGCATTTACGTGAGCTTTGGGATTTGAACTCTGATCTTCTTATTTATGCAGCAAGTACTTCAGCTGCTGAACCATCCCCCCCAGCCTGATCTTGAACTCTTGCTCCTCATTCCTCATCTGTGATTTCAGGTGTATCACCATACGGAAGCTGACAGAATGAACTTTAATTCACTATACACATCAATACTACCTGGGTCCATCCTACCACTGAGCCCACCTGGTGTGGGTTCCCCGCGCATCTCACACTCTAAAACAGGCCTAATTGATTCCTCCCATATTCTCATTCTATTTTTGTCGATTTGTTTGATCTTTCCACTTGGCATGTTTCTATCCCTGCGTATCAAGAACAAGACATAGACATTTGCCCTTTCTAAACCTAGATCAGTGCCATCCTCACACCCTAGGAGATATGTGAACCATGGAGACATCCTGACTCACTGTCCAAGCAGGAGACCTGGAGGCTTATGCCGAGCCTTCTCTGAGAGGAAGTTTGAGCTTAGCTGAGCCTAGACCAATAACACAATGCCAGTGAACTGATAAGGACTGTAGGTTACATGTAAAGCCACTTAATACACGTATGCAAGCATGCGTGTGTCCTTACATATATGCACTCATATAAGAGTGACTTCCACTCCTCCTAAGCTCCCAGGATAAAAGCGTCTCTACTCCTGCTGTCCTACTTCCTGTCTTCCAGTGCACATCCAGTACACAGGGCCTTCTGCTCGGCATAGCCTCAGCCTCTGCTCCTGTTTCCCTATCTTCTCAAATAGGTAAGTAATCACTCAGCTCTCTTAGTGTGGCAGAGTACCAGCATCACACAGTGGGAAGGCACATGGATTCGAATGTCAATAAACATGTGTCTAAATCCCAACTGTTTGGCTTGATCTTGAGCAATCTAATCTCTGTAAGATGAGGCTAATCAGAGAGACCTACGGTGTTGTTGAGAAGATGCAGGTTGCTTACGTGGCATTGTATCTGGAGCATGACAAATGCTCTATAAATGGAAGCAATGTTTGCTTTTGCTGTCATGGTTGTCACTGTGGAGTGCTCCCAGCTTCAAGAAAGGTAGCATCACCTCCATTGGGAGGTCGGGCTTTGCAGCCTGTCAGAGCAGCCAGGCCCCAGTGTCCAGAGCGCCAGTATTCAGAGGGTGCTGGACCTTATTATACAAGAGGAGCAGGAATCTGTGCCTATCCCCCCATCCATACCAGACCTCTACTTTCTTGCCTCAAGACATTCACTTAGAACACTCTGCTTCCTATTTCTCCTTATTCCAATCTTGCCTTCTCTTAAGACGATCATCTCAAAGTTAACTTCTTTGTGGCCCTAAACAGGACTCAGGGTTTAGCTGTCTGCTTGTAATCCCTACCAAGAGGATATCCTCAGGGATGAGGAGAATCTGGGAAAGTAATGGAGCATCTTCTGGAGTGGAGGAAGAAGGGAAGGGATAGATGAGAGTCCTCACAATGATAGGATGCTCCCCTCCAGCTTCTTGGTTTCCTTGCGCAGGCTGGGCAGGAGATTTGGAAGACAGTCATTCACTCATTTATCCAAAACATCAAGTGCCATCTGTCAACCAGCCTTGTGGCAGATGCTGGTAATAGTGAACCAAATTGGGGTTTGCTCTGTTGTCAGCATAATCAAGAAGATGAAGTACATTCCTCATCTTCTGGAGTAACTGATGATCAAATCTAACAATGCGTCTCCCAGAGCACTGACCACAGGAGGAAAGGGTCTTCTAACCCTTCATTCTGTCTTCCCTCACGGCCAGTAGGCCAGAGTCTCAGAAGTGCTGAGGACCAGGCCCAGTGCATTATGCAGGTTTGGTAAGGACAAGTCTCATTGCAGTGAATTCCTGGAGGCAGCAGCCCTGCCTTGAGTGGGATTCTTGTCCAATGGTGAACCTTTTCATCTTTAGGCTCTTACAGTTTTATCGCCCCCTCTTCCACAAGGTTCCCTGGGCCTTAGGATGGAGAGTGATTCCAGGCGAACATTGCAGGATCGCCAGTACTCTGCATTCTGGCTGACCATTGTCCACTTCACTGTTCTTCCACTGTCCTAAACTGCATCCTGTCAGGATGTTGAGATCCTCTATCTCTGTTGTGGAAGATGACTTCAAGGCTGAGTGCCAAGTGCTCTTCCAATCTATGGATATAATGACAGGTATTTACAGAGCAATTCGTTATACTGCCTTTCTAGCTAGAGGTTGATAAGCTGTTCTTCCCTAGTGATCTATTACCTTTCCTTTTATAGGTTCTTGTTCTAAAACAGGAATGTGTTCCATTCTGACAAGCGGGTCTTGAGTGCAATCAGAAAGCTGTGTCTCCTTGATACTCATGTGGCTATTACACTGGTGGTCACCTGTTGCTATAGTGATTTTTTTATTGCAACTTGCAGATCTCATGAGTTGGTGAGGCCTGTCATTATTTCTCTTCCCCAGTAGTTTCTACAGTGTTCCTTGGTTCTGTGTAAGCTATCCAGCAAGGAGGAAGCTCTCCCAGTTCCAGTTGATATATTTTGCTCATGTTCTATGATCCATATGTGTTTCATCTTTAGTAATAGGGTCTTACTGTCAGTTTTTTGGAGGGCAACCAAGAGTAATGGTAAAAGCCTATGTTTGAGACCTCTGTGACCAACATTTTATCACATAGTTTTAATTGTCACTGGGTTCTAAGTGGACCAGCACAGGGAATTTTTTTTTTGTTTTGCCCTGTTTTCCTCTTTCTGTGCTCCTCTTCATAGAGACTGCCCATTCTTGTTCAATTTTTTTTTAAAGAAAATATAGTTTGAAATCTGGTATAGTGATACCTCCAGCAATCTTCTTATTGCTCAATCAGGGTCTTTTGTTCTTCCATATGAGTTTTGAGATTGTTTTTTTCCAGTTCATTGAAGAATTGCATTGGGATTTTGATTGGGATTACACTGAATCTGTATGTTGCCTTCGGTAGGATGGTCATTTTCACAATATTGATCCTACCAATTCATGAGCAAGGAAGGTCTTTCCACTTTCAAGTATCCTCTTTAACTTCTTTCAGTAATATTCTATAATTGTCATTGTATAGGTCCTTTACTTCCTTGGTTAAATTTATTCCAAGGTATTTTATTTTCTTTGAAGCTATGGTGAATGGAATTGAGTCTTTCATTTCTTTCTCAACTTGTTTGTCTTTGATGTATAAGAAGGCTACTGATTTTTGTATGTTTTCTTGGCGGAGTCATGTGATCTCTCAAGTATAGAATCATATCATCGACAAATAGGGACACTTTAACTTCCTCCTTATCTATCTTTATCCCTTTATCTCCCTATCTTGACTTATTTTTCTAGCTAGGATTTCAAGCACAATATTGAACAGGAGTGATGACAGTGGACAGCCTTGTCTTGTTCCTGATTTAAGTTGGAATGCTTCAAGTTTTTTCCTATTTAGAGTGATGTTCGCTTTAGACTTGTTTATATAGCCTTTATTGTGTTGAACCTCTATTCCTGTTTTCTCCAAAGCTTTCATCATGAGGGGATGTTGAATTTCATCAAAGGCCTTTTCTGCATCTATTGAGAGGATCGTATGATTTTTGTTTTTTGAGTCTATTAATATGATGAATCATGTTAAACCATCCTTGCATTCCTGGTATGAACCTGACTTGATTATGATGTATGATCTTTTGGATATGTTTTTAAATTCAATTTGCTGGTATTTTACTGAAGATTTTTGCATGAGATTAGCCTATAATTTTCTTTCTTTGATGTATCTTTGTTTGAATCAGAATAGTATGGTCTTCTTAGAAAGAGTTTGGAATTATTCCTTCTTTCTCTATTTTATGGAATAATTTGAGAAGTAGTGGTGTGAGTTCTTCTCTGAAGGCCTGGTAGAATTCTGCACTGAATCCATCTAGTCCTGGGCTTTTATTAATTGGAAGATTTGTAATTACTGTTTTAATCTCATCACTTCTTATTGGTCTGTTTAATGTATCTATTTCATTTTGAGTCAATTTTCACAGGTTGTATGTGTTTAGAATTCATTCATTTCCTTCAGATTGTCCAAAGTAAGAGAATATAAATTTCTAAAGTATGTTCTTAAGATTCTCTGTATTTCTCCAGTATCTGTTGTGATTTTCCTGATTCTGATTTTGTTGATTTGAGTGTTCTCTCTTTTTTTGGTTAGTGTAGTTAAAGGTTTGTCAATCTTGTTTATCTTTTCAAAAAACAGCTCTTTGTTTCAATTATTTTTTTTGTGTGTTGTCTTTTTCAGTTCTAATTCATTGATTTCTGCTTGGATCTTAGACATTTCTTCCCATGTGCTACTTTTAGGATTGATTTGTTCCTTTTTTTCTAAGGCTTTCAGGTATAACATTAAGCCATTTATTTGGGATCTTTCCTTTTTTAATAGGCATCTAGTGCTTTAAACATTCCTCTTAGGACTGCTTTCAATATGTCCCTTAGATTTTGGTAGGTTGTATCTTCATTCTCACTGGCTTCAAGAAAATTTTTAATTTCTTACTTCATTTTTGATCCATTCCTCATTCAAAATGTGTTATTTAGCTTCCATGAATTTGTGTGGTTTCTGTTGTTTCCTTTATTGTAAATGTCCACCTTTATTCCATAATGGTCAGATAGTCTGCAATGAATGATTTCAATTTTTTTATATTTATGGAGGTTTGATTTGTGTCCTAGCATATGGTCTATTTTTGAGAATGTTCCATGAGCTACTGAGAAGAATGTGTATTCTTTAGTGTTTGAGTGAAATGCTCTGTGGATCTGTTAGGTCCATTCGATTTATGGTTTAATTTAATTTCAATGTGTCTCTGCTTAGTTTTTGACCAGTTGAATTGTCCAATGATGTGAGTAGGGTATTGAAGTCTCCTACAATCCCAGTGTTTGGATTGATTAATTGTTTCTCTCCTGTAGTATTGTTTGATGAATTTGGGTGCTCCTATGTTTAGTGCATATAAGTTTAGGAATAGAAGATCCTTCTGCTTTAATTTTCCCTCAATCGAGATATAGTATCCATTTGAATCTCTTATGGTTTGCTTCAGTTTGAAGTCTATTTTGTCTGATATTAAGATGGCAACTTCTTGTTTCCTCTTTCCATTTGCTTGGAGTACCTTTGACCATCCTTTCATGCTGAGAAAGTCTCTGTCTTGAATGGCCAGTTGTGTTTCTTGGAGGCAGAGAATTGATGGGTCATGATGTTTGATTCAAGCTATAAGCCTGTGTCTCCTGATCAGAGAGTTGAGCTCACTGACATTTAAAGTTATTATTAAAATGTGTTTAATGGTTTCTGACATTTTGTTGATCTTGTATGTTTGCCTTTTTTATTTCCTCATTCAGCTCTTGTGCTGGTATTATTTATTCCCTTCAGTTTCTTTGTTGTTTATCCTTTTCTTTCATGTTGTATATTTCTTCCAGTATTCTTTATAACCCTGGTTTAGTGGCCATATAGCCTTTTAGTCTGTTTCTGTCATAGAATATTTTTCTTTCACCTTCTATTATGACTGACAGTTTTGCAGGATATAATAATATGGGTTGGCATTTGTGTTCATTCAGAACTTGTATCCGGTCTCTCCAAGCCCTTCTGGCTTTTATTGTTTGTACTGATAAATCTGTTGTTATTTTGATGCATTTGCCTCTATATGCGACTTGTCCCTTCTGTCTTGCAGCTCTTAAGATTTTTGTCTTAATGCGTACATTTGGTGTGTGGCCTATCATATGCCATGGGATATTTCTTTTTTTGTCCTGGGTGTTTGGTGTTCTGTATGCCTCTTGAATCAGGATGGGTATCTCTTTTTTTAGGGCAGGGAAATTTTCCTCTATTATTTCATTGATGCATGATTATGCATAGTAGATCTTCCTTTTGTGTGTCTTTTTCTGAGATGCCCATAATCCATGTGTTGTGCCTTTTGCTGGTGTCCCAGAGTTCCAGTATGTTCTGTTCAAGTGTGTTTTTCCACTTATCAGTTTCTCTCATTGACTTATCAACTTCTTCTGTCTTATCTTCCAGTTCTGAGACTGTCTTCTACAGAATTGAGATTTTCTATTGAATTTTTTAATTGTGCTGTTTAAATCTTTTAGTTCCAATGTTATTTCAATGTTTCTGTGTCTGTTTGCAGATCACTTTGGGTTTTTTTCAATATTTCTAGATCTGTTTTTAGGCTCTCTATTTTCATTCTAATTGTGTCTTATTTGTGTTTTCTTGGTTTTCGCTCATGAGTTCATTGTGTCCTCCTTTAGATTTGTTTAGGAATTTATCTATGTTCTCTTGGAACTGTTTGAACATATTTATAATCGATCTTTGAAATTCATTGTCCTGTTTTTTTCTCTCTTGGATACCTCCCAATGGGCTATCCTCTGTAGGCTTGGAATTGGTGATCTTGAGGAGAGACATGTTTTCTCAGCTTCTTGTGTTTTCTCTGTTTT
The DNA here is from genome assembly GCA_023101885.1 of Typhlomys cinereus. NCBI lineage: Eukaryota > Metazoa > Chordata > Mammalia > Rodentia > Platacanthomyidae > Typhlomys > Typhlomys cinereus. Next base: position 2,148,190 of record JALPQD010000236.1, on the reverse strand, counting down.
TTTTTTTTTTTTTTTCTGTGTGATGTTGGCGTCTGGAATTAGGTAGGTGCTTATTTTCTTTGGTGTATATTATGTATATTGTTATCTTGCTTATGTCTACTACCTGAGTCAAGGTTTCTATTTGTGTATACTGCTTTTAGGATGGGTAGATGTTGATTGTAGTTTTATTTGAAATTGTTGGGCACTGATTTTTGGTGCAATGGTGGTTTTCCATCTGGGATGCTATTTTTCAGCACTTTTTTGTGTTTTTTTCTTTGTGTTACATAACAAATATTTGGGCCTTCACTTCAGGCAAAAGGTAGTGATTCCATTGTTCTCTAGGTATAGAAGCGTGGTGATGCTTCTCCGATGGGTTTTCTGAAGTGACGATTATGTTGTCTTTCAGAGGCCTTTTCTCTCTTTATTCTTGAAGTTTGGTGTTGTACATAATCTTCCCCCTGGACTTATTTCTTCTGTGGGTGTGACTTGGGGGAGGGGAACTGGCACATGGTCCACCCAGGGGATCAGACTCAGGACCGAGGACCTGCTGCCCCTCACACAGGCAGCCTCAGGGCTGACATCACCTGAGCTACAGGCATGAAGGGAACCAAGGGGATCAGAATCAGGGCCAGGGCCTTCCTGCCCAACACACAAGGTGGTCCTCACCTGGGCCACCAGTTCACCTCTTCAGGGAGGCAGTCTTCTCTGGTTAAGTCTAGAAGGAAGAGATTTCCCTCTGCCAGTGCAGGTGACAAGTCCATTATATAGTCATGGGGTGGGCCAAGATTAAGAAAAAACACATTCGGGGCAGGGGAGCTGCTATGGCACAGATTTGGAAGCCTGGGAGTGCAGGGGTGGGGGAGCGGGATAGACTGGTTATCTAAAAATAGGTTGTGTGTTCTGTGTTGGGTCTGACAGGAATGGTTGGAGGTCGTAAATACGTATGTGAGCCAGAAAGAATCTGGGTTGGAATGGTCACTAGGGTACTTCAGAGCCCCTCTTAAGGGACTGACTGACCCAGTTCAGCTTAATCCCAAAGCGTGATCTGCACTTGCCTTGAATTGATCTCTCTTCATCCTGTCTTCCTTCCACCAGGCGCCTAGATGCCAACCTCATCTCCCTGGTCCCAGAGAGGAGCTTTGAAGGGCTGTCCTCCCTCCGCCACCTCTGGCTAGATGACAATGCATTGACCGAGATTCCCATCAGGGCCCTCAACAACCTTCCTGCCCTGCAAGCCATGACCCTGGCGCTCAACCGCATCCGCCACATCCCTGACTACGCCTTCCAGAACCTCACCAGCCTCGTGGTACTGTGAGTGCTACTTGTGGAAGCTGGAGGCTGCATGTTTTCTCCAGTAGGGTAGAAACCCAGCTAGCTTTGCTCTTCTCTGCATGTTGCCAAGCCTTCTGGTCTCAGTTGCTCCTTCGTAGACAATAAGGACAACAGTCCCCTGCTTGACTCTATAGAATCTCCAAGTTAGCTGGCGTTAACCTTTATAAGTGCTCTGTAGATCTCTAAAAAGACAAATTACTATCATCAGAAAAGAGAAATGTTTTTATTTTGCTATTTTCTCAATATGTAAATATAAGAGTCATTCTATGCTAACTGGAATATAAATCAAGAACTTCTTAAGTAATTTCCATCACATTTGACAATCAAAAGATATCGCCATATGCTTTGGCATAGGGATAGGATATATCCACCTGATTTCACAGACCTAAAGAAGCAGAAAAGGCCATCTCATGTAATTAGACAGCAAAACTGCCGTTAGGGTAATTACGTGGGAGATAGCATCCCTGGCAGGAATAGGGATTGGGGTTAGCTCTGTCTTTCCAGTGGGAACTTTACAGTGCAAATTAGCTTCCAACTAATTGCTATGAATGATTGGTAAGTTCATAGTATAATTACTAAGGGCTTGGAGGTCATGTGTAATTGCTCTGGGTTACATACTAATTGCTGCAGGAACATGGTTCAGGAACATGTGTGTTAGTGATTCTGCTAAATGGGAATCTGGTGTGGTTTTTCTAAGCCAGTGAATGGATGATGTCTAGTTCCATGTGAGAAATAAAGATGTAGGCACCATTTTATTTGCCTACTGTTCTATTTGTCCTGCGACTGTGGAGAGCCAACGTGAATGTCCTCATGGATACACTCTTCTATCAGAATGACCACAGACTCCAGCCTTCTGGGAGTTAGTGTAGTTTGTTCTAGCTCTGGTGATATCCTTGTGACATCATGAGGGAATGGGGTCAAGTGTTTGGAAGGGACAAGTCTGCTGGAAAAGTGAGACTTTCATAATAAGTCACTTCATGGGAAGCATCATAGCCTGCACTTAGGATGGGGCACAGCTGCTGCCTCTGAGGGGCTTAAAGACTAGTCACAATAACAGAGCTGCTGTATGGAAACACACCTAGGCAGTTATATAAATTATGCTGGCAAAGTCAGATGGTAAGGATAGATTCATGGTAACACTGGAATAGTGGTGAGGCATTAGGTGAGTGAAAAGAAGGCTTCATGGAAAAGGAAGGGCTGAAAGTGGAAAGACAGTGGGTTAGATTAAAAAAGAAAATGAAATATGAAAGATATAGAGGAAGAGTCCAAGGTGTTTGTCTATTGGTGAACAGAGCAGTCCAATGAGCAGGGAGCCCTAGTACAGAATGTGGGAGAATGCCAGAGCAAAGTCCAACTTTTATTTGCTAATAGGGAAGGGGTGCTTACAGGTTTTCAATCCAAAGTTAAAAGGGGATATTTTGGTATGTGAAGGACAAATGGGAACGGGGTGGTGGTGGGGAACCAGAGATGAATTTAGTTCTGAGGCTCTTATTTGAGGAGGTAGTAAAGGGTAGGTGGGAGGACGTGAGTATAAGGAATTTCTAAGGAAGAACTGATCTTTCTCAAAGCTTTTCAGGAAGTGGAATGCCAAGAAGAAAAGGAGTCACAGATGACTTCAAAGTTTGGTCGAAAGCAGGAAGCTGGTATGAAAGAGGGATTATAAGGGGTATGGAGGACCCACTGGTATAAATAGGGACTAGGGACTTAGGAGAAAGATACCTACTGTGCAGGAACAAAGCTGGGACAGAACTAGCCCCTGTCTTTCATTCATGGGAGGAAAGAAGCTTCCCTCAGAAAGTGAACTTGGAGGGAAGAAGCAGCTGGGGAAACACAGTCCAGGGACTAGGATGAGCCATGGGAAGGCCCAAGAGACAGATAAGGAAGACTGGACATGAGAGGGATCAAAACATGTTTGGTTAAAGCCAAGAGGTAGGTCAGACCATGGTGGTACTGTAGTCCCATCTCCTGGGAGGCAGAAGCAAAAGGAGGCAAGTTAGAGACTAGCCTGAGCTGCATCATAAGACTAGTTCCTCAAAAACCAACTAAGCCAAGGCAACACAGAGACAAGCAGAAATCTTAAAGGTCGTGGACAAGGATCTCTCTGGAGATATAGGCAGAAAAGCATGGTGAAGATGGAGGCTTTTGCACCAAACCTCTACCACAGAGATGGTCCTGGCAAAGCAACAGGAAGCACTTCAGTAGACAGCAGTGGCTCTGTATTTAGTCCAATCTCCTCGTCAGATTATAAGCCCCCAACAGAAGCAGGAAGGAAGATAGTTTGGTGACAGTTGAGACAGAGGTATTAAAAAAAGAGGAAAAATTAAAAAGCCTTGATAAAGAGGGAGAATTTATTCCCAGAAGACAGAGCCTGTTTTTCTACCAGACCAAAAACTCTTTGTGTCCGAAGGAGGGAAGAGAAGTCTGCCTCCTGTATTGAACCTGGTGGAGCAGTGGGGATGGAAGAACAAACAGTTTTAAATCTCAAGACGCACTCCTGTTCCTTCCCACACAAGCTGGCTGGGTTTAGTCTGTTGCCTTTATATCTGAGCAATATCTTGGAGGCCAGCCTGCTTTTTGCCCCTTGTAAGTGATTTCCTTTTTCTGCTTAAAGATGTTTGTAAATTCTTAAACTTTAACAGTGTAACTCAAATATGTCACAGTGAAGAATGTTCTGCATCTAATTTTCCTGGAACAATGGATGCCTTTGAGCTGCAGATTCCGTTCTTTCTCCTTCTGAGAGAGAGAGAGAACTGTTTGTATGACTTCTTTGACTACATCTTCAGACTCATTTTTTAGATTCTTTCCTTGAGAGACATCAGTTACTTTGAATTAAGCCATCTTCACTACTTCCACACTGATATGTTTGTTTTAAACCTGTTTTTTTCTGCCACGCCTACCCTGATTATGACATGCCTTCTTTCTGTCACCATTATGGACTCTATTCCTTGTTTCAAATTGATGACTATATATTTTTAATTCTTTTATTCTTTGACACTCTCATACATAAATACAATATGATTTCAGCCCATACTGCCCATTCCCATCTCTCATCTTCTCCAATCAGTTTCCCTCCTACTTTCATGTCTTTTTGCATATGTGTCCCGCTGGTTTTCATTGGAATGTCTACACTGGCGATTGCCTGAGCACAGGCTGAGGCATGAATGAATATAATTTTGGTTCTCAGTTTATATTTACAATATCATCTTCCTATTCATTTAAAATGTTTTGTCTTGGCCACACAGGTACACACACTCAGATGACTTCTTACACACACACACACACACACACACACACACTCTCACACGTGCACGCATGAGCACACAAAAAAATTGTCCCCTGGCTAGGGAGATCATTCACTGATTAAAGCATTTGCTTTACAAGCAAAGTAAATCAGTCTCCAGATTCCATGTAAAAAAAATGCTAGACCGATATGACTGTGGCTTGTCATCCCAGCCCTGGAAGGTGAATCCTAGGAAACCTGGAGCAAAGCAATAAGTTGGAAGAGTAATCCAGGAGCTTCCTGATAGCACCTTTGGGCCTCCACAGGCACATATTCAAGTGTCCTCTTGTATACATCCAAACTCACACATACTCACATATGAAAAAAAAATGTCTTTGAAATAACATTTGGGTTGTTTTGCATCAGAAAGCAGTTGTGATGAGTTTCCTTCTATTCTTTATTTATTAATTGTATTTTTGTTGCTGTTCATTGTTTTTATTTATGTAAGAAAGGATCTCATATGGTTGAGGATGCTTTTGAACCCTGATCCTTCTGCCTCTAACTTCCCAAGTACTGAAATCACAGGTGTAGTTCTGCTATCATGCCCAGCATTAGTTGTATTTTCTTCTAGTTTTCCTCTTCTTCCACTTTTACACTGTGGTTTCCTTTCTCTGGCATGCTCAGAGACTCTGGGCAGTTGGATTTAGTACACATCTCTGGACCTTGTTGGTTGTTACCCCCAAGCAGTGTGTGGAGTAAGTCCCAGAGGCAAAGCAGGTTTCATCTCCTTTCCTGTACCCTGTTGAGACCAAGGGGGCAGGCATGTTCTGAAATGAAAGCCAATCTTCTGTAGATTGCTTGGGCTTTGTTTCTTTTGCCCATTTGAGTTAACTGTGAAGTTCACTCCCTCTGCCAAAAATACCCGTGGGCTTCCATCCTTCTCTCAACTCAATGAGAAGCCCAAAGCTCTTATATTTTACTTTATCTTTCACTGGTTCCCTTCGGAAGCTAGAAGTAGGGAGGAAGGATAAGAATGCTCATATAGTTATTTCTCTTAAGTGTTGAGGATACTGGGGAAAGAATCTCAGATTTTGTTTTCTTACCAGTTGATTTTTGGAGAAAAAAAGGAATCATGAGGACCTCCAAACTGCTTTCTTTTCCACCAGTTGTGCAACACATCTGCGTTAGGGCTATGTCCCTTTCTGACTTTGTTGCTCCATGTTTCTGTGGGGTGTTTGGTCTTTTTTTTCTCATTAAGAGTTGGGAGAAGATAGTTTTCTCATTTATTTTCAGCAAGCTGTCTGTCTGTGGATTCTCTCCTAAATGAATTGCCTTCCTTTCCCCACTGACACCTGCCCTGGCCCACGCTTCTACCCCCTTGTCCAGGCCCGCCATGCTTTCTCCCACATCCCACTTTTGCTTCGGAATGTCCTTCCCTCTGCTCATGCCCGCCTGCCCGTCAAGGCCCTGCTCCGGATAGCCACCTAGGTGAAGCCTTCCTTGATGCCGCAGCCTCAGCAACCTGCCAGTTCTCTCAGCATGACCACAGCCCTCTCCAGTTGTAACAGAATGCTGAGCCTTTAATTATATGTTGTCTGCAGTGGTTTGCTGTTGGCTCCTCTGAGAACGTCTGGCCACTGAGTCAGGCCTGTTGGGTCCTAGGAAGCAGGGCCAGAGAAGAAGCCTCCTAGGCGAGAGCCCCTTAGACATCAGACCCCTCTCTCAGGGCTTAGCCAGAACTTGTCGTCACTGTGTCCTGGGCTTTCTTGTCTCTGGTTCCTTCACTAGGAAGGCAAAACAGTGTAGCCTGTAGTCGATATTGTCTTGAAAACTGTGGCTTCAGAAGTGCATCTTGGCCAGTCCATTGTTCCTGCAGAGAAAGATTAGAGCACCAGGGCTGTTCTGTTCCTGCTTCTGCCTCCACTCTGCTGCTCCCGCCACCGTATGCTCCTCATCTGCCCCACCCCTCAGGCTGTGGCACATTTTGACATGTCTTTCTCTCCTTCCTACGCAGGCATCTACATAACAACCACATACAGCATGTGGGGACCCACAGCTTCGAGGGGCTGCACAATCTGGAAACCCTGTGAGTGGGGGAGTTCTGTTCAAGCTGTGGCCTGTCTAGTGATGAGATTTGTGGCCGGGGTGGGGGTGCGGATTCAAGAAGGACCAGCAGGGCTGGGGTCCAGCGATCCGGCCCACACTGGTCACCCATGTGCTCTTTCTGCACTGTCTCTTGTGTGGTCACTCAGAATGAATTCCTTCCTCCTACAGGTGGACAGAAGGTAGCCAAAGAAGTGGGGAACCAGGGACTCCTGCCTGTAGAACCCACCAAAAAAATAAATAACACCAAAACTCAGAAATGAGAATGGCCAGGAGAAAAGCGAGGGGAATTAGGAACTGAAACCCAGGGAGGGGAAGAGCTAACCTGATGGAAGTTTTGATGTCTGTGTAAGGGTGGCTGCTGACAGAAGGGAGAGGAACATCACACAGTAATGTCAGGACAGTTTGCCAACTGATCTAACTAGCTAGATGATTAATAGGGGAGATGGCCGATTCATTGCTGCAGCCTGCCTGTAAAATATACACCCAAGCTGTTGACTCTTAAAAAGCCATATTATTCACACATCATCACCCTGGAATTCAGTTAAGGTCAGAATGCACCCAAACTCTCCCATCACTTCCTCTGGAGTCTCGCCAGTCCCTGCAGAGTGGGCCAAGTGGGCCCGGCAAGCGAACAGTTGACTAGGCTCTGTTTGTGTGACTGGCCATGCCAGCTGGGGCTCTTAACTCCCCTGGTGGAGCTGGATGCCACAACCACCCTTGGGCACCGGGAGAGAAAGGCTCCATATCATCACAAATGTGAGCCACTGAGGGTTCAGAAGGACTCCTAGCATTAAGATTTGGTCAGTTTCTCTTGAACCTCCCGCTCCAGCCATAACCAGTCCATTTCTACCCCCTTCCTCAGCATCTCTCTTGAGCTGAGGGAGTCTGAAGCATCCAAAGCAGCAGAATTAAAACTGCTAGGAGATGAGCTATGACCGGGAAGCATATGTTAGACTGCACTCAGCGAAGTCCACTCAAGAGGCCTCAACTGTCACTATCTGTGGCTATGCGGTGAAAGGGTTTGCACGCTCGAACCAAAGTGTCCTCTTTTTTCTTATGAATATGATTCCTAGCAGAAGGGGTTGCTTGCTCTCTTGGGCTCAGGGTGTGGCCAGTGGAGTGGCAGAACTCAGCCCAGTTTTCTTGCTATCCAGACCCTAAGCCAACTGACTACCAAGGAGTGTGGTGTGGGGCAACACGCTAGCCTGGACCCAGGAATGTTGGCACCTCTCCCTACCACTGTGTGTGGCTTGAGTCATGTGTCCTTTTCCCTGACTGTCATTGATGGCTAGAAAGTTAGAACGGGCCAGTCAAATTCTCTAAATCCCATAGGAAAAAAACATTCACATCCAAGAAGGTGGCATGGTTCCTTCAGAGCAGTCTCTCCAGGGTGTGTTAATGAGAAATCATGCGTGGCAGTCCTTAGGACAGTATTGCCATCCTGTCACCTGGTCGATACTGTACGTGGACTTTTTGGAGGCTCCTGGGAGGAGTCCAGGCCTCTGTGGCCAACCCTCAAGAGACTAAGCTCTAGGGGCGGTGTTTGGAGTTGAAATTCAACAGCAGGGCAGGAAGGTTTGACACACTATCAGCCCTGGAATGTGGAGCTGTTTAGCTCTGCTAGGAAATCAGATGAGGAGGGGGCACAGATACTGGGTGTAAGTTGGCACCTCAAAAAAGCCAACAAGCAGCTGTTTCTTCACTTTTGGGGCACACTGCCTAATTCTTTCTCAATTAGCCACGGGCTTGCGCAGGGTATTTGGCTCTGCCGGTGCTGGCTGGATTACAGAGCAGCCGAGCCGCTAAGTACCCACTATCCCTTTCATCTATCTGTAGGTGGACGTGGCCCCAACACACAAAGCCCAGGGCTCTGCCCACTTTGCAGATGGGAAAGCCAAGACCAAGAGACAAGGAAAAGCCCTTCCGTTTTTGCAGAGTAGAGGCAGAACAGCCCAGAGGCCATCGGCATCAGACAAATCTGGAGTCTGTTGCGAGCTTGGTCAACCAGGTGCCTCTACAAATCACAGTTCTCTGTCTACACTATAATGCCATAGCCTGACATGGCGGCTAAGTGAGATGATGTGTATGAAGCTGTTACAGAGATGGCAGATGTAAGGAACCCGCCCTCCGTTCCTTTCTCCTGCCTCGGCCCCTCCTCCAAGACTTCATCTCAACAACACCCCTTCGCTCCCCACCCTTGAGGAGAAGGTCCTTCTTCCGACTTTTGATCTCCAATTAAAAAGGGGGGAAAGTGTGTTCTTTATCCTCTGTTCCCTAGAGCATTTTCTGGAGAGCCTACAGGGGAAGGCAGATGTGGAGGGGGAGGAGCGACTGGGAGAATGAAAGGAGAGAGAAATGATAGTCAAGTCTTTTAATCGTTGCATAATTGGCACGCTCAGCAGCCTCGGCTATTACTCGGGCGCTTTCATGTGAGCTTCTCTCTGGAAGGGAACTTCTCCCTCGAGCCCCGTAAATCTCTGCCACTTAGACCTCTCTCATCTCTGGCAGTGGAGGGAAGATCAAACCCCCATGGCCCAGGCTGTGGTTTGGCTCAAGTTGTGGTTTGGCTTGACTGCAGCCTCTTCTTTACAGAGAGAGCAGCCCCTAGCCTTGCCACCTGGGAGGAGGGACCAGATGCGGGTACACACACACACACACACACACACACACACACATTCCCGAAATACACACACCACCAGGCTCACATCCCCTGCTATCCTCTCTCCATATAGACACCTCCATGCTGCAAATCAGCACAGCATAGAGATGTACCCCACAAAACACACATGTGCAACCCAGTTTCTCACATGCTCTTAACTCTGGGGTCCAGACCCCAGCTCTGCTTCTGCAGACTAGGCAAGTGAGAGTATGTGGGAACCTCATTTTCTTCAGTTGTGTAAGAAACTACCTCAGCCAGTCATGATGGTACATGCCTGTAATCCAGTACTCAGGAGGTAGAATCAGGAAGTTTAGGAGTTCAAGACCAGCTTAGGTTACATGAGACTGTTTCAAAAAATTATGTGGGAGGGCGATGGCTCAGGGGTTAAAGCTTTTGCCTCATAAGCAAAAGGATCTAAATTCAGATTCCTCAGATCCCATGGAAAAATACTGCGTGGAAATCGCAGCAGCTTGCACTTTTGGCCTGGAAGATGGGGCCTGGGAAACTCCAGAGCAAAGCAATAAGGAGATAGAGCAATCCAGAATGATTCTCAGTGTCACCCTTGGACCTCCACAGGCTCACATGTTCAAGTGCCCACTTGTACACAACCCCCCAAGCCACCCTGTAACAAGAGTGTTAGCGGAGTCATACTTAATATTCTTTTACTCTAAACGAATTTTGGGCAGAATCTGGGGTGGAGGCTCTGCCGTGTCTTATGCTGCTGGGTAAAATCACACAGATCTGAGGAACAAACTATGTGGTGCTCTGAAGTGGTCTGTGCTGCCAGAAAAGAATCCTCGGATGTTTCTCCTGACAGAGTCGTAACCTTCCAACCTTTGCCAAGAAGCCTGAGCCAGAGGCAGACAGAATGGGACGTGCTCCATCCTGTATCCACCAGACCTTTGTGCTCCCACTGCTAGGATGACCCACTACTTCTGGGAAATTCCAAATCAAAGTGGTCTAGTCTGCAGCCTTCGAAGTAGCATTTCCTCCACTTTCCAGATCAGACCAAATCAACAGGTTTGGAGTGAGCTGCCCAGTTTTCTGTAGTTTATAAGCAATGAGAAACCACCAGAACCTCATAGTACAGTGATTGCTTCTTTAAGTACCAGTTCCCTCAAGGGCAGATCAGTTGCAGGACTTCCTGGTTATCTAAGTTGAGACATAAAAGAAATCACAATGAACAAAAGTTCCAGAAAGATTTTCTAGGGAGAGCTTGGAGGCCTGAAGCCAAGTCAAAAGACCTTAGGACAGTGATTAGAGTTTCAAGTTTGGAAACCACAGGCAACTCTATCAGCCTGATGAGCAGTGATTCTCAGAGTCTCAATCATATGTAACCAAAAAATTTAAAAAGAATCTGGCAATCTAGGTTCCACCTTGGGAACTTGATGTAGGACAGACTCCCAAAACACTCTGGAATAACAGTTCCTCCTATCTTTGAGCTGAGTGATGATCCCTGGACCTTGTTATAAATTTGCTAAGCAGTCCAGCCCAAGTGGAGCCTCTGCTGGCTGGACACTTCCCTCTGAGGAAAGCCTGGGAGAGAATAGAGACATTCTGGCTCAGCCCCTTCTCTAAACCAGGACCAGCATTCTGCAGCAGACTGAGAGGCCAGGAGGACAGGGGCAAGAATTTGTAGAATTCTGCCTTGAAATGTGAAATTATGCCTTCCATGTCAAACCCCCTCTGTTGACAGATGTCCCCATGATCTATTTCCTCGGAACATTTTTACTTCAGCAGCAGCTGTGATAAGATGTTCCTTGGTCTCTTTGCCATCAAAACCACACATATTAACAGGTTTCACTCTCAAGTGACTTGAAGTAGGTCTTGAAAATGACTTGCTACTCCTTACTCCTGGCCTGACCATCAATCTTTGGTCTGGAACATAACACCAGGTGAATTTCCACTGAAGTTCTTCCAAGTTCATAGCATCCTAGAGAAGAGCAAGAGTTACACTTGAATCAGCAGACTCGGATCCAATTCCTGACACTTCCACCAGCATGCAAGGTGTGCAAGTTGCCTGATCCCTCAAAAGCCTCAGCTGTCACAGACAGAAAGCAAGGCTGACATTTTATAATTCAGAGGACATTGCAAAAATCTCATTAAATGAGGTAACTTCACTCAGTGCCTGGAACAGCACAGGTGCTTAATTTATGTTGGCTTTCTGGTGTCTGCTCTCCTACTTAGGGTTGGCTAGAGTGTGTCTGAAGGTGGCAGAACACTGCCAGAGGTATCACTCCACACTGCTCTAGGCTGTGACTCATCGCTGTAGGATGAATAGGAATTCCCAGGCAGTCCGGGCAGTGACTGTATTAGTTTCCTGTGGCTGCCATGACAAACGACCACAAACTTGGTGTCTTAACAAAACAGCAATTTATTCTCCCACAGTTCTAGAGGTCAGAAGTTCAATACCAAGGTTTTGGCAGAACTGGTTCCTTATGTGGGAGTTAAGGCAGTCTCCATTCCCTGCCTCCCCCCTTAGCTTCTGATGGTGATGGCAATCCTTGGCATTTCTTGACCCTATCTCCATTTCACAATGCCTTTCATTTGTGTCTTTTTATAAAAAGTCATTGACATCAGATTTAGGGTCTGTCTGTCAATTCAGTTTGACCTTATCTGGAGGTCTTTCACTAGACTCCTACCAAAGTGCTATGTACAAGGTCGCCGTCATAGGCACCAGAATAACTTATCATCTCTTGTAAGACATAGCTGAGCTATTATGGTTCCCTTGGTAGGGTCCATAACAGGTCCACTGGGGCATCTTATAGGTGGGCAGAATCGTGCTGATCTTTCTCTTTCTTGCTTCCCCTTCTTGCCATCCATTGTTTTAGTCAGGGTCTTACTGTGTAGCCCAGACTGGTCTTGAACTTGTAATCTACCTACGTTAGCCTCCCAAGTGCCAAAAGATTGCAGGTATGAGCTATCGTACCTGGCTATTCTGCTTTCTTATCTCAAGGCAAGTCAGTCAGTTCATTCCCTCCCAGTCCCTTCTCTTTTTATTTTAATTTTTGTTCCAAGATAGTGTCTTGCTCTATATCCAGACTGACCTCAAACTAGTGGCTTCCTACAGTGCTGGGATTGTAGGTCTAAACCATCATGTCCAGCTTGGGTCTCTGTTTTAATATCAATTCCCTGCAGATAGGAGAATTTTTCTTCAATGGCTATATCATCTTGTTTCTTCCTTCCAACCATTTGTTGAGAAAGACAAGCAGGAGATGTGTCTCTTCGTGTTATAGATGGAGGAACTGAGGTAGGAGATGGATGACTTACCCGAGGTCAGATGAAAGAGGTAGTATCGAGCTTGGGTTTCTCTGCCCTTGGCGCTGTGTCAGCCCCTCAGACCACTGGCCTCCTGGGGCACAGCATCGAGGAACTCCTTCCTCTCCCATTCTTAATCATCTTACATTTGTGGGTTTATTAACTGCAAATTTGAGGGCTTTTGTGGCTTATAGAGGAATTTATTGTTCCATATAAAACTTTTTTTTCTGGCTTCCCCCGCAGAACCACTAATGACTTTTAACAGGCAGAAAATTGAGCTGCCCAATGAGTTTGCCTCGCTCTCTGCGACCATGACCAGTTATTAATAGTTCTTCCCAGCACAATGTTCCCTTTCCCACTGCCCCAGTGTTGAGGGGGAGCCAGGGTCAGCTCCTGTCACTGCTGCCCTTTCCTCCCTGCTGGCAATTGAGCCAAAACTTCCTCTCCCGACTCCCACGTCACCTCTGGCTCCTTCAGGCACCCCAGTCAGCTGGTCTGGAATGGAGAAGGGAAGCAAGGTTAAGGGGGCGGAGAGCTTAGCCACAGATCCTTAGCAGATGCCCCAAAGAGAAACCGAGAAGTTCAAAGCTGGCCTTTGCATAGTTGTAGGAAAGACCTGGAAAGAATCGATGGGCTCTTTGCCTCTTTTGCCTTGGGCTTGCTTGGTCCACAAATATCCACTGAATTCTCTTATATCCAGACCACTATTACAGGCCCTGTGAAAACAGGTGGTCATTACAAACAGAAAGGGGTTCTAAACCAGAGGTCTTGATCTCTTTAAATTTATTGGTAATGTTTGGTTCCAATTCCTGTTTTCATCATCATAACCCCTTAACAGTGTCACATACCGGGTTTAAACTAAAGTCTTTCCTCCGGATCCTAGTTTGGCCTTAACTTTTATGCTCTTCCCTGAACACCAGAGAACTTAGTCCTTCACAGCCTGGGAGCTAGCAGAGATGTGTCATGTGCTAATGTTGGTTGGGCAACTGCAATGGACTCTTGTTCTTATTTGGGGACACAGTGACCTTCATATTCTGTGGGATTCAGGCATACCTAGAGTTTTCACTTGCTCAATAAAGAACTTGTGGCATCCCAGGTTGTCAGTAGGGATCTGATCACATCCAGAAAATTAGATCCAATTGTGGGTATCACATCCCGAAGTGACAAGGGCTTTCCTGGGTGGGTGATTCAGAGAATGGGAGGAGAAAGGGGAAGGAGGGGAGACGTCCTCAGTGGAGTGTGATATTCTGCTTGTTAGACAGATGCACGTGGTGGGTATGAACTTCCGGCTGGTATGAGGGTCCAGAGAGAAGGAGAAGGCGTCATCCTAGCTCATGATGGAGAAGTACTCAGCATGTAAAGCAATACCCGTGTGGGCTCTGCCCCTGGGATAGTCCAAGCAGAAACTGGATTCCTATCTGACTGGAATCTCCAAGTCGATTCCTGCTGTTGAGGCTGGTTAGATTGCCAGCTTTTATTTCCTTTCCAATCCTAGGCTTCTGCGATCCTGGTGTTTCATTAGAAGAAGGAAACAAGGAAGCTCAGTATCAGAGACCAGCCACTGATGTTAAAATCAGCACATTATTACTTCGGGTATATTCTGAATGTACTCTGGCAAGGAGGAGCAGGTAGGGAGGGTGTGTCTGTGTCTCTGTAGAAACTGATGACAGTTTTACTAATTGCTGCATTTATTAATGGGTGGCCTTTTATGTAGGTGTTTAGAAGGTAAAACAATACTATTAGTCATGAAGTGTTGGTTTCTGGCTCTCCAGGTCACCTGCACTAAGCACCTGGAGGCAGAATTAAAGACAGGTGCTCCCTCCATAGTGTAGGAAGAGCAATTAAGTCACGTTTCATTGTGCTTGTTCACTTGTTCCAAGCCTTGGGAGATAAAAGTGGTTCAAAGAATGTGATCTCTCAGAAACGGTTGTGCTGTGTTTCATACTGAGAAGCCAGGCTCACCCACATTCTCCCATGTGCTCTTATCTGAGATCTCATAATAAACATAAATATTAGCCTGGAGAGTAAAATGTTACTTGGAAACCCAATTAATGGTATTCATCTCTCTTAATTGCTATGAAAAGAAGATAGAGCAACTTGTATGCCTACCACTGTAATATCTAATGAAGGAAGTGTTTGTTCAAAGTGCAGTGTCTAGTGAAAGGAAGAAGCAAAAGGCATTGATGTGTTTTGACCAGTCACTCTGTGCCAATTTCTGGATCAAGTAAATAGAGCAGTCTTTTGCAATGGGTAGCCTCAGGCAAAGAAATAAGCTAAGGAAATCAAGCGACTTGTTCAAGGTTATCTTGTTGGACTATAGAAGCCCAACAACTTTCTACTGTAACATGGATAACCCAGGCAGCTAGCCTGTAAGTCATAATGACTTTGACATGTTTCTGAGTACCTAAAGAAATCCCTATCAGCCTCTCCCCTCCATGTTTCTGTTTCCTACTTCTCTTTATAGCTTTTCCAAAAGCCAGCTCTGACTAGTCGGGTTTTAAGTTGGGAGCCAAGAGAGCCGAATTTGAGGACTGATTCTGGGACTCCCAGCAAGTTATCTTTTCTCTCCAAGTATCCTTATCAATAAAAAGAAGAGGCTGAACAAGAGACTAAGAAATGCTGCCAGCTGTGTCTGCCAATCCATAGTGAGATTCCCCAGAGATCTCAGGAGCTAGTCACTTCGACAAAGTCAACTTGGAAGAGGGAAGCTGGGGTTGGGCTCTTAGAGCATCTCAGGGCTTGGGCAGACTTCTGAGATGCTCTGACCAACCACATGCGCTGCCATCAGTTTGATTGGATTTGGCTGGAAACTGCTAAACAGATGGAGGAGAGGATTAGACACGGACAGCTGCAGCTTCCAGACTGAGCTCTGGCTGGAGTTGGGAATGGATTCACTTTAACACCAGCCCTTCTCCATATGCTCATAGCTCCTGTAGTAGCAGACAGAACAATGAACACTTCTGGGCTTCTGGCTTATTTGGGGGTCTATTAAAAATAGCAGACTATAAAGCTATGGGCAACTTTTCCAGTGAAAGTTTAAAGCATTATAAAGCAACCAGCAACAGAAGACCCAGACCAAGCCTGTGGTCACCAAGATTAGAATAGAATCCCAAAGTGCCAGAATGCTGCCCAAAGCAACTAGCCACAAAAGCCAAAGGGGTCTTCTTCCTGAGAGCTTGTCTGATGACCATCTTTGATAACAGGCATTCACCTAGTGGCCCTGTGCCTGGGTTGAAGGAGATCTAAAAAGGGAAGCTTGTATGTTTCCGATGTCATCAGGATTCCTGTCTTTTGGGGTAACGATAAAACTGCAGATAACCCCACTGTCCTGTCTGCGCTTCAGTCCCAGATACTCCATTATGAGATGTGAAACAGTGGTCAGGACTACTTGTCTCTCTGTTCCTTGGTCTCTTCTTTCCAAAATAGAGGCAATAAGAGTGCCTACCAAAGGGTTGATATGGTAGGAATGAAATAGATTGAAACATGCAAACCACTTAGAATCATGGCCCTTCCACAGTAATTACTGTTATTTCTAACACCACCACTACCATCATCGATCTAATGTTGTGCATGCGGAGGAAGAAAATCCTAGAAAAACACTGAGGAAGTGAGTGATTCATTCTAACTGCAAGAATGAGGTTGGGCTCACGGAAAAGGTATATTTGGGCCAAATTTCAAAGGATGACTAGGATTTCAACAGCTAAGCATATGAGGAAAGGGCATTTCAGGCTGAGGCAGGTAAATATACAAGAGTGTGAAAATACATGCAAGAGTAGAAATGCAGATGAAACAGGAAGATTAATCAAGAGCATTGGAACCTGTTGAGACATTTAAGTCTTGTTGTCTAAGTCTTTGTTGAAAAGGTCTTTTCAGATTTTTCAGTGTTAGGATAGTGACAGAGTCAGTTTTATATTTTAACTTTATTTTATTTATTCACTCATTTTTATTTGTACTATATGTCTCTATGGAGGACCAAGGATAACTTTGGGAATCATCCTAGATTGCTTCTACCTCCTTTTTGCTTCACTCTGGGATTTCCCAGACTCTGCCCAACAGGGACGGAATTGCAGGCCACCATCATTTCCGTCATTTTTTACATGGGACTTGGGATCTGAACTCAAGACCTTCTGCTTGTGAGGCATAGTGTTAACCCCTGAGCCTAACCTTAGTATTGTATTTTAAAAAGACTGTTCTGACAGATATGTAGTAGCTAGGAGTGTGGGCTCCATACTCCAGCTGCCAAGTTCAAATCCTGCCTGTGATACTACATTAGTTAAAGTAAGCTAAATTGTTATAATAAATAGACGTAATGTGTATAATGATTTAGTAGAAGGGTTTTTTCCTGATTCATATAACAGTCCTAGAAGGCTGTTTCTGTCTGGCAGATGGTCTTTCTTGAAATTGTGACTCGAAGTTAGCTTCTCCTCCGGGGCCTCATTGTTTTGACATCTAGCTAATAAAAGGGTAAAAAGACCATAGGGGAGAGCATGACTATTTATAAACCCTGGAGAAGAAGTGGCCCATTTCTGTCCACCTTCTTTGGGGGTTCAAATCTGGTCATTTAACCACTGCCCATTCTAAGGTAAGCTTAGCCAGTGTAGTGACTCTGTCTTCTGTTAAGTTATTCAGTCAAGTTTTCCACAATGGTAAAAATGTGCTGACCTGTGCTTTGAATACAATAGCTGCTATGTGGATAATGAAACTGAACTTTTTAAGCTCATTTGTTTATAATTAAATAGCCATATGTGGCTAGTGACTTTATTTCAGGACAGTGCCACTATAGAGCAAGAGAATAAGTCTGGCAGACAGGTAGTAGATTCTGCCAGATTTATTTGTTAGGTGCTGGTAATTCAGCAGCTGGCATGCTTCCTCTCTTTTCTCACCTGTGAAATGGCCATAGAAAGAGGATTTGACAGTGGGAGGATAAAAAGAGATGGTTCAGGGTTGGAGAGATGGCTCAGAGGTTAAGACTCTACCTCAAGGTCCCAGGTAAAAACTCCAGGCAGAAGTGGCGGTGCCCTATACTTCCTGCCCTGGCGGGTGGAACTTGGGAAGATCCCATAGCAAAAAGGAGGTAGAAATAATCCAGGATGATTCCTAAAGTCACCTTGGTCCTCCAGAGGGACACACAGTAGCCTCTGATACACACACCAAGCTAAACCCCTTACTTTTCTCCAAAACACTTACCCAATATTGTGTTCAGATGTCACATCTCCCCAAAAGCCTCCAGGTCTGTGAGCGGGTCTGATGCTTTGCATGCTTTCCAAGAGCTATGCCATCATGCTAAAGGAACTTGCCTTGTCTTGGGCGTTCATCTAGGCAGGTATGTTTTTCTCTATCTCTCTATGTGCATCTTCTACTTTGCCCAACAGAATTGTGAATTTTGGGTCCTTTGACAACAAATGTCTGTTGTATTGAGTCAAATTCATCAGGAACACAGAAGATTTCAAGGTCACATCTCCTGGACAATTCAATCCAGAGATTCCATCTACATGGCACCAAATGAAGCCAGGGTTTAGCAAAATCCCATGTCACAAACTCCATGTAGATATCCAAGTGAGACAATTTAGACGACCTCACTTGTGTGGAGTTTGCAAGAGTTCTTTAAGGCATTCACACAAATTTTCTTCTCCCACATTTCTGTACAAAAATAGACTTCTAGTTCACATGCTTTTCCCATATCTTTTCTCACTTTCTGTTAGTCTATTCTGACCAGAAACTGTCTAGGAGAGCTGGAACCACTCAATTTAGCTGCCTAGACATAGGTCCAGTGACCTGTCAGAGTGCTCTATGACAGAGAAACCTCACAGGATGCACCCCATAGCTTCTGTGGTCCTGGGCAACTCTTAACAGTGTTGCTCTGGACTATCTTATGTCATTTTGACATCAACCGCAAATATCTCAAGAATGTTCCCTCAAATACCCTGAATTCCTATGAGAGTTCATTAATTTGTATTAATAAACTTATTTAAAGCTTTTCAGTTATTCATCCAGCACATACTTGTTGAGCTCCTGTTCAGTGTCAGATATAATTGCAGTGTTTAAAATGTGAAACTGACAGAGTTCTTATGTTCAAAGAGCTTTCATTCTAATTGGGTGGGAAGAAAATAAATGTATGGTAAATTCTATGAAGTCAAAGAAAGTAGGGTGCTTCTATTGTGATAAAAAAATTATTCTAAAATTTAGTGACCTAAAATAATGCCATATTATTTCTCATGAGCTCATGGCTTGGCTGGCCTTTCTGGACTCACTCAGAAGGCTATAGAAACTGGAGGCTCAGCAAGGGCTGGGTGATCTAAGATGTCCTTTCTCACATATCCGTGTCCTTGCCGCTGGTTTTCAACTAGTTATTTCTCATCATGGGTCTTGTCATTCAAGAGTTCAGTTTAGGTTTCTTTTCAAGGTGGTGTGAGAATTATAAGATCATAAAGGTATAAGTCACTAGGCTCTTTGAATTTAGGAACAGGTCCTACTAATATTCCTTCTATCTCATTGCATTGGTGCCATTGACAAGACCAATCCAGTCTTCAGGTCGCTTTTTGTAAAGAGAAACTAGGAAGGATTCATGGTGACATTCAAAAATGCAGCATATTAAACAAAGACATAATGAACAACAGGGTATGTTACTTGAAATACAGTGATCAGAGAAGACTTTTCTGATGAGGGCAAGGACCTGAGAAAAATTAGGAAATAAAAAGTACAAGTATCAGAGAACAGTGCTATGGACAGAAGAATAGCTAGCAAAGGCTCTCAGGCTAGGCTGCTGCAATTCTTTGCATTGGACATAACATAATATTAAAGCTACCAAATGAAGATACATTCTCGTTGTTCATAGTTCTCTTTGGACAACAGAAGAGAATTCCTAAGGAAACCAAGTTAAAAAGGGAACACTTGGACTAGTAAAATATCTCAGTGGCTAAGTTGTTGGTGATCTGGGTTTAATCCCTGGAAGCTCCCATGGTGGAAGGAGACAACTGACTTCTGAAAGTTGTCCTCTGATCTTCACCCATGCGCCATTGCATGCATGTCTATGCCTCTCCTCCTCCCACTCTTCCTCTTCCTCTTCCTCTTCCTCTTCCTCTTCCTCTCTCTCTCTGTCTCTATCTCTCTTTCAAGTATAAAAATAAGAAAGGTAGACATCTGATTTTGAAATACTGAGGTGTGAAAATGAAGTAGTCGTACATTTGAAGACCAAGAAGAGTCTCCTTCATCGTCACTGCCTGCATCCTCTAGGTGTGTTTCATGGCCCAGTAGATATGTAGGGATGTCTGAACTGGAAAAGTCCTCTTGCTTCCATTCTCAGCGCCTCTGCTTTCAGTCAAAGGGCATTGCCCACATCCTGGCCTCCACTTGTTCACAGACTTCACTCACAGTCTGAGGAAATGTCTCTGCAAACAAATCAAAGTGTTGAAGCACAGAAAAGGTTTAACTATATACTATAATTAACCGGATCACCAGGATAGAGTAATCAGGTTTTGTGTTGGGGACAGCTCACCAGCTGCCAGACACTTGTCACCACTGTTCTGGCCCTTGGGCTGGGTTTCCAGCGGTACCTATGGGCTATTAAGTCTAATGACCCTCCCATGCAGAGGAGCCTGTCATTATACCAGTGTTAACATGGTATTTATCCACAAATACCTGCCAAGTTACTCTGCAATTAAATGACCTCCACAGGGTCCCCTACTGTGACATTGAACAGCCATTAAAGTTGTCAGGGCAGAGATGGCTTTAAAAGGTTGAGAAGATGGACTGGGACTTCCTTGGAAGGCTTGAAAGGGAACTCTGAAACTCACAATGAGCACGGTTCCAGAAGCTGGGACTGTATACCTTGGAAACAAGATATTGAAGGCATGAAGACCCCCCAACTTCTGAATCAGGCACATATCCACATGGGCTAATTCACTGGCCACTGAGTACTAAAGCCAGCATTAAAATTTTGTAAGTTGCTGTCTCTGCCGAAGTCTGTTGTAGTTCTGGTAGACAGGAAACCCATTACATAGTGAAAAAAAAAGTTTCTGAAAGTCCTCTGTAGCTTTTCTAAGAAAACAACGAAGGTACTTTTAAAAGGAGTAACTGTCAAGTCCGCAGAGATGTAAGGAAACAATTTCTCTTCTT
Source organism: Typhlomys cinereus (assembly GCA_023101885.1). Lineage (NCBI taxonomy): Eukaryota > Metazoa > Chordata > Mammalia > Rodentia > Platacanthomyidae > Typhlomys > Typhlomys cinereus. The sequence continues at coordinate 2,127,521 of JALPQD010000236.1, read as the reverse complement.
CGTCCTTCTTTACTGTCCCCCTCAAAGCTCAAAGGCCCCCTCTTTCTGCAGGCCTTACCTGCTTTCAGGGTTTTTCTACTTGCAATGAGTTGTTCTTTTTTACTTAATTCTGTTTATGCTATTGTTGTTCTTGTTGTTTCTGCATGTGTATGATGTGGAGTGTGAGGGTGTATATGTTTGTATGCTCATGTGTTTGGGTGATGTGTGTGCACAGGCCCAAAGTAAATTGTTAGGTGCTTTCCTCAATTTCTCCCCACTTTATTTTTCTGAGGCAGATCTTTTGTTGAATATGGAACTCCCCATTTCAGCTAGTCTAGTTAACCAACTAGCCAGTAGGGTCCTCTGTCTCCCAAGGGGTAGGATGACAGATCGGCCACTGTGCTCACATGGTTTTATGGATGTTGGGGATCTGGATTCTAGTCTCATGCATGCTCAACAAGTGCTTTATCTGTTGAACCATCTCCCCAGACCCTTCACGAATGGTTCTGCTTTTCTCTGATGAATTTGCATTTGGCCTTTCTCTTCCCTTTACCCTGTCATTGACAGCCAAGGACAAACACAGAAGGTTCCCTAAAAAAGTTGAAACAAGATGACTCAGTGGATAAAGACACTTGCCAGGCAAGCCAAAAAACCCAAACTTGATAGACAAAAAAAAAGTTTTCCTTTAACTTCCACATGTATGCTGTGACACACATGTCCACATATGCATACCACATGTGCACACAACAATAATAATAAATAAGTGAAAGTAAAAGAGTCGAAGGATAAAGCTGTAATTGCTTAAAGGTCAGTATTTCACTTCTGGTGCTCTAACAGTACCGTTGTGAACATTTTTATATACATACCTTTATACACAGGTGTGGACTTTTTGTAGGATAAATGCTTGGACTTTGAGAACCTGTGTGTGTATAATTTAATCTGAAAAGATGCTGTCAAGTTGTAAGAAGTCTTGAATTCCCATATCCTTGCTAGCTTGGCTTGTTGTCCCTCTTAAATTTTTTTATTATTTTCTGATTATTTATGTGATAAGTGTTATTGGTGTACAAAAAAGCAACTGGAAAGTATACAAATGGTCAGAGAAAATAAAGAATAATTATGCCACCCTCCAAAGTAAAAAACAGTCAAGTGAGATTACTTACGCTATAATCCCAGCACTCTAGAGATAAAAGAAAGATGATCAAGAGTTCAAGACCAGCTTGGGATACATAGAGAGACCCTGACTCTAAAGCAAGCTAGCAGAGGCTTAGCCAAGAAAGTTAGTAGCCTGAGGAACTTTCTGGAATCCTTAGTGCTAGTAACATAATAAAGATCACTCTATTCTCTCCCCTCCCCAATCCAGGTAATCAAAAGACCTGAGATTTACTTTCCCAAGTTTGTAGGACCTTCTTAGGTGGGCAGTTCCTGGTATCCAGACCCTTGAAATGTGTCCCCACTCAGAGCAACCCTGCTGCCACGAATGCTCCAAGCCTGAGGATTTGTAGAGTAGGAATGGAGTACAAGCATTCAAAAATTGTGTTTCCAGACTTTGGCAGCTGCATCCAACAGATTGGAAAACCCATCTCCCTGGCCAACCCCACAGCCAAGTTTCCATTTCTCCGGGACCCTGACATGCCCCGTTAAGCCTCTGCGCTAATGACTACTTTGCTTTCCATTCCAGAGACCTGAACTATAATGAGCTGCAGGAGTTCCCCGTGGCTATCCGGACCTTGGGCAGACTGCAGGAACTGTAAGCTCCTCTGCTGGTGTCTGTGGGTGCTTCTCCCTGTGGCAGAGGCCAGCCTGGGCCTTCTCACCTCTCATGGCCCCCATAAAAGCACAACCGTAGGCTTTCCCTGGCCCCCAGAGCAGCTCTAAGTAGTCATAGGCCACATTAGCCTGGCTTTGAGCATTTCCAGCAGGGGGAAGGGGGAGTCATCAACAGACATGGTCCTGAACTCATCATGGCAGAAGCTGCCTCCTGCCAGTCTGGACCTGGCACTGCCCCTGCCTAGATTGGGATGTGTCCAGAGAGAAATTAGAAGAGGAGCAGGGGGTGGTTTTTGAGGTCATTCTTCCATACCCTTGACCCTAGAAGGATTGACAAGTTGGTTCCAGAGCCCCACAACCATCTGTTATTCTATATGAACATTCACTGAGTATCCACTGTGCTGGATGCTGTGCTTGGCACTAAATACAAACCAAGGGCGAGCTAGACATGGTCCTCTCGAAGGATCCCTCACCCTCTTACATCACACAAAGAAGTGCATGTCAAACAGGGAACAAGGGAAAGCAGTGTATGATTCCAACCTTACCTTGTGGTAATATATTGACTAAAATAACAGTGGGAGTTCAAAATGACAAACAGACGATCATGGACAGAGGCATCTTGAGAACGGTCTCTAAGGATGGGTGATGGTGATGGTGAAGGAGACAGTCATTTTATTCAACAAAACTGCAGGCACAAACCCCAGCAGGAAATGTAGCAGACGAAGGGGACAACAGCCTTGTTGGTGATGCGTTCAGTGATTTGAAAGATCCGGTGTACAGCTAGACTGGAGTCCAGTTAAGGGGATATGAAGGTTTGTGAAGTGAGCCCCAAACTCTTGGACAGCTCAGCAGTTTCATGGCTCAAACTACCTAAGACCTGTGGTGCCAGTCATGTGCCACATTTCTAACCCCTTTTTAAAAATATATTATTTACTTGTTTATGAAAGAGAGAGAAAGAGAGAAATAGAGAGAGAGAAGCAGACATGCACTATGGAGGTCAGACGACAACTTTGGGAAGTTCATTCTTTTCTACCACATGAACATCCAGGGATCAAACTCAGGTCATAAGTTTGCAAGCAAGTGCCTTTACCCAGTGAAGCCCTTGGAGTTCTTTTCTTTCCATACCCTCCTCTTCTGCCACATAGCATCTTCTATGGGGACCTATGATGGTTTCCACATTCTCACAGGCTTCCTGAGACCCAAAGCCTGGACCCCACCCTTACCTCTCTTCACATTCATCAGTGTGAATGTTGGGTGTGCTGCTGAACAAAAATGTCACAGGCAAGACTGGAGGCGGAGCGTTCCAGGCTGAGGCCCCTTTGGTCCAAGGACCTGTATAGCCGGCTGTCAGAAAACCCCATGGGGCTCCATGTTCCACCTCTCCATGCCTCTCCCCAAGTCCTCACTGCTTCTGGGTGCTGTCTTCCAGAGGGTTCCACAGCAACGACATCAAGGCAATCCCAGAGAAAGCCTTCATGGGCAACCCTCTCCTGCAGACAATGTGAGTAATTCCTCCTTCTGCTCATAGTGTTGTGTGTTTGGGGAAGAATGGGTGCTGCTATAAAACACTGGAAATACAGGGGTGTGGGAGGGCTGTTATTTTCTATGTCTCTTACCCTGAGGGAAGAGAGGGAACTTAAAAGAGGTGAGCAACTGAATAAGGGCTTTTTTTTTTCTTTCAGTCATTTTTACGACAACCCTATCCAGGCTGTGGGGAAGTCAGCATTCCAGTACCTGCCTAAACTACACACACTGTGAGTACCAGGAGGCTGCCGCTTGGTGCCACAGTCTAGACCTCCTTGCTGCTCTCTCCTGCCCTCTGACCGCAGACCTCCGTGACCAGCACAACCTACTGGAAGGAAAGAACTTCAGGGAGAACAGAATCTGTTCCCAGATCTGCCTGGGCTTAATAGCTTCTGTTTACCTTCATGACCTGCTGGCTTCTTACAAGATCTCACATGGATGAAGATATTCCTTTTCCATATACCTGACTTCTTAGTTAGGTAGTTAGTTAGTTAGCTTATCTATCTATAGCTCTTGGTAACTGCTTCATACATACCTACAGAAAGAACTGTGGACAGGGCTGAAGTTCTGAATTCTATGTCCTCCAGGCTACTTCTGTGACCCCGAGTGACGACTTTTTGGGTCCCTCACTATATCATCTTTCTCGCACTTAGCCTAAAGGCTCTTCTTTGTTTCTTCTCCCCAACCTTTCATGTCCAAGTCCAAGTCCCACTTCTTCAAAAAAAGATTGTGTGGATTGCTGTCAGCATGCTATGACCTCACACCACACAGCTCATGTCTAAGTATGTGGTTCACCTTCATGTTCCTGGTCACATTTTGTCATGCCAGTCCTGCAAGACAGGTGTTAGCAGTCTATTTTATGGATGGAACAAGAAGTTCTCAGGTATTGAATGGACACCAACCCAGGTCCTTAATTTCTGATCCTAGACCCAGGGCGAGATGTCATATTGCCTTCTTGGGTTCTCTTCTATACTTCTGTTTGTCTGTCTGTTTGTGCAAAGATCTCAGGTGGCTGAGGCTAGCCTTGGACTCCTTATCTTATCTATATTCCCTTCCAAGCATTGGATAACTTCAGCTAGACAATAAGTTTGAAATCAGAATGGGCCATGAAACACCTTGTCTCAAAACAAAACAACAATAACAAAAGACATTTTCCAGGTCCCTTGCCTGTGTTTTGTTTTGTCTCTTTGTAATCTGAGGTGTGCGTGCTGAAATTGCTGGACTTAAGAAAGTGGCTGGTTTGATTCAACTAAGCGTGACTCAGCCTCCAGTGGAGCAAGAGTCACTGTTATGAAGGAATTTGGGAGAAAATGACGTTTCTCCCAAATATCAAGGCCGTGAGGCAAGAAAAGATGGTTAAAAGATCAGTTGTTGAGATGCCTGACCTACTCTCCAGAGCCCATTTTCTCTGTTTGCAGATCCCTGAATGGTGCCACCAACATCCAAGAATTCCCAGACCTCAAAGGCACCACCAGCCTGGAGATCCTGTGAGTGGATTCTCTTTCTCTCTTCCTGCTTTATTTTCCCAGGGACTCTTCAGCCTTTCCCTTGGGAGGCTGTCCAGACTATTCCTCCCGTAACCCTCTCTCTGGTCTGCCTCTGTTAATGGTTCAACCCCAAGGCCTTGGCCGGCTTCACATGTAGTAATGCTGCCTCCAAGCAAGACAGGACACTGGAAGATGCAGGAGAAGACTGGTTTTCCTCTAATGTGCTTGAATGCATCTGGTGTGACTCTAGAGTTCCCAATCCCGAGGAATGGTATAGTGAGGGCATAAGATGGGGACTGGGTTGTGAAAACCCATTTCCTTTTTCTTTGGGAGGCTTGGGTTCCAACAGACTTTCTCAGAGTCTTAATCCCACAATGTAGAGAAGGGGAGTAGGTGCATAGTAAGCCCTTAATACATTTGAATGAACGAGGGAAACAATGAAGTGAACACCAACGTACGTGTTAGGAAGTCAGTTTCCTACCTCGCATCACACAGCTCATTCAGGGCATCTCTGGGACTGGCAGCCTTCTCTGTGCCTCTATTGTCTTCCTCCCCATTCAATGGCATGTGGAAAATTTTCCATGAGGCAAATAATAGTTCCCCCAAGGATGACCTTGGCCTTGAGCCTCTCCAGGGCTACCCTGTGCCTAGCCTAAGTCCATTCTCCAATTTGCCCTCACAACCCTTTGCCTTGAGTCTTTCTCTCCTCTGCCATCTCTTCTCCCTCCCTCAGGCGTAGGGAGCAAAGTATGTGCTGTGTTCCCATGGTCCCACTGGAGCTTGGCTTTTCTATTTTTTTAATAAAGCATTAGGCCACAAATTTCATTATTTATGTGTTTATGTATATATTTATTTATTTATATTGTGTGTGAATGTGTGTAAGCAGAGGCACTTTCAATAGTTTGTTTTTTCCTCCTACCTTGTGGATTTTTGGGACTCAAACTCAGGTCATCAGATTTGTTCGACATACTCGTTACCCACAAGCCAACTCACCACCTCTGGAGCTTTTTTTTTTCTATCTACCCATATGTCTGTTTTACCCTTGTAAGGTCATAAGATTAGAGAAGATTTAGTCTCCATCTATAGGCCCAGCGTTGCTGGGACCGTAAGGAGAGGCGAGGTAGGGATGGGATGGGCCTGTGGGTAGATCTGGGTGTGCAGGGATTAGCCTCAAGCTTGGTGTTCAGGAAAGGAACTGTCCCTTTCTATCCCCGCAGCCCCACCCGTCCTGTTTCTCTAACTTTTGTCAGCTTCGTCGTCTTCTGAAAGGACCAGATCTAGAGCTTCAGATGGGTGGCTGGGATGGCAGGACCCTGGATCTAGTGCCAGTCTGTCTCTGTTCTCCCTGCAGGACCCTGACCCGCGCTGGCATCCAGCTGCTCCCACCAGGAATGTGCCAACAACTGCCCAGGCTCCGAGTTCTGTGAGTGGCTCATGAGCATTCTACAGCCCTGGCATCGTCCCCCTGTCCCTAAGTTCCAGCAACATCTTCTCCTGCTTCTGTCCCACTTGGTCACATCACTTTCTAGACCGCGGACAACTTAGACTCGTACCAAGAATCCACCCAGCAGAGATTGTCCATTTCTTGTTCAGGATAAAAGGATATGGGTCTTTGGAGTAAGACCTAGATCATTCATGGACCAAGTCTGTCACTTACTAGCTGTGCTACTTTGGAATCATTCTTTAATGTCTCTGAACTTGAATCTCCTTAACTTTAAAATGAGAATAAATTTCTGAGGCTTGAAAAAATATGTGTAAACCCTTAGCAGGTGCTCAAAAATGGCATTCTTAATTAATGTAAGAAAGTTGATTATTTCTAGAACTATGAAAGTACTTGTGTGTTTTTCTATTCCTCTTGATTTGACTTCAGTCTCTGCTCTCTGGAGACTGTCTCCTAGCTCAAGACAAGTGTGTTGACACAGGAGTGTCTAGAGATGCAGACTATAGACCTAGCCTGGCTACCAACCGGCAGTGGAGCCTCAGACAAGGTCCTGTGCTGAAATCTGGACCTCGGGTTCCTTATCTAAAGGAAGGGTCGAGTCAGATGATCACTAAGGGCTCCCATACTGCTTTTTCCTGCCAATCCTGCAAATGATGGGTTTAGGTACCATTACTATGAGTGGTGTTGAGTGTGTTGTTCAGTGATGCCCATGTTCCTTCCTGAAGGTCTCAACGCCCTTATGCCCCAATTGTCTCTCTCCTCATCTCTAAGACCCTCGCTTCATTTTCTGCTTTCCCCAGGAAGGCTCCTAGGGTCCTATAGGCCTTTGTGTGGATAACAGCCCTGATGGAAAACATGCCAAGCCATCATTATCCAGACTTACTAAGCAGTGGGGCTTAGCAGTGAGAAAGGAAAAAAGTGTGATGGAAGGTATTAATACTCTACTGTGAGATGTCCCTTCAGTGTCCCTGCGACCACTTGTCAGGAAAACACAGCCCTGGCCAGTATCCCCAACCCCCTCTACTCCACATAGCCAATGCTTCTCCCTCACTCCCCCTCAGCCTGACCTCTGTCTTTTCCCAGGGAACTGTCTCATAATCAGATCGAGTAGCTGCCCAGCCTGCACAGGTGTCAGAAGTTGGAGGAAATGTGAGTCGGGGCAGTTAGAAGCAAAGGCATGCAAAGCAGGTTCTGGGCAGGCCTGAGGGTTGGAGGTCCAAGGGTTAAAGTATGCTCCAACTCTTCTCCCTTCTCAGTTTGCTGGACCCAAAGGTAGGGCTGGGAGGTTGCTCAACAGAGGCCTGGATACATCTCCAAGGTCTCATTGCAGATGACAATGCTGGAAGCAAGTGACCCAAAGGAGTCTCATAATGACTCTGACAAAATGTAGTTGTGCCTAGAGCTGGAGAAGGGACAGGGTTGCTTTGGGTTTCGGGGGGCTGGGGCATAGGAAGTCTTCAGAAGAGCTGGAAACACCTGTACATTGGATTTCGTATTCTCATTTTCCACACTCAAGCATACTCACACATACATGTGCACTCACAAATGCACGCACATGCATGATCATACATGAGACTCAGGTTTCACAAGGAAAATCAGTTACTTCCCTTTTGCCCAGCTTTAGTTTTTGTAAGCCAATAGGGTTTAATCTTCCTGTGTCTGTCCCCTGCTTCCAGGTAAGACAAAACCTGAGGCAGGGGTGGGGAGGGGGTCAGAACAGGGAAGAGATATAAGTCTGTCCTATTGGTCAGGACATTGCCATTACCGAAACCCAAGATCCATCCAGTCTCTTGAGCTCTGCTTTCAACTCAAGGCATTTCCTTGGGCCATCTGAGGGCTGGGTGGTGCTCCGCTGTGGGGCTAGGGTCTGGAAGGCCCATAGCCATGAGGGAGAGCTGGGGGCACTTCATCTGGGCTGAGAGCCAGGTCTGGTGGGAACCTTGGAAGTTGACTCCCTTTTGGGCCACAGGGATGGGTCTGTGGCTTTGTCTCCTGACCCACTTACCCAAGGCAACCGGATCCTCTTGTGCTTCTTTTAATTCTGGTGACTTCCGCGGGCTGAGCCTTTCTTCATTTGCCAGGAGAAGTAGGGGGCTCTTCTTTCTTCCTCCCAGTGCTTGGGGGGCATGGAGCAGAGCCAGAGCTTGAGCCTGCAAGCTCATCTAGCCTCTCTTGCTGCTCTAGCGGACTCCAGCACAACCGGATCTGGGAAATTGGAGCTGACACCTTCAGCCAGCTGAGTTCCTTACAAGCCCTGTGAGTACCTGCAGCACCCAGGGGTGGGTAGAGGGGAACCCTGCGGCCCCTGCTGGCTGATACCCATGTGTATCTGCAACACATGTGTGAACACACACACACACACACACACACACACACACACACACACACACACACGAGGAACATCCTCAGCTGCAATGGTCTTGCAGACACCTTCCCCAGTCATTACCCTGAGGACCCTGAGATTCTGGAGCTAAGCTGCAGTGGCTCTGTTCTGCCAGGTTGGCAGCTAGGCAGCAGAAGGTACTTCCTCCAAAGCCTTAGCTCACTTAGCTCACTGGGGAAAGTCAGATGGGAAATATATGCGGAAGTCAGGCTGGGAACAACACACCTGCACCTGTCACTGTCCTCTCCTTTCTCACGCTTTCTACTTGCAGAGACCTAAGTTGGAATGCCATCCGGTCCATCCACCCTGAAGCTTTCTCCACTCTCCACTCCCTGGTCAAGCTGTAAGTGCCGGTGAACTTGCTTCTAGGATGCCAGGGACCAGCTGGGACTATGGACTAACTGGTGGGGCAGGAGGGCCACTTCTGAGCAAGACCATGTATAAGTGTTTCACTACACATCTCTGGGAGCCCGGGCCACCTAATCAATCATTCTAACAGTATGTTTGACACACTGTGAGGCCCCATGAGCAGAAAACCTGCCTTCTGCAAACCCTGGAATACCATCTGCTAATGTTCTGCAATGTTTTGGCAGGTTCATTCCTTTCCACATCCTCCCTCTGCCTCCTCCCACCCCGCTCATCTCCACCCCAGGCTCTACACTCTTCACATGCACCAATAAAGAGGATATATGGACTTGAAACTCCTCAGTGCAAGAGGGTGGTCGTTAATACAGGAGCCAGGATCTCAGAGAGCTACGGGGTGGCAGGGGCACACAGATTTTTTTTAATTAAATACAGTATAGGTAGGGAACATGCAGAGTTGACTGTATGGTCTTTACCTCAGGCTGGAAGGAGCTTCTGATCGGCTGCCACAGTGGTACAAGTTATACACTGCCCAAGGGCTCTTGCCTGAAGGGAAGCTGACACCTTACATGTCTGCCTTCCAAGCCAGGTGTTCCAAGGACCTGACCATCAGGATAGGGTCTTTCTGTGATTAACACAAAGACTTCTCTGGACTAGCTCTATTCCTGGTCTTAAAGATGATCTAGCCACTGCCCCATATATCACTGGTGACATCTCCAAGACATAGAAGGAAAAATAAGCTCAAAGCCTAGACCAAAGCCCAGGACTCCTGAGCAGCACAGTCCTTTCCAAGTTCTGGCCCCTCTGGGTCTTGGGCCTTGGTCTTGCAAAACCCACCTCTGTCTTCCTTCTGCTGTTTGCTCTACTCCTGCCAGTTAGGTAGGACAGATATTTTTATCCTTTGAAAGATGAGGACATTGGAACTTGGGCAGATTTGCGACTCCCTTTGGTTACACAGTGAATTGGTGACAGTGCCAGATTTCCTGCCTGCCAGTCCAGGGCTGTTTCCACGACGCACAGTCTGTAGTCCTGGTGTTTGCTTTGGAACCCTAACTTCTTCCAATAATGTCTCCAGTAGAAGTTATGTATGTCCTCACCTCTGGCTACTAGGCAGGTCCTACAAACCAGAATAGATGACCCAATCCCTACTTGGGGCTGATTGACCAGCTCTGTCCTACCCTGCATCTGGCCTCTCTTATCATCAGAGAAGCAGAGAAAAGGCTTGGGTGTAGGCAAACAGAAGGCAGGTCTCCCAGGGGGGATGAGCAGGGAATCCTGGACGGGACCCTGACTTGACCTGGGCACAGGGGCTATGGTCGAGGACTGTATCACCTACAACTTGGCACTGTTGGAACTCCTGGTACATAGCTGGCACCCAATGTTTGTTGAACGCATGAGCAACTCTAAAGAACCCTGCCCCGGTGTGTATACCGCCTTCTCCCTGTGCTTATCTTCTGCCCTTTGCTCTCTTCTTGCTTCCATCCCAGGCTCACTGGTCATACCCTCAGCACAGTCCTGCCCTCTCCGCATTCCCACTGACTGCCAATAACCCTGATCATCCACTGTCCTAGGGACCTGACCAACAACCAGCTGACCACATTGCCTCTGGCCGGGCTGGGGGGCCTGATGCATCTGAAGCTCAAAGGAAATCTGGCCCTGTCTCAGGCCTTCTCCAAGGACAGTTTTCCAAAAATGAGGTGAGGGTTACTCCGTAACTGGAGAGGTATATACCTTGGGGAGCTGGGGGGCCACAGAGAGATAGCAAAAGCCACAGAGCCTCACCCCGAAAAGAAGCTGGTAGCTTAGAGTTTGGCTTCCATCTTCTCCTACCAACTGACTGGGTCTGGAACATACCTTTCCAACCTCCTTATCTCCTTTCCTTATCCCAAGAACCAACCCACGGACCACCGCAACCTGTGAGAACACAGCTGATACAGAGGCCCCTGGGACCTCTTCATTCGCCTGCTTCCACACAGCCAGACTGTCCCTCCTCTCCTGGGCGGCATCTGAGGCACCAGAATCAGAACAGAGCCCAGGGCACTGACGAGTGGAAAACAAGCTGCACAGCCAGTCCCAGTGCTAATGACATCCAGGCCTCCCTCGTGCAGCAGCAGCAGCAGCGCAGCCTGTGTGGCCCAAGCCTTGTCGGCTGCAAGCTAATGAGATGCCCAAGGCATCTGTCTTCACCCTCAGAGAGCACAAAGTCCAGCCTCTGATACACCCAGGGGCCAGGGCACAGAGTGTAGTTAAAAAAAAAAAAAAAAGGGAAGAAAGAAAGGGGCCATAGAGATGCTCTGTGGGTAAAAGTACTTGCTATGCAAGCCTGATGACCCGAGCTTGATCCCCCAGAATCCTTGTGTAAAGAAAAGAAAAAAAGAAAAAAAAACAGATGTGATGGTGCCCATCTGTAATCTCAGCACTCTTACCTAGAGGTAGGAAGCAGAGGGTCAGCTGGAAGTTCAAGGGTCAGCTAACTTGGAGGAGAAAGCTATACATAGCAAAAACAGCAAGACAGACCCTCAAAAGCAAGGTATACGGCAATAACTGCTCCAAAAGTTGTCTTCTAACCTCTATACACGTGCTGTGGTATATGCATTCCATGCATACACACACACACACACACACACACACACACACACACACACACATGAAGGAAGAAAAGAAAGGCGGTAGAAGTCTATCCTAGCAATTAAGAAGTTCAATTTAAGAGGATCAAGAATTCAAGGGTATCCTTGGCTACAGAGGGAGTTTGAGGCAGCCAGGGCCACGTGAGACAGTGTTCAAAGAACTAAGGAAGGAAAGAGAGACAAAAGGAGGAAAGGAAGGAGGGCAGGGACGGAGGAGGAAAGGAAGGAGAAAGGAAAGAAAAACCAAAGAATCCATGCTTTTTTCTTCTTATTATCAGTGTTTGGGATTAGAACCAAGGATTCAGTGTCTACTGGACAAGTTACAGACCCACCTCTCAGTCCTGTCCTTAAACACAAACAAAAAGTTCTTCCCACAAGGGAGACAGAATAACTTGAATGCCATGTGACCTTGGGAAAGTTGCCCCTCAGCCCCGAGCCGGCTAAACAGACTTTTCTTTTTTTTTTTTCTTTTTTTTTTTTTTTTTTTTGTATGTTGTATATGAGAGTTGGTGTTTGTATGTGAGTGGGTGTATGTGTAGTGTTACTTGTGTGTGTGGAACTTGCATGTATGTGCAGTTGCATGTGTGGCAAGGTTAGAGGGGGATATCAGGTGTCCTGCTCTATCAACTTGCTGCCTTATTTTCTTGATCCAGGGTCTCTGACTGAACCTGGAGCTGGGCTGATGGCCAGAAAACCCCAGTGATCTTCCTGTCTCCACCCCCTCCACAGCACTGGGGTTACAAGCACACATGACTGTGCCCAACTTTTGACATGGGTTCTAGGGATGGACTTCAGAGCCTCAGGCTTGCAGAAGGAATAGTCTTACCTGTAGAACCATCTCCCAGCCCTAAGGGCATGTCTCTTTTTAACATAAATCTTTTTTATTTATTTGAGAGAGAGAGAGAGAAGGAAAGGGGAAGTGGGACAGGAAAGGAGAGAGAGCCAGAGACAGAGAGACAGAAAGAGGCATGCAAGAACAAATGGAGCAGCATGCATTTAAGTCAGTTCACTAGGTTTCCACACAAGTTCCTTTATCTGAGCCATCAACCTAGCCTCTGAGAGAACTTTTTAAACAATGAGCAGAAGGTTTTTCTCTTCTTGGTTCTGACGATGAAGGTGAAGAAAACTAGAATGTGCCTCAGCTCCTTGGGGTCAGGACTCTGCTACAAAACTAATCTAATCTAAGAAAGTTCTGGACAGGCTCAGGGTACTTTGGGGTTGAAGGGGAGATGCTAAGTCCCCAGCTCCTAGGCCGAGACTATCTTACGCTAAGATCTTAAATCCCAGTAACACTAAGGCAACTCCTTCCCCAGAATCCTGGAGGTGCCCTATGCCTACCAGTGCTGTGCTTATGGCATCTGTGCCGGCTTCATCAAGACCTCTGGGCAGTGGCAGGTGGAAGACTTTCACATGGAGGAAGAAGGGGCTCCAAAGAGGCCCCCGGGACTCTTTGCTGGACAAGCGGAGAACCACTGTGAGTAACTAAGTGTCCCAGGATGGCAGGGAAGTTTGAGAGGAGGCTCGGGGATGTGGGCGGAGAGTTTACCTGGTAGGAGACACCTAAGAGGACCTATCCCTCTACTCGTACTTTGTCTCCCAAGGCTATACCCCAGAGTGCTTGGTGAAAAATCAGGATGGCAGCAGGGATGTTTCCACACCTGCCTGGCTCTTTGCAGCTTACAAATTGCCTCATGTACCACCCCTCTTAATAAACCCTATCCCATGACTCCTATCTTTCATCTTTGAGGCTGCCTCCTCCAACCATAGGGCATTCTCAAGAAGACACATCCATAACTTCTACCTGAGTCAAATAGGATGGAATCAAATCAATTGAATTAAACTTGCTTTCCAGGAAGAAACACGCACATATGTTCTAGAACTAAATGGAATGTTGTAAGGATTACTGCTCTCCTTTACCTCCATTCTGCCTGTGAGTCCAAATGCGAAATCCAGGGATCATCGGGCATCAGAGCCTTGCTAAGAGGCCAGACCATATTTCTGGAAGAGTTGGGGTGAAGGGAAAGACTGGAAATGGGCAACAAGAGAGCTCTAACATATTGTGAATTGGTGTCTTAGATGAAGGGAAGAGAAAGATGCTTTTTCTCTCTGACTGCAAACAGCATTAGGAGAGAGAGAAAGCGGCCCTGCTTATTGGATTTCCTTTTCAATCTTGAATTTCCTCTCCAATATCTCAAAGAAGTTGAACAGAAAAAAAACCAAGTTTGAAGCTGAGTGTGGTAGTATATACTCTCAGCACTCCAGAGAAGGCAGGAGGATCAACAGTTCAAGGTCATCCTCAGCTACTTAGCCAGTTCAAGACTAGTCTGGGATACATGGAGCCCTTTCTCCACAACTCATGATGATGTAATGGTATGACAGAACTGGGTCCAGATCCAACAACACCAAGTACCAGTTATGTTGCCTTCAACAAGTGATTGAACTTGAGCTTCGATTTCCTTATGCTCTGGTGAAAAAAAAAAGATAACAAATTTCTCAGTAGTTGTGAATCTAGGTTAGAAGGTTCCATACAAGGCATTTGGTTTAAGAGCCAGTGTCTTTAAGGACACAGATATGGGGACAGTGTCATTGTATAATCTAGGCTTTACTAAGCGTGAAAACACTTGGCTTTCATAAGCACTGTGCAGGCAGTCCGGGGGTCTCTGAGAGCTTCCTTCCCAATGGACAGAAGTAGTATGGAAGTTTCTCCCAAGGAGGGTACAAGTCCCCAGGAGGAGGAGCCCAGAAACTGGCAGGACCAGCCGATGGCTATCCCTCAGGGACAGCACCGGATGTCTGCCGAATACTCCCTGGGAGAGTGGAAAGGGGCTGGAAAGAGGGATGGAAACTTTTTTTCTGCAAGGTGAAACTTTCCACCGGTTTAGGTCTTGGAGAACCACAGAGCATCAAGTTAGTGGGCTGCCTGCTGCCTGTAACAGGAGCTAGGGCAGGGCCCCCCACTTCCTGTGAAAGCAAATGGGCCTCGAGAAAGAAAGCCAGGAGCAGCTACTCCAGCCAGATTTGATTTCCTCTTCGTTTGAAGACTGGTTACTTAACACCTTGGCCTTGACTTCCCCGGTCTCAGACAGAGTCTGTAGGTTTCACCCTTGTATTTCATTCATGCATTTTGATTTCAAAGAATTACTGATCTCCGTTCTGGAAAGCAAGGGCAGGCAGAGAATGAAAGGTAGAGAGGAAAGGAAAACGCCAGAATTCTGTGGGTACACTTTGGCATTCCACCCATCCCAAAGCTGCCCAAGCCAAGGGCAGCTTCATAATCTTCCAGCTTCCTGGGAAAACTCCCAAAAGAAGATGTTTATTCTTTAAGTGGGGAGAAAAGATCCATGAAGGGAACAGACTATGTGAGCAAAAGATTGTGACAAGTGTAACAGAGTCATATACTTATTCCGTTGGGACAGAAGAACCCTCTGATCACTGTGTCTTTTTAAAATTTTATTTAGAGTGTGTGCATGTGAATGCAAGTGCATATGTGCTATGGTATGAGTGTGGAGGTCAGAGGACAACATTCAGGAATTGGTTTTCTCCTTTTATTATGTGGGTTCTGGGGATGAAATCAGATTGCCAGGTATACATGGCAAGAGCATTTACACACTGAACCATTTTGACCCAGAGCACTCCGTCTTAAACCTCAATAATAATCTTTTAAAAACAAGCAATTCTCCCTCTCCATTTAGGTTCTCAGACATCAGCTTGAATTGAGAAACCAGTCTCCCCCACCCCGTAGTATATGTGTGAGTGAGTGTGTGTGTGTGTGTGTGTGTGCGTGCGTGCATGTGTATATTTGCATGTGTGCAGAAGCCAGAGATTAATTTTAGGCATCACTCTTCACCTTATTTTTGAGACACAGTCTCTCACTAAGCCCATAGCTGGTTGACTGGCCAAACTGACCACCGTGCTCTGGGGAACTGCCTGTTTTCATCTCTCCCCCCTCCCCTTCTCCAGTGCTGTGCTTATAAATGCAATCCACCACATATGTCCTTTCACGTGAGTGTTTAGGATCTGAGCTTAGGTCCTTAAGCTTTTATGCAGCAAGTACTTTATGCACCGAGTCATCTCCCAGCCCCAAGAAACCAGTCTTACTCTTTAAAAAAGTCTTTCAGGCTGGAACTGGATATACCTATAATCCTAGCATTAGGGCAATGGAGTCAAAAGTATTAGGAGCTTAAGATTATCCTTAGTTATAGTGAGTTCAAGGCTAGCCTAGATGACACAGACCCTGTCCCTCAAAACAAAACAAACTGTCCTTGCAAAAGAAAATCACGTCCTAGTGTCACAGTCTGCCTACACTGTTGCTGATAAATGACCATCAAACAGCTTAAGGGAGCAAGGGGTTTATTTCCTTATGACAATCTGGTTACAGTTCTCAGTCCAGCTTGACAGGAGAGCATGCACCAACACCAGGGCTGAGGGAACTGGCTACACCACACCACATAATGGCTGAGAGAGGGACAATCCTTACTTGCTAGACCAGCATGTCTGGCCAAGTATACAAAAGGATGCCAACTTCCTCAATCGGCTCTCAGTATTTTATTCATCTGTTCAGTGCCTAGTCCCACCCTCCATGGGCTGGGCTTTCCCCATCAGCTAGACAATCTCCTGCAGGTTTGCTCTGGGCCTAACTCAACCAGTAATTCTCTACAAATGTGCCCAGAGCTCAAACCTTCAACAGTCAAGCTGACACCTGTGCCTAACTATGACACTTAGAAACTATAAATGTTTTAGATTTCAAAATCCTTTTAGAATTTATGTCCCTTATAGATATCTATAACTCCATGGAGTTCACAAGTCCCAGTTTAAAACATAGAGTTGGGAATGCCACTCAGTGGTAGACTACTTACCTAGCAAGTGAAATGCTATGTGCTTGATCCTCTGCACCACCCAAAACAAGCAAACAATCTAATAAACAAACCTGCAATAAAAATAAGGAATCTCACTTGCCTCAAAAATGCTACAGAATTTGGTTAACAATGGATTTGCTTTTTGATCTTATTTTCTTTGACTGGCCTAGAATCATAGAGCTCGGAATTAGAATCAGAAGGAATATTAATGACTGTCTAATTCAGTGTGACTCAGTGTAAATGTGTCCTCTGTCTCCTTGGAGACTTTCTGCTTCAATATCACCAGTAACAAATTATGTCCAGGGTAATCAACCCCCATTCTTTCCACTCCCTAGTCTTCCAAAATAACCAGTCCCAAGCTCTTTAGTCAGACAAACAGGTTTGATTCCGGATTGTTGCTCACTGGCTAAGAGGACAGAGGAAAGTCACCTAACTTTGATGAGTCTCAATTTATTTACTTGTCACCTGCCTCATGTAGCAGCTGTGAAGGTTGAAGAGTCCATAAAGACAAAGACTGACAGGGAGAGTAAGAGTTCAAGGAACGTTAACTCGTTTGTGAGTTGACGCAGTGTGTGGTAGCGTGCCTCCAAAAAACTTCTTGTGAGCAGAGGCAAGAGTCTTTGTATTTGCCCACTACCTACATCTAGTTGGCACTGCATTCAGCACATGCCGGCCTACCCTGGATTTGTTTGAAGGTAGGCTGCACCTTTGCTGGACAACTAATTGTGGGAACTTTTTCTTGTTTGAAAGAATGGGCAAAGCCAGGTGTGGATGCACACAACTGAGATCCCAGAACTTGAGAGGGAGAGACTGATCAGCATGGTCTTCAGAGTAATATCCTGAGAAAGAAAGGCAGAGAGATAGAGAGAAAGAGAGAGAGAGAAGAAAGAAAGAGAAAGGGAAGGAAGGAAGGAAGGAAGGAAGGAAGGAAGGAAGGAAGGAAGGAAGGAAGGGAGGGAGGGAGGAAGGGAGGGAGGGAGGGAGGGAGGGAGGGAGGGAGGGAGGGAGGGAGGGAGAGGGAGGAAAGAAGAAAGAGAGAGGGAGAGAGAGAGAAAGGGAGAGAGGGAGAAGGGAGAGAGGGAGAGAGGGAGAAAGGGAGAGAGGGAGAGAGGGAGAGAAGGAAAGAGGGAGAGAGGGGCAAGAAAAGGAAGATGAGAAGGAGGGAAGGAAGGAAAGAAGGAAAGAAGGGAGGGAGGGAAGGAAGAAAGGGATAGAGAGATACCTGTTTGGGTAACAGTACTTGGTGTGAAACTATAAGGACTTGAGTTCAGATCCTAGCACTAACTGTCATTGCTAGGGCAGCCAACTGCCCAAACTCTAAGCAGCACTCACAGATTAAAGTTGACGGGTCACAAGCTAATGCAGTGGACCAAAAACCGAAATAAATGTTCACTGTACAGAACCAGAAATATACAAAACAAAGGTGGATAACAGGGAGCTATCAAAATATTGACATCCAAGGACAGAAAGGGATATGTAGAGCTGTTGGACGACCAGTGTGCAACAGAGTTAAACAAGGACACCTGTTTAAAGACTCAAGGCCCCAGCCTTTTTCTGATCTTCCCTCTCAGATGACCTGGACCTGGACGAGCTCCAGCTGGAAACAGAGGACTCAAAGCCACACCCCAATGTCCAGTGCAGTCCTGTTCCAGGTGAGATGGATACCTGGAGAGCAGAGGAAGGGGACACCCAACCGTCTGGACGAGAAGCGAGATGTCTGCAGCCATGCTTTAGCGCCTTCCTGTGTCTGATGCCCTACCTGCTGGTGGAGGGTAGCTTTTGATAACTCCTAAAAAAGGAGCTGGAGTTCTCTCCCTTGAGTGGCTGCTTGTGGGAAGCGGTGTAGGGGAACGGGGTGGGCAGAGTCAAGCAGTCTTCACAAACCAGCCAATCAGAGATTACCATCAAGGAGAAAGCTGCTCTCATGGAAGACAGGAGAAAAATGTCTCAATACCATTGCTGGGGAGTATGACATAAGGAGGTGGAGGGTGGGATGGATAGGACAGATGTAAATATGTTTTGAGTTACTCCTTCAGTCGAAGACCCATATCATGGAACCCTAGAGCCAGGTAGGATCCTGAAAGATCACTTTCTCCAGCCCCTCATCTTTGAAAGTGTTAAATCTCCAGTGTCCCTGGATAACTCCTGCAGTACAGTGTACACATTACAGCTGAGGAAGCCTCCTCTGAAATCTAACCTAGAGCCATTTTAGCAGAAGGAAAAGAAAGAAAAAAAGAGAAGTAAAAGAGAGAAAGGGAGACAAAAAAAGAAAGGAAATTTTCTTTCTTCTGATGTCATTCAATCTAGGCTATTTTAATTTTATTTAGTGTGTTTGTGTATGTGTGTGCGTGTGTGTGTGTGTGTGTGTGTGTGTGAGAGAGAGAGAGAGAGAGAGAGAGAGAGAGAGAGAGAGAGAGAGAAAGGCCACTGTGTGTCCCTATGGAAGACCAAGGACAACTCCGGGAATCATCCTGAGTTGCTTCTACCTCCTTTTGGCTTTGCGCTAAGATATCCCAGGCTCCACCATTTCAGCCTGGCCTATTTTACATGGGACCTGGGATTTGAACTTAGGATCTTCTGCTTTCTAGGCAGAGTCTTAACTCCTGAGTCATCTCTGCAGCCCGATCTAAACTGTTTTTAGAGTGAAGAGGTCAAAAATGCCAACAGACTGTGGCAGAAGAGAGCAGTGGCAGACAGAAACTATTCAGAATAAACAAAATGAACAATTTTCTGCTTCTGTTTCATCTCACCTCCATTCTGTCCGTCTTTGGCTCCAGTCTATTGCCCACAAAGCAAATTTTGTGGCCTGATCTTGTCTAATACCAATTCTCAGCACTTAGTGGCAGCAGCACGCCCCCTAGTGCAAGAGAACTGACCCAAATGAGCAAAAACAGATGGCTTTTTTTTTTTTTCTTCTAATTTGGAAAACTCACATTGCTTCATTCATGCTAGCACAGAAATTTCATGTCTGAAAACCAGAAATCAAGGATGAGATAAAAGAAGAAACTCTGAAAAATAAGATCCAACTTGAACTTGCTTTATAAAATAGCTCATAAAAATGGTCAAATAAGTTACTGTACATCATATGATGGAGTATTTACTATGTAGACATTGAAAATATGTTTTGTTAGTATTATGAGGATGGGGGAGATATCCATAACAAAATGTAAAGAGCATGCATATCCACACGCAGTAATATACATATATAAGCATATAATTGCCAGAAATAAATATACCAATATACAAATTTAATTTTTCTTTTAATTTAATTTTATATTTCAAAATTTCCTAAAATTACAATGTATCTTATAATAAAATATTTTTTTAAAATTTTCCATAGAAAATTCTTTAATTCCCAAAATTCCTAGCAATACATTGAAAAACAAGTCTGAGGCCAAAGGAAATGAAGAACTAATATATCCAAAATTACAAAGAAAATACCAAGATCTCACCCATCTGGTGTGGAATCGGGTTGGAAAGCAGAGAACTCACGTATATTTTGCTTTTTTATTTTTAGATAGCTTTTCGCTACCATCCCTGGCTGGTCTCAAACTCATAATCTTCCTGCCTCAGCTTCCCAAGTGCTGGGATTACAGGTGTGAACCACTACACCTGGCAAAGTTATCTGTATTGTGATTACTTCTTTGTCTCTCAAATATTGGCACATATATACGTACACACACACACACACACACACACACACACACACATATATACACACCTTTTTAAAAAATGTACTCGAAGAAGGGACCATATTGGCCTGTTATCTACTCAGGACTTATTCCTGGTGGAAAACTTGAACACTGGGCAGAGTCTCCACCACAGAGTGGCTAACTGTCTGGGCAGCTCCTCATGCTGCCTCCGCCCAAGCCACACCCCCTTTCACTGTTACATGCCAGCTTGTTCCTTCCATGCTTCCAGATTTTACTCCTTAGGAAAGTCTGCTTTACTTAACATTTCCATGCCTCTGGGTTTGAATTGCGCTCTGTGCTTCTGTGCGTTCCCTCCTTTTGCAACACCTTAGAACAAGAGCCGTGTGCGTCCTCGTCATCCATCCTCCCCACCTTCCCCCAGTCCTCTGAGCAGATGCGGGCCTCGCCCCTGAACTGGGTTCCCATGGCCTTGGCTCAGAGATAAACTCTGCCCGCCTCTCTCCCCTGCAGGTCCCTTCAAGCCCTGCGAGCATCTCTTTGACAGCTGGGGCATCCGCCTGGCCGTGTGGGCCATCGTGCTGCTCTCTCTGCTCTGCAACGGCCTGGTGCTACTGACCATCTTCGCGGGTGGGCCCGGCCCCCTGTCCCCGGTCAAGCTCGTGGTGGGCGCCATCGCCGGCGCCAACGCCTTGACGGGCATCTCCTGCGGCCTCCTGGCCTCCGTGGACGCCTTGACCTTCGGTCAGTTCGCCCAGTACGGCGCCCGCTGGGAGAGCGGGCCGGGCTGCCGCGCCACGGGCTTCCTGGCCGTGCTGGGCTCCGAGGCGTCGGTGCTGCTGCTCACGCTGGCGGCCGTGCAGTGCAGCCTGTCCGTGTCGTGCGTCCGCGCCTACGGGAAGGCGCCGGCGCCGGCCGGCGTGCGAGCCGGCGCCCTGGGCTGCCTGGCGCTGGCCGCGCTGGCCGCCGCCTTGCCGCTCGCCTCGGTGGGCGAGTACGGGGCGTCCCCGCTCTGCCTGCCCTACGCTGCCCCCGAGGGCCGGCCGGCCGCGCTGGGCTTCGCCGTGGCCCTGGTGATGCTGAACTCCCTGTGCTTCCTGGTGGTGGCGGCCGCCTACATCAAGCTCTACTGCGACCTGCCGCGGGCCGAGCTGGAGGCCGTGTGGGACTGCGCCATGGTGCGCCACGTGGCCTGGCTCATCTTCGCCGACGGGCTCCTGCACTGCCCCGTGGCCTTCCTCAGCCTCGCCTCCACGCTGGGCCTCGTGCCCGTCACCCCCGAGGCCGTCAAGTCCGTGCTCCTGGTGGTGCTGCCCCTGCCCGCCTGCCTCAACCCGCTGCTCTACCTGCTCTTCAACCCCCACTTCCGGGACGACCTGCGGCGCCTCCGGCCGGGCCCGCGCACCCCCGGGCCGCGGGGCTGCGCGGCCACCGCGGGGGAGCTGGACAAGAGTTCGTGCGACTCCACGCAGGCGCTCGTCACCTTCTCGGACGTGGATCTCAGGCTGGAGGCGTCCGAGGCCGGCCAGCCGCCTGGGCTGCAGGCCTACGGCTTCCCCTCCGTGCCCCTCATCTCCTGCCAGCAGCCGGGAGACCGCAGGCTGGAGGGGAGCCGGCTCGCGGAGCCCGAGGGAGCCCCCTTTGGGAACCCACCCCCCTCCAGGAACGGAGAACTGCTGCTGAGGGCAGAGGGGGTCTCGCTGGCGGGCAGGGGCGCCGCGGCGGGTGGGGTCTTGCTGCCTTCGGACTCCCTTTTTGCCCCCCACTTGTAACCACCTGCTCCCGTTTGTCTCTTCCCACCCTTCCCCCCAGGGACGGCTGCTTATCAAATAAATACAACCAAAACTCCACAGCAGGATGACCGGGGCTCCGGGGCCCTGTGTCCGGAACCAGGGAGTGCCAGGCCTTGTTCTGCCCCGACCCACTTCATTCTGGCCTCTCTCCTTCAAGTCTAAAGTTGTTAGACGAGAGACCTGCTTAAGGGAAGAGTCACAAGTAAAAGACAGCAAGGAGGCAAGGAGCGACTAGGGTCCTGGTCAGTGCACGATGGGCAGGTAGACCCCACAGAGAAAGTCCTGGAAGAGAATCGCCAAAATCATTGAGTGTCTCCCCTGTGACTGATAGATAAAATGCAAAATGTGCTCTCTGTTCCATTAATCTTGACCTATGCCCTGTTACAATATGCTTATGGAAGATACTGTATATTATATTGCTTTAGCAAATCACAGAGTATATTAGAGTCTTTAAGGCCCTGAGAATTCCTGCAACAGTTAAATTTATTGAACTTTCTTTAACCTGGTTCCCCACTTGATTTTCTTGATGGGTTTCTGTTTGCTTGTTCCATTTTCGTGTTAATACCTATTGATATCTCACAGAACATAACCCAGCTTTCACCCAGGGGATTTATTCATCTCTGTGACATTTAGTGCTAACCAGTGATATTGCAAAGTACCTACCACCTTCTTTGAAAACCCTGATCCCAAAAGTCAGCCTGAGGTTGAATACCAGAGGTTACTGGCAATTCCATTATCCAGGATAGACTCTTTACCCTCCACTGTCTGCCCTGGGTACACTCCCAAGGCAAGGATAAGGAGGCTGTCTCAGTCGAACAGGGTGAGACAGGAGAAAGAGATCCTTGTGCGTGTACGCCCACCCCCTCTTCATCCCCAGGCAGGGATGAAACTTCTGCCTTCAACAAGACAAAATATTCTTAGGTTCTCACACAAAGCACACACAGGAAAATCTGGCTCCCTCTAGTTCCAAGTACTTCTTCCCACAGCCTGAACCTCCCTTCTCATCCCAGTTCTGCTTCTGGGAATCATGGACAGGCAAAGAGGAGGGATATTTGTATTGTGGATATTGCATGTAGGGAGAATATAGGTATCTGGGACTCCTGGGTGTCCCAAAGAAGCCACTGATCCTTTCATGTTCTTCCTTACCTTGTGCTTTCCCAAGTGCAGCTGAGAGTCTACAGAGTGCCTCCTACCCCACTCCAAACATATACATTCAATCTCTAGGTAAGGGGGTGAGAGGTGGGAAGAATCCAAGACTTAGAAATGGGTAAGAATTGGGCTGGAGAGATGGTTCAGGAGTTAAGTCTCTGTCTCAAAAATAGAAGTACCTGAGTTCAGATCCTGTATCCTACATAAAAAAAAGTCAGACAAAAATGGCATTGGCCTATATTTCCTGCCCTAGAGGGTGGAGCCTAGGAAACTGCAGAGCCTGAAATCATCCTTTGGGCCTCCACAGGAACACACAGTGCCTTCTTATACACATGGACAGACAGACAGACACACACACACACACACACACATTCATGCACTTGCAAAAAAAAAAAAAAAAAAAAAAGAAAGAAATGGGTAAGAATTGTTGCTAGGAACTCCCAACATCAGTTGTATTTGAAGCACTGTGTATTAAATGTATTAAACCATTAAAACAAATCAAGAAAGAGGATCTTTCTCCTAGTTTCATAGTTCAAGTTTCTATAGCTTTTCTGCTCTCTCCCTCTGCCCCCAGTGCCAGAGAAAATTCTGACATAAGTCAATAAAGGGGTGAAGAGATGATGATGAGTCATTCATGGAGTTTGAGACATTTCTAAATCTCATTGATACCATGAGTAACCTGGACTCCAGAAGACTCTGAAGCAAACTATGTTGATTACATTCCTTACAGTTCTAGCATGGGGTCGTCTTCTGAATAGGTACTCATAAATAGTGGTGAACTTATTTATCAATTGCTTTGAGATGCCTGATCTCTTCATTTCCCTGGTGCTAATCAAGAACGTTGATTGAAGAAGTTTGCATTTCTTTCCATACTGAGAATTGATGACTCTCTGAGATACCTTAGGATGACAAAATGGCTGATTTGGGGGGAAACTTCAACTTCTAGAAAGTCACTTTATATCTTTCCCTATTACCAGAAGATCATTTTTCCCTTTTAAGTTAGGGAGCCGATCTTGAATGGAGTAGAGTGACCAGGTGTTGAAGTTTTAGGGCTTACAGGAACTGACTCCTACAGAGGCTTCCTCTATGAAAAGTGTGCTAGCACTTTTTTAACTTCAAGCTCTAGGGTGACACTGCCGTCACCTTGTCTGCTTCTAAAGAACTGGACATTGGCCAAGATGGACTTCTGATCAAAGAAGAAATAAGCAGGAAAAGAGTTGAAGGTGTTCCCCGTAACTGTTACTCAAAAAGTCTAGCCAGGGGGGAGGAGGGGGGAGGGAGGGAACTGGTAAAAAATTTTAAAATGTATAATTAAATTTTAATAAAAAAAAAGATAAAAAAAAAAGAAGTCTAGCCAGGTATCATGGCATACACTTCTATCCCAGGCCTCAGGAGGCAGAGCAGGAGGATCAGGAATTCAAGGTCATCATCCTCAGCTACATAGTGAATTTGAGGTTAACTTGCACTATGTAGGATTCTATGTCAAAAAAAAAACACAAAAATATCAGGTGATGACGGCCATTTTTCTGATATAAGATGGAGTAATAAAGTTTCTTTGTGCTTTGTTTTTGACTGAATTTCTAACAAGTCAATATGTTCCTCTTTTGGTTATCTTCTTTGTGATCAATAGAATATTAGGATGATTATGTCTTTGATTAATCACAGACTCAAAACCAAAATCATTCAGTGCACATACACCTTTTTTTGCCCTTGCTGACAGAATGCTCTAAAACAGTATCCATGAGACGGACACCTAGGGGGCTATGACGGTGGTGGAAATGTTGAGAACAGCTGCCCTGGGTCTGTTGTGCTAGTTTGTCAGCCAGTGCCGACCACAATCCCCTCAGACTGACTTGAGAATGAAAACTTATGGTGAACCACAACTTGCTAAGCACCTCATCAGAAGGAAAGTTAAAAAAAAATTCAAATCAATTTTAGAACATGGAACACAGATTAACAGCTTCTAGCCAAGCCTTTTCCTTGCCTGTCTTCTATTTTCCTTTTCCAGAAATAAAGATTTTAAAGAGTAAGGGAAAGGAAGAAGGGAGAGCTGGCAAAAAGTGAGGCTTGAGAAGCAAAGATGGCAGGAGTTAGTTGGAACCCTGATCCTTTCTGGCACCAGACCCTCTGACTACCTCTGCTTTGGGTTACCAAGTTCTCCCACCTATCATCCACTACCCCTACATCCCTTCTTGATTTCAGTCCCATGCCCTCTCTAGTTGTGTGAAATATAAGAACTGTCGAGATGTAAATATTTGGATTCTTCTGTATAATAAAGCTCCAGTGAAGTACAACGTGTGTCCTTCCGTTTCATTCTGCCGCTCCTATTGCAGACGAGGTGGGTAACTTGGAGGAAGTAGTGCAAGTCAAGCTCTTCTTTACTCCTCTTCATGACTACTGAGGCATCCCAGGCATAGCTGAGGATGCTGAGGGTTAATGTTTGGAGGCCTCAGAACCATTTCCAGTCATCCATATTGAAGTGTCCTTTATGTGCACTGGATCAGATAGACACAGTCTCTAAAGAAGTCCTGAGCAGTCAGGTTTCCCATTATTCACAACCTGACACCTTCGCAAGCATATTACTAGAGATTGTTAATACTGTAAACACTGAAGATTTATCATCAAAATCTTTTAAAGGAGAAATTTAGAATACCATGGGAAGTAGAATGAAGGAGGGAATAGCTGGGAAAAATACTTAGGAGGCATGAGGGGATAGGAGATAGGAGGGACAAAAGAACTTCTAGAAAAAGCCTAGGATTGTGGGGGGTAAACCCATAAGAGCCTCCTATGTTAGTAATATGTTAGGGAATAAAAACATGTCTTTTGAAGAAAGGAAAAAAGATGGGCAGTCCTTATGCAGAGGATAACAGAGTGAGGAAAACTGGGGGTGAAAAAAAACTTCAAGCTGATCCACTTGGAACCCAGTGACAATTAAAATTACACTAGAAGTAACAGATATGCAACACTTCCTGATAAAATGTTGGTCAGAGAGGTCTCAAAGGCTCCCAAAACATTGTAGGCTTTTGCTATTGCTCTTGGTTGCTCTCCAAAATACTGTCAATAAGACCCTATTACTGAAGATGCAACATATACGGAACACAGAACATTGGCAATATACACCAACTAGAACTGGTCTGAGAACTTCCTCCTTGCTGGATAGCTTACACAGTACCAAGGAATACCGTAGAAACTACTGGGGGAGAGAAATAATTACAGGACTCATCAATTTATGAGATCTACAAGTTGCAATAAAAATCACCATGGCAACAGGTGAACACTAGTGTAATAGTGGCATAAGTATCAAAGAAACAACAGCAGCTTTCTGACTGAACTCAAAACTGCTTGTCAGAATAGAACACATTCCTGTTACTGATAACTAGAATAAGAACCTATAAAAGGGAAGGAAATAGATCAGTAGGGAAAAACAGTCTATGAACCTATAGGTAGGAAGACAGTACACCAAATTGCTCTGTAAATAGCTGCTATTGTATCCATAAATTTGAAGAGCACTCAGCACTTGGTTAGAAGTCTTCTTCTACAACAGAGGTGGAGGAATCTCAACACCCTGACATGATACAGCCTACGGCAGTAGAAGAACAGTGAAGTGGACAACAGTAGCTGGCCATAATGCAGAGTACTGGTGACCCTGCAATGCCCACCCAGAATCAAGCCAGCCTAATCTCTCCCCATCGTAAGGCTTAGGGAAACTCTCAGAAGAAACGTAAGATTGTATGAACCTAAAAATGGAAAGGTCCACCATTGGACAAGACATTCCATTCAAGGCAGAACTGCTGCATCCAGGAACACACTTGTCCTTACCAGACCTGCATAATAACTGACATACCAACATGCCCCCATAGACTAGTGAGGATCTCAGGGGAGATAAGAACATATAGTGGGAACCTTGGTGACTAGAGCTAAATGAGTGAAGGGAAATGCCCCTATCAGTGGGATGTCTGGAATAGGCACAACTTGCTATGCCATAGAGGCCTAAACCCCCACAAGAGTAGACAAGCCAGAGGGAACCCTGGGGCCCATAGAAGCTGCCAGGCAGGAGGGTGGGAGAGAGTGGGATGGATTGATGAAAGGAAGGGAGGAGGATGGGAGGGAGGGAATCAGGATAAATATTCAATATACTTGTAAAACTAGAAACATTTAAAAATTACTGAAGATTCCACTCATTTTCTTCTTCTTTTTTTTGATAAATGGATACATTTTTTATTATTATTTCCACTCATACAAGCTTAATAGGTACACCGGTTCCCTCCCTCCCTCCTCCTCCCCCCGAACCCCCTGCTCCCCCTCCCTTCAACCCTCCCTCCCCATCCCCCAGTGTCATTTTCTTCTTCTTGATCAAACTTCCTCACCAATTTTCTGCCTTGGGCTTCTTCCCTCCCCATAAACCTCCTTTAGGTTGAGATAATATTCATAGACAAGCAGGTGCCCTTCTGAGGGAAGGGAAAATACCAAGGTTGACAAAACTCTGCAATTGTGAGAATAAGACACAACTTGGGTGTGATATCACGGCTTACAGTCTGTCACAGGAAGATATGGGTGTCAACTTGACAACCGGGAGCTTGAGCTCTGCATATAGCTGTGAAGAATTGGTAGCTGGGTTGAGTCCTGCAAGAGATCCTCTGATTAAAGGAGAAGCCCAGCCCGTGGAGAGTGGGATCAGGTCCTGGGTTAGATGGCGGGAGCTGGTTGAGGAAGGGGGCACTCTTCTGTATGACATGCTGGTCTTCTCTCAAGGTCCTGTGGATATGGTATAGCCAGTTTCCTCAGCTCCTGGGGTTGGTATGGACTCTCCTGTCAAATTGGACTAAGAGCTGTAACCAAACAATAAGCCAAGAATAAAACCCCATAAGTGGTTTTGTCTGGCATACTGTCCAAATTACCTTACTCTCGCCTGCCCCTCCTCCCATTTAAAGTTTTGTTCAATTTTGTTTTAGCTGATTCATAAACCTGACTCTTTTCTTAAAGGACAAATGGTGCCTTTGTAAACATTTGTTCTTGGACAGAGAGTGTTCCAAACTCCTCCATCCTTCAAACTCATCTGCAGGGAAGTCTGGGTTAAGGGCGGCAGACAATTAAATTGAGGTTAACTTCAGGAAATGTGAATTCCTTGACATACAAAAAAGAATCTAACCCAAGGCCACGAAGAGCACTGTGGTTACATTACCTGACTTAGGTAACAATCTATGCCCCAACAGGCTGGGTTCTGCCACTTGTCCTCAATAAGTCAATTGAAAGATCCAAGTTAACAGTAAAAAAAAGCAGAAAAAGATTTATTCAATGTTGCCACATTGGGAAGAGGAACACAGAGATCCAGTGATCCACATGTTTATCTTGGGATCCAAACATGAGGAAAAGGATTAGAAGAGAAACGGGGAAAGGACTAGAGAGATGGCTCAGGAGTTAAGACCCTGCTTTGAAAGCAGAAGGTCCTGAGTTCAAATCCCAGATCCTCCATAAAAGTGCCAGGCAGAGCCTGGGAAACTCCAGAGCAAAGCAAAGAAGTAGAATGATATAGGGTGAGCCCAAAGTCGCTCTTGGACCTCCACAGGCACACAGAATGCCCTCTACTATTACTATTACACACACACACGCACACACACGC
Organism: Typhlomys cinereus; assembly: GCA_023101885.1. NCBI lineage: Eukaryota > Metazoa > Chordata > Mammalia > Rodentia > Platacanthomyidae > Typhlomys > Typhlomys cinereus. The sequence continues at coordinate 2,098,882 of JALPQD010000236.1, read as the reverse complement.
ACACACACACACGCACACACACACACACATGCGAGCGCGCGCCCAGGAGAAAAAAAAAATTTAAAGAAAGAAGGTAAGAAACATGTACAATGAAGCAGCTAGCCAAAGCGTGGTCCTATTCATCCTTCATCCATCATTGTCTTGTTCCAGTCTTTCCTGTAAGGTGTTTTAATGAATTTTTCAGCACTTTGTGAAATCTCTTCACTCTCTGGCTACATCAGACCTTTTTCTGCCCCAATATGAAGAGGTTCCTTGGGAAAATTCCAATGCCTTATTGTCAATAGTTCAAGTAGCCAGAATAAGTCACACAGATATTTCTTTGGAATATTTTTATGCCTGACAGTCTGGTTACAACTAGGTCTGTATCTAAAACCAGAGGCCTTTATGGCCTTGAAACAGCTCTGGGTCCTAGCCAGTAGGAATCTGTGATTAGTCACGCATGACCACCATGAGCAGGCCTCTTCTCTCTGTAGGTCTGTTTTCATGCCTATCAATTCATCTCCCTACCTCCTTTTGCTTACAAAATTTTTGTATAATTTTGTATTTTTGAACAAGTAATGCATTGAATGGCTCAAATAACAGAAGATTTTAGCAGTCTCTCTTGTATCCCTGTCTCTGGGCACTCACTTCTTAAACCCTCACTTGGTTTCCTCATACAGTGCCCCCAATGCTCTGTACAGCATATGGTTCCTGTCACTCCAGGTTCCACGGATGGGAATGTGATCTAGGCCTTCTCGGCTTTATCTATAATCTGGCTATAATGATAGGCCCAAAGTTGTACTCACAACCCAGTCTTTTAGTGAGATCTGATCCTAGAATTTTGGTAGAGTTGATAAGGAAACATTCTCCCTGGAGCCCTGAGTTGTTGTGGAGGTGCTAGTGACTGTCTTGGCTGTGGAGAAAAACAAACCCTGAGGACATGATTTGAGCATTTGTACTGAACCGTGCCTGAAAGTTCATTTGGGCTTTTTGGGTGGTGAACCAGCAATATTTGTTTGTGCAAGCAAAGATGCTAGATTTTTGGAAATGGCATGAGAGGTTTAAGAGTCTTGTTTAACAAGTTCCCCTACATCACTCCCTACCCAAACCCAGGAGTAAACCGTTCATCATCATCATTTTAGCAACTTTAAGGTAAGAGAGGGCAGTCATTAAATAGAGTTTCAATGAGCACGGAAGATTTTCAGGAATCAGATAGGTACAGACATAGGCCTAGGTAGAAACCCTGATGAAAAAAATATTTAAACAGAGACTGGCGAGGCAATTCAGTGGGTACAAGTGTTTGCCACCAAACCTGAGTTCAATCTTTGGAGCCCACTTGGTGGAAGGAGAGAACTGACTCCCATAAGTTATCCTCTGATTTTTCCACGTGTCGTGGCACATGTACACATACCAGGTAAATAAAAATGCAAAAATAAATATTAACACAGAATGGTATGGTTAATAAATATGATTTTGGAGTCAGAGAGGTCTGGATTTACATCCCAGATATTCCATGAGTTGCCACTGTCCTTGGATTTAACCTCTATCAGCAAAATAAAGATAATAATAATACTGAAACTCTACAGTTTACTAGCGAGATTAGATTTAAAAAAATATTTGACAGAAAGAGTGTGCGTACCTGCTATGGTGCAAGGGTAGAGGTCAGAGAACAACTTTCAGAAGTGTTTCTCCTACTATGTGGGATTCCAAGGATCAAACTCAGGTCATCAGGTTTTCAAGCAGGCACTTTACTTGATGAGTTATCTGAACTATCTGACTAGTCCCAAAGTCTGGTAATGACTTCTAGATCTAAAGAAACCCTGAAGTCAAAGAACTTGCCCCTTAGAGGAAAATGCCTAGGGTGGAAGATTGCTTGGAGAGCAGTCCTTGTCTGAATTCAGCAGTTTCAGGGTTCTGGTTAAGAAAGGCAAAGATAGGAAAGAGACCCCCAGTGGGATGGTGTCAGAGGAACAGATGTGCTGTCCTAGAGCGGAGGACAGGGTTTGGGGAATTGAGGACATGTGTATGGTGGGGGACACTAGATAACCTGTCATCTGTGATATAAACTCAGAGTCAGAGAGAGGGATGGACCCTGTCCAGGGGTGAGGTTGGGGGAAGCAATGGCAGAAGACATGGGCAATTTGCCAAGACAAAGAAAGTGGAATGTGTAGTTTCTGTGCATAGTGTGTCTTGTCTATTATTCAGCCTCTCCCAGGCTTTGCCAGCAGCCCTGTGCAATCCAGAATTGCAAGCTGCCCTGCAGCCGGCTACCCCAGGAATCAGGTTCTAAAAACCACCACTCCACACCCCCTTTCTGTCCTTCCTCCCCTCAGGCCATCTCAACCTAAACAAGACAACCTGGGCAGGGGGTCCACATGCTGATGGAAAAATACACACTTGGCTGGAAAAGGAGCTTTATTTGTATGTGTTGAATTCCCGCAGCAGCCAAGGATAAATAGCTAGCCCTAGCCTCAGCTCGGTCTGCCCACAAGGTGGGTGGTAAAATCTGTTCTTATTTAGATAGCTTGTGGGGAGAGGTGAAGAGGGGGACTGGGACAGCAGAAGAGGGAACTTGGAATCTGCAATGTTTATATGATCAGTCATGGATGTCATCTCTCCTCTTAATTAGAGGTTTGGAGTTGAAACATTGTTCAGTTTGCTTGTCCTAGGAATAGAGCAGACTGGCAAGAAGGCTGGGGACAGAACGGCTCTTCAAGCCCACCTCTGCTTGGATCACTGTCTCCAACACCCTGCTAAGCACTCAGTAAATGTCAGCACTGTGACTTGCACTGAAGAGCCATTCTATGACTCATGGCATTTAACTCAGGACATGAAGATCGAATGAGTATATGGCTATTTTAGAGGTGAAACCAAAATGGAAGATTGAATGTTAAGATCACACATTGATAAGAACCACTCACTGTGGCTGGAACTGGATTTTCCTTTTCTTTAAGATAGGGTCAACTGTAACCCAGGTTGGCCACAAATTTACTATGTAGCTGAGGATGGTTTTGAATTCTCAGTCTGCCTCTCTCTATATCCAAAGTGCGATAACTAGGTCTGCTTTTCTTTTTAAACACGTATTTGTCTTTTGAGGGAAGGAGCATGTCATAGCATGTGTGTAGAAGCCAGAGGACAACTTACATGAATTAATTCTCTCCTTCTACCAAGTGGGTTCTGGGTAATGAACTTAGGTCATCAGGCTTGGCAAAAAGCACCTTTACCCACTGAGTCATCTTGCCATCTTGTCCCATTGGACTTGCTTCAGTCGTTCTTGTTTTGCTGTGAAGCAATATTCAGATTTAAGAAATGTAGGTCGAAAAGAGCTATTTGTTTGATTTATGGCTCCAGAGGAGATATAGTCCATTTATGGAAGAATTACATAGCATAAAGCATGGCCAAAGATAGAAGCAATAGACTTGTTCATGTCACCAAATCCATCAAGATTTGTTCTCAGATCCCACCTTCTGTAATGTGTTGTCCTCCAAGAAGGTTCTACCTCTTACAGGTGCTACAACCTTTCCAAACATTAAGGATGAAAGCTAAGGATGTAAATACATGAGCCTGAAGTGGGAGGGGGAGATGCACAGGACAACTTACATTCAAACATTCTAATCTTTTTTTTTAAATTTTTACCTAGTTATACAAGTCTAATGGGTAGGTACCCTTGCCCCCTCCTTCTCTCTTTCCCTCCTCCCTCCCCAACTCCTTCCAGCCCACCAATCCCACTCTCTTTCTCTCACACCTCCCTCTCTTCCCTCCCCCTTTCTTCCCTCCCTCCCTTCTCTTGGTGTTTCCCACCTTCTCCCTCTCACCCTCCAGAGCTTCAGCTTATATGGGCCTTGAAGTTCCCTCTGAATAGTTTACTTTAGCAAGGGGTCAGGATTCTGTGGCATATTTTGGGGCGCCTTCATCAGCTGCCCACAAATGTAGGCACTCCATTTTATCTGTCTACCTGCCCCTAAGGATCCTACTGCCTGAAGCCATCTCCCCTGAGATCCATGCTAGTCTATAGGGCTTGTTGACATGTCAGCCAACTGTGCAGGTCAGGTAAGGTCCAATCACATTGCAGCAAGATCCTGGCTGCTGCAGTTCAGACTTGAATGGAGTATCTTGTCCATCGGTGGATCTCTCCATTTTAGGTTCTTACAATATTGCCGCCTCCTCTTCTGCAAGGTTCCCTGAGTTTTATGATGGGGAGAGATTTGTCTGGTCTGGTTCCACGTGAACATTGTAGGGTCATTGGTATTCTGAATTAAAGTTGGTTATTGTTTTCAGTTTTGCAGTTCTGGCACTGCACTTGGCTGCATCTTGTTTAGGTGTTGAGATCGTCTCCTAACCAAAGACAGAAGACTGTTTAAAAGAAGGTTTTAATATAAGAGGTTTAAAGGTAAAGAGAAGACTAGAATAGGGCATAGTAATGAGTAGTCAGTCTCCCAGTTGCCAGTTGGCTACCATCTACCTGCTATCCCCTCCATGACTGGAGAGATATGCCCAGCTCTTCAAACCTGTCAGATCACAAGTGAACAGGAAGAAAAGTGAGAGTGAGCTGTAGCAGATGTCTTGTTACTTACAGACTAAAATGATCGTGGCTTAATTTCTCTATTGAACTATGCTCTTCTGTCTCCTTTCTTTTGGGGTCTTTCTTCCCCTTTCCCCCTAGGTGTAATCCTTTGAGGTTTGAATGGGTGTTACAGTAATTTACCTTTAAGTATGTCATTAAGAACTTGTAACTAGGAAATATAATCTTTGGGATGTTACTTCTCTTTCCCAGCTTAAGTCCTTTGTACTTGTTACAGAAGGCAAGTATGGATGACTGGAAATGTGGAGCCTGGGAAACCTCAGAGCAAAGCAAAAAGAAGGTAGAGCAATCCAAGATTATTCCTGAAGTCACCCTTGGACCTCCACAGGGACACACACTCAAGTGCCTTCTTACAAAGACACAGACAGACAGACAGACAGACACACACACACACACACACACACACACACACACACACATACACGCACACCTTTGTATTTCTTTTTCTTTAATTTTTCTAATTTTACAAGCATATTAAGTACATATCCCTGCTTCCCTCCACCCCCCCTCCCTCCATTTCCCTCCCTTCCTTTCATCAATCCTCTGGTATGTTTTATAATTGGCGAGTGAAGTCACTTGTAACTACTACATCCCCAGTACCTGCAGTCAAATAATATGCACAAACACACTTTAGGTGAGTCTGAGTACAAAGAAAACTAATCAGAGTAATGAGGCATAAACTAGAGAGTGCCTGAGGCTTAGGACTATTTTAAATGGGATGAGGACCTTCTGCAGCTATATCTGAGCTGAATACATCATGAGGTTGTAGGAGGCATTCCCCCCCATTTACAGGGAAGGGGGTATGTGAAAGTTCTGAAGCAAGAATGAGCTAACATGTTCCACTGTGGCATGTAAGCAGGGAAAAAGATGCAATGAAGACAAAGCATTTAGAATCTTGCATTAGGAGAATACACTAGTTTTTTGGGCTCATTACAAATGGAAGCTACCTGGAATATTTTAATATTGAAACCATATCTAAGTTACATTACCAGGAGATTTTTCTTTTGGTCTATGGGAGGTCAAGGATGGAGGCAAGAAACAAGATAGAAAGCTATGTTTCCAATGCAGGTGAAAGATGATGGCAGTGAGTTAGGGTGCTGGCAGTGGAGGTGGGAAGCAGCTGGAGGGGCTGGCAAGACCATGTGATACATTAGGGTATAAAGGATTTTGTTCTATCAGGGACCCTCTCCTGCAATTATTCCTTACGTCCAACTCTGATTTCATAGCTGGTTTAGCCTGAACCAATCAATATGTAACATTTCCCTAACCACAGTCTATGGAATGTAAAGCTCTCTGGCCTGCTGGATGCACATAAGAAAGTCCCAACTTTGTTGATAGTCACCTGGGAAGAGAAGAACTTTAGGAATAAACAGATTAGAGAAAGTAGATAGTATGGGAGGGCAGATGGAGTGACACTGCTGGGTCTCTGAAACCATCAAACCACATCTACCTACTTTTTTTCCACTTGGTAAAAAGCAGTACATTATCTTCATTACTGCCAGTCTAATTTCATTCCCAGCTGAAATTGCCCTAGTTGCTAAGTTAGTGGACCAGATGCTAGAATTCGCCATTAAAAGATAAATCTGGAATAAAATTAATTTCTAGACTTTGAAAAGAGAACAGTATCTTTGAAAAGTAAGTTCAAGAATTCTGTAAGTGCATGTGATAGTTAAGCCTGGATGTCAACTTGACACACCCGGTATTAACTAAGCTGGGCTGAGACCACGTCTGGAGAGGATCAACTGAGACTACTTGAAGGATACCCACCCTAGATCCTATCAGGACCTCCAAAGCTTTCAAAGGATCCTCCCAGTACTGCATCATATAAAAAGGAGCCACCAAGGAGAACTGACGCCTTCTTGCAGCTGTGCTAGGAATCGTTCTTCCTTCCGGCCGCCCGGTTCCTTTGACTCCAGGAGTTCTCCAGCCTTCAGCCAGCACCTACTTGACTACCGAACTGAGCAACTAGCTGTTGGCAGCCATCGTTGGAACTACCTCGGCTACTGGAAGCCATCGTTGGACTACCTCAGCTGCTGACAGCCTTCGCTGGACTACCTCGGCCATTTCTGTAAGCCAACCCAATAAATTTCCTATATATATATATATATTCATTCTGTGAATTCAGTGACTCTAGAGAACCCTAACTAATACAGAAATTGGTACCAGAAGTGGTTCTAGAGAAACAGAATTGTAAGAATGAATTTTGCTGGCAAGCTTTGTGATTTCTGGAGCTGGCTTTTTGACCCAGTGAAACCTCCAGCAACTAAAGACTCCCCTAGTGGCATGGAGGATACTGCAACTGTTTGGAGTGAACTGTTTCTAGAACTGGTAAAAGTAGGTGTGTTAGACAATCTTGATGCCCCTCTTGCGAGGATTGAGAAGCTCAGCGATTCCGTATATGAAACTTTACATAAAATGAGTGAGAATAAGGAAAATGATGATGCTGGCTGGTTGCTTCTAGCATCTCTCAATAAACTACAAATGGAAAAGGAATATCTCAGTGAGGAAAATATCGAACTCAGAAAGCGCATAAAAAACTTAGAAGTTTCTAAGTGTGCTCTAGAAGAGAATCTTCTCTCCAGTAGCAATAGGGCTCGAATTGGTGAAAATCAAACCCAAACTTTGATTATTAGGGTGGCTGAGTTACAACGTAAATTGAATTCCCAGCCTCGAAAGGTGTCGGCAGTTAAAGTAAAAGCGCTGATTGGCAAAGAGTGGGATCCTGAAAAGTGGGATGCTGATGTGTGGGAAGACCAAACTGATGATGAGGACGAGGACGTTGAACCCTCAACTTCTGGTGCATTTATTCCACCTGAGGAAATGGTCTCCCCACCCTTAGAAGAGGATGAATCCCCACACCCACCCTCTACAGAATTGCTATCTCCATCTTTGCGTGAGGGAATTACTCATGATTTGTCTGAAAGGAGAGCAAAGACTTTGCCTCAAGAAAATGCTGATTTTATGGCACGCCCACCTGTGATTGCTTCCAGGCCTATAACTAGGCTTAAGGCTAAACAAGCTCCTAAAGGTGAAATAGAAACTATGGTCCATGAGGAGGTACGCTATACTCCTAAAGAACTCCATGACTTTTCTAACATGTTTAAGCAGCAGTCTGGGGAATACCCCTGGGAATGGATTGTAAGGCTATGGGATACTGGTGGAAGGAGCATAAAACTGGATAAAAGTGAGTTCACAGAAATGGGCCCATTGAGTAGAGATTCTAGGTTTAACACTGCTACTCATAGAGTTAAAAATGGTGCCAAGAGTTTATTCGAGTGGGTAGCTGAAGTATTTATTAAAGTGTGGCCATCTGAAAAGGAACTAGAGATTCCAGACATTCCTTGGTTTAATGTTGATGATGGGATTAAGAGGCTCAGGGAAATTGGTATGCTTGACTGGATACGTTCTTTAAAATCCAGTTCTCAATGGGAGAATCCAGATGACATGCCTTTTACCAGAAATGTACTTAATAAATTGGTGAGAGGGGCAGCACCAAATATGAAGGCTCCTATCATTGCTCTTCTCCTTGTTCCAGACCTAACAATGGGAGATGCTGCTGCCCAGTTGGAAGACTTAAATTCAATGGGCCTAGGTGGATCGAGGAGTAGTAGAGGCCAAGTGGCAGCATTGAATCGCCAATGGCAAAGTAAGCGTACTAACCATAATGTGCAGCCTAGACAGAACAGTACTTATGAGGGTCTCACTCGCTTAGACCTTTGGCATTGGCTAATTAACCATGGTGTCCCCAAAAGTAAAATAGATAAGAAGCCTACAAAGTTCTTATTTGACTTGTACAAGCAGAAAAATTCTAACAGAAATGAAGGAAAAGCTGCCTTTACTCGTAGTAGCAGAGAATCACGGCCTGTCAACCAATTTCCAGACTTGAGCCAGTTTACAGATCCAGAACCCCTTGAATGAAGGGGAGGCCGGGTCCCTTTAAGGAAGGACCTTGATACCATAGCAAAAAGCTTTAATATTAGTCTTTCTTCTGTCCTTCCACAAAGGGACCTGAGGCCTTTCACTAGAGTAACTGTGCATTGGGGGAAAGGAAATAATCAGACATTTCGGGGTTTACTAGATACTGGGTCTGAGTTGACATTGATTCCAGGAGACCCTAAAAAGCATAGTGGCCCTCCAGTTAAAGTAGGGGCATATGGAGGTCAGGTGATTGATGGAGTTTTGGCTAATGTTCGACTCACAGTAGGTCCAGTAGGTCCCCGAACTCATCCAGTGGTTATTTCCCCAGTACCAGAATGTATAATTGGAATAGATATACTTAGAAGTTGGCAAAACCCTCACATTGGTTCCTTGAAATGTGGAGTAAGAGCCATTATGGTTGGGAAGGCCAAATGGAAGCCTTTAGAATTGCCTCTACCAAGGAAAATAGTGAATCAGAAACAGTATCGTATCCCTGGAGGAATTACGGAAATTAGTGCCACCATAAAGGACTTGAAGGATGCAGGGGTGGTGGTTCCGACCACCTCTCCTTTCAACTCTCCCATTTGGCCTGTACAGAAGACAGATGGATCATGGAGAATGACTGTTGATTATCGCAAACTTAACCAAGTTGTGACTCCAATTGCGGCTGCTGTACCAGATGTGGTTTCGTTGCTTGAGCAGATCAACACATCTCCTGGTACTTGGTATGCAGCCATTGATCTTGCAAATGCTTTTTTCTCCATACCTCTTCATAAAGATCATCAGAAGCAATTTGCCTTCAGTTGGCAAGGCCAGCAGTATACATTTACAGTGTTACCTCAAGGGTATATTAATTCTCCAGCCCTATGCCATAACTTGGTTCGCAGAGATCTTGATCGCTTGTCTCTTCCGCAAGATATCACACTAGTCCATTATATAGATGACATTATGCTGATTGGCTCCAGTGAGCAGGAAGTAGCAAGCATTTTGGATTTGTTGGTAAGGCATATGCGCAACAGAGGATGGGAAATAAACCCAACCAAAATCCAAGGACCTTCCACTTCAGTAAAATTTTTAGGAGTTCAGTGGTGTGGGGCATGTAGAGATATCCCCTCTAAGGTAAAGGATAAGTTGTTGCACCTGGCCCCTCCCACCACTAAGAAAGAAGCACAGCGTTTGGTGGGCCTGTTTGGATTTTGGAGGCAGCACATTCCTCACTTGGGTGTGTTACTTAGGCCCATATACCAAGTAACTCGGAAAGCTGCCAGCTTTGAGTGGGGCCCAGAACAAGAGAAGGCTCTTCAGCAGGTTCAAGCTGCTGTACAGGCTGCCTTGCCACTTGGACCATATGATCCAGCAGACCCAATGGTATTGGAAGTGTCTGTTGCATGATAGAGATGCTGTTTGGAGTCTCTGGCAGGCTCCCATAGGTGAATCACAGAAGAGACCCTTGGGATTTTGGACCAAGGCCCTGCCATCATCTGCAGACAATTACTCTCCTTTTGAGAAACAACTCTTGGCTTGTTATTGGGCCTTAGTGGAAACTGAACGTCTGACAATGGGTCACCAAGTTACCATGCGACCTGAGTTACCCATCATGAGTTGGGTATTATCCGACCCAGCAAGCCATAAAGTTGGACGGGCACAGCAGCAATCTATTATCAAATGGAAGTGGTACATACGAGACAGGGCCCGAGCGGGTCCTGAAGGCACAAGTAAGCTACATGAAGAAGTTGCCCAAATGCCTATGGTTCCCCAACCTGTTGCAATGCCTGTTCCCAAGCATGCACCTATGGCCTCCTGGGGTGTGCCTTATGATCAGCTAACTGAAGAAGAGAAGACTAGGACGTGGTTCACAGATGGTTCTGCTCGCTATTCTGGTGCCACCCAGAAGTGGACAGCTGCAGCGCTGCAACCCCTTTCCGCAACAACCCTAAAGGACAGTGGAGAAGGGAAATCTTCACAGTGGGCAGAACTTCGGGCAGTGCACATGGTTGTTCACTTTGCCTGGAAGGAAAAATGGCCAGATGTGCGACTGTATACTGATTCATGGGCTGTAGCCAATGGTTTGGCAGGATGGTCGGGGACTTGGAAGGAACATAATTGGAAAATTGGCGAGAAAGACATCTGGGGAAGAAGCATGTGGATAGATCTCTCCCAATGGGCAAAGGACACAAAGATATTTGTGTCTCATGTAAATGCCCATCAAAAAGGACATCGGCAGAAGAAACATTCAATAATCAGGTGGATAAGATGACCCGTTCTGTGGATAGTCAGCCTCTTTCCCCAGCCATTCCTGTCATTGCCCAATGGGCCCATGAACAAAGTGGACATGGTGGCAGAGATGGAGGTTATGCATGGGCTCAACAACATGGACTTCCACTCACCAAGGCTGACCTGGCTACAGCTGCTGCTGAGTGCCAAATCTGCCAGCAGCAGAGACCAACGCTGAGTCCTCGATATGGAGCTATTCCTCGGGGTGACCAACCAGCAACATGGTGGCAGGTTGACTACATTGGACCACTTCCAAGATGGAAAGGGCAGCGCTTTGTTCTTACTGGGATAGATACTTATTCTGGTTATGGATTTGCCTTTCCTGCACGTCATGCTTCCGCCAAGACTACCATCCAGGGACTTACAGAATGCCTTATCCACCGTCATGGAATTCCACACAGCATTGCTTCTGACCAGGGAACTCATTTCACAGCTAAAGAAGTACGGCAGTGGGCACATGACCATGGGATTCATTGGTCTTACCATGTTCCCCACCATCCTGAAGCAGCTGGCTTGATAGAACGGTGGAATGGCCTTTTAAAGGCACAATTACAGCGTCAATTAGGTGGTAATAGTCTGGAGGGATGGGGCAGAATTCTCCAGAAGGCGGTATATGCCTTAAACCAGCGTCCAATATATGGTACTGTGTCTCCTATAGCCAGGATTCACGGGTCCAGGAATCAAGGGGTGGAAACAGGAATAGCTCCTCTTACTATCACTCCTAGTGACCCATTAGGAAAATTTTTGCTTCCTGTTCCCGCAAGCCTGTATTCTACTGGCTTAGAAGTTTTGAGTCCAAAGCAGGGAATGCTTCTGCCAGGAGACACAGCAACTATTCCTTTGAACTGGAAGCTAAGGCTTCCTCCTGGTTATTTTGGACTTCTGATGCCCTTGAGCCAACAGACCAAGAAAGGAATAACAGTGTTAGGAGGGGTGATTGACCCAGACCACCAAGAAGAAATTGGACTGGTTCTCCACAATGGTGGTAAGGAAGAATATGTCTGGAGTATAGGAGACCCACTAGGGCGTCTCTTGGTATTACCATGTCCTGTGATTAAGGTCAATGGGAATTTACAGCAACCCAACACAGGAAAGACAGTAAATGGTCCAGATCCTTCAGGAATGAAGGTATGGATAACCCCTCCAGGTAAAGAGCCAAGACCTGCAGAAGTACTTGCTGAAGGTGGAGGAAATACAGAATGGGTAGTAGAAGAAGGTAGTTATAAATACCACCTAAGGCCACGAAACCAGTTACAGAAACGAGGATTATAATTGCCATGAGTGCCTCTGGTCTAGACTGTCAAGAATAGACTTGTGCATGTGCACATACTCTAAGAAGATATTTATGTAATGTAATATGTTAATCTGTAGTTATGAGATGAAATGCTGTGATCTACATTACGATATTGTGTTATGGGACACCAAGACTAAGCATTTCTTAAGGGGCATTGTCATTAATCTTGTAAAAATAATGCGTGTGCGGTTGTACGTGGATAGCTATATTATGTTAGGCGGAACTATGAATCTTACTGTTCTATTTGGAGAATTTTTAATGGCCTAAGGAAATGTGATTTGGTGTCAAGTTGACAAGGGGTGGACTTGTGATAGTTAAGCCTGGATGTCAACTTGACACACCCGGTATTAACTAAGCTGGGCTGAGACCACGTCTGGAGAGGATCAACTGAGACTACTTGAAGGATACCCACCCTAGATCCTATCAGGACCTCCAAAGCTTTCAAAGGATCCTCCCAGTACTGCATCATATAAAAAGGAGCCACCAAGGAGAACTGACGCCTTCTTGCAGCTGTGCTAGGAATCGTTCTTCCTTCCGGCCGCCCGGTTCCTTTGACTCCAGGAGTTCTCCAGCCTTCAGCCAGCACCTACTTGACTACCGAACTGAGCAACTAGCTGTTGGCAGCCATCGTTGGAACTACCTCGGCTACTGGAAGCCATCGTTGGACTACCTCAGCTGCTGACAGCCTTCGCTGGACTACCTCGGCCATTTCTGTAAGCCAACCCAATAAATTTCCTATATATATATATATATTCATTCTGTGAATTCAGTGACTCTAGAGAACCCTAACTAATACAGTGCACTAGCCACAAGATGGCTCAGCGGGTAAAGGCAACTGCTTACAAACAAAACACACAAGACAGGAGAAAACTGCTTGTGAAAGCTGTTCTCTTGACTTTTACTTGCATAACATGGGTCAAATGCACCTGTATACACTCTCAAATAAATAAATAAACACATTTTTAAATATTCCAAAAGGGTAAGAAATCTAACCCAGCAACAGGGTACTTGCCTAGCATGTAGAAGGCACTGAGTTCAATCCCCACACTGAAAAAAATATGTAGAAGTTAGAAATTTTCAGTTTATGCCATTACCTGTCATTAATTAATGAACTCACATTTGTATGTTGAACTCTTCTTTGTATTAGCCCACCCATCACAGGTACAACAGACTACTATTGAATGAGTGTACAAAGACATCCTATATAGCAGATGTTTACTCAACTAAGTTTATTTTAATAAATAAAACTTTAATAATAAAGTTTAACTTTATTATTTTCTCTAAGTCCCAACACTTAGATTGCTCAAAAGGCCTTTCACATGCCAACCTTTTCCTTTGTCAACTGATTTGCACTCCATGGCAGTTAGTTCCAAGTCTCAACTTGACAACTAGGAACTGTGCCTTTAAGCGTATCTTGAAACAAACCTGCAGATTATCTAATTAACAGGGGAAGATCCAGTCCAGAATTGGTAGATCCATTCCCCCAGGCAGGTGGATAAGATAGAGATATGGTTGAAATTCAGCAGACTGCAAAGATAAAATATAGGCTCTTCCTGTGCAGTCAGTTCCCTCAGCCCCCCCCATTAGCAACTCTCCTGTCATAAAAGACTATAACCCTAAACTGTGAGGATGAATAAACACTTACTCCCCTAAATCATCAGGATCACATATTTTTCACAGCAAGGGAATACTGGAACTAAGATACACTCAAACCTTTTAACTGTCATTTAATAAAACAATAGAGTTGACAACCCAAAGCTCGGGGATTATCTTGGTAAAGGAAGTGAGTGGTAAGAGTGTAAGAGCCTGAAAGATAATGTGGGTGTGACCAAGTTTCTTCTGGACATGATAGGGCTGTTGCATCTATGAATTTACTGCTGCTGTCATTTCCACAAGATATATCCAGTATTTGTCTTATCAACATTTCACTGCAGAAGGGGAAAGACCTCAAGAGGTTCCATATCTCCCTGAGTAACTGATGTGTTTAAGCACATGCCACCAAAAGCAATTTAAATGGAATTCAGGGGGCCATTCATGTGAAAAGACATGAAAATAGGAGGGAGACTAACAGGGAAAAAGGGTTTTCGTGGGAAGAAGAGGGAGTATGGGATTGGATTAAGATGTGAAAATATCACCAATTCACTATATTCATGCATGAAATACTGAAAGAAAAAAATTATAAAAACTGAGTACCTGTATTGAATAAGAAGATACTGAGCAATGGGGCAGGGAACTATGTGTGTTGTACTTCACTATGCACATGCTGAGAATTTAAATTATTTTGAAAACATTTCAAAAGTTACTAAAATAGTACAGTGTCTAGGAAAAAAATAGGGTTGACAGTACAATATAGCTCAGTGACAGAGTGCCTGCCTAACACATGAAGCTCTGGGTTTGATAGCCAGCAAGCCTAGCACCAAGACAAGTTCATTAAGAAATCACAAGCAGGGGATTCAAATTTAGCACCTAATTTGTTCTGAATTACTGCCATGAACTGGGTATGTTGGTATATGTGTAATCCCAGCACTTGAGAGGCAGAGGCAGGAGGATCACTGTGTTTCTGAGGTCATCTTGGGTCACTCATCAAGACCTCCTCTCAACAACAAACAAATCATTGAAGAAATGAAAAGTATAACAAAATTTTGACAAGCTATATAAATCAAAGTGAAAACTGAAAAGTTAAACAATAACAGAAAGGTACATTGTCTTTTTCTTAGTTGTAAAGACTTCTGAAAAGTTAGAATCTCTGATCGTCCAGGATTTTTTTTTTTTAACCATAGCAAGGCCAAACATTTATGCTGTTTTATTGTATGCTACACCTAATGTATATAAAAGTTAAACCTTGGGGGCTGGAGAGGTGGCTCAGGGGCTAAGCCTCTGCCTTGCAGGCGGAAGGTCCTGAGTTCGGATCCTAGACCCCACATACGGACGCGGGGCAGAAGCGGGGACCGCCTGCGTTTCTGGTCCTGGTAGGGCGGAGCCTGTGAATCCCGGGGCAGAGTAAACAGGAGATGGAAGCGTCCATGGTGGTTCCCGAATTCGTCCGTGGGTCTACACACACACACACACACACACACACACACACACACACACACACATGCGCACACACACATACACGCACAATTGAATACATAATAAATAAAAAAATAAATAAAAGTTAAACCTTGTGAAACAGAAATCCATGAAAATTCAGAGGCAGATGTCAAGGACTGACAAGTGGGAGACTGTTATTATGACACATGGTTACAGGAAGCTTTGTAGTCTTCAGATTTGCTTCTCAAAGATTCACTGGTTCAGGAAAAGTGGTTTGAGAAACCTCTGAGCAGACTTTCTGGGATCTAAAGGGATTTGTGCTTGAAGACACTCCAGTCAGTAGGGGGTCATGTTGAGCATTCTGCAGACAGAATTGTTTCAAGTCTGCAGCTGCTTGGGAAACCTTCATGCAGCTGAGCCGCGCCTCCAGCCACTGCTACTGGACCACCTTCTTCATGGTGGCAACGCTGGAGGAACCAGCGGTGCGGTGGAGAGCCCAGCCAACATGTCTGTCCGAGGGGTGGTGGGTGAGGGGAAGCCAGTAATTTTTTTTAAATTTTTTTTTTTAAATTCAATTGTGTGTGTGTGCGCGTGTGCGCGTGTGTGTGTGTGTGTGTGTGCAGAACCACGAGCAAATTCAGGAACTACCATGGACTGCCTCCACCTCCTTCTTGTTTACTCTGCCCTGGGATTCACAGGCTCCGCCCTACCAGGACCAGAAACACAGGCGGCCCCCACTTCTGCCCGGCGTCTATATGTGGGGTCTAGGATCCGAACTCAGGACCTTCCGCCTGCAAGGCAGAGGGTTAACCTCTGAGCCACCTCTCCAGCCCCCAGGTAATTATTTTTAAAGCTATTTTCCATTGTTGTCAGACATCCTGTGTCCCTAGCAATGGTGGCAAGTTGGCAAAATAATTTAACGTTCCGACCATATAGTACCCTGACCATTTTATACCCAGACACACACGTAAGATATATATTCAACGTTAGTGATTATTTATTTTTTAGGTTCAAAAGTTTTCCAAATACGTATGTATAAGATAAATAAAACAAACCTTATTTAGAGAATCATTGTATAGCAGAACACATAAACATACAAGGTCTTTAAAAGGATATAAAAATTATAATTCTGTTTAATACAAAGAAAAACATTTAAGCAAATAAGACATTTGTCAAAGAATCCACTATCTAAGAGGGACCAGGACAAAATCCCTGAACATCAGGATGAAATTTCTTCTCTGTGCCTCCTAGCTGCCTGGCCTTCCTCTTCTGGGCTGAACTGTGTACCTCAGAGTCACTGGCCTCCGGTAAATTGTCAAGCGTCTCTTCTTCATCAGCCTAAAGAGGAGAAAAAGAATGAAATACATCATTTGAATGAATGTCAGTGGAGGAAAGTATAACCCTGGGAACAGGAGACATGGCTCACAGGTTAATAAGCCTGTGCCTCAGAAGCAGAAGACCGGAGTTTGGATCTCAGATCTCAGGTGAGAACACTAGGTGGAAAGGGCAGCGGCCTATACTTTTAGCTCTGGAAGGCAGCGCCTGGAAAATCCTAAAGTGAAGCAAAAAGAAGGTAGAAGCAATGCAGGATGATTTCTAAAGTCACCTTTGGGACTCCTCAGTGCTCTCTGATAAACAGACCACACACACACACACACACACACACACACACACACACACACACACACGTAAAGTTTTTAGATTTCTTTGCTGTAAGATTGCATCACATACGTTTTCTTCAAAAGCATCTTCTTCAATTCTTATGTTTTATTTTTTTTATTTAAAACTTTATCAACCCAAAAAGCTAAGCCTGGTGGTGAATGGCTAAAACCTGAGCATTTAAGAAGCCAGCTTAAGTTACACAGTAATTTCAAACCAGTTAGAGCTACAGAGGGAAAAAAATAAAATAAAATCAAACCAAAAAACTTTATCATCTAAAATTGTAGAGACTTTCTTTCACTCTTTTTCCATGAATGTTCTCACAAGAAATTTTTTCTCTTCTATTCCTTCCTTCTGTATCTGCAACATTCTTGATAATAGTCCCTTTTCAGTGTTAAAAAGATAATTCAGAAAATAGAATGAGTTACTTTCCTTCTATCCCTATTACTTCTCGAGAACATAAAAATATTAAGCAGATGCTGCCTGCCCTCTAGTGTTGCCAATCAGTGACAACAGTTAGGAAAAAATCAGCATTTAGTTGAGTAACTACATTATTTCACTGAATAATTACTAGATGGTTACAACCAAAATAAATATTCTAGAACATATTACAAATATAGCAATTTTATTTTTAAAAAAGTTTGTGTGTGTGTGTGTGTGTGTGTGTGTGTGTGTGTGTGTATCATCAAGAGGGTATTGTACGTCCCTATGGAGGACCAAGGGTGACTTCAGAAATCATCCTGGATTGTTTCTATCTCCTTTTTGCTTTGCTCTAGGATTTCCCAGGCTCTGCCTGCCAGGACTGGACGTGCAGGCTGCCACTATTTCCGCCTGGTGTTTTTATGTGGGACCTGGGACCTGAATTTAGAACCTTCTGCTTGCAAGGCAGATCCTTAATCCCTGAGTCATTTCTCCAGCCCAAATTTAGCAATTTTAATAAACATATATGTGTATATACTTTTTATGGGAAAGGATTTTTATTGTATCACTTTCAAAGTTGCACAGATTTAGCACACAAAAAAATAAGTGAGGATACAGACAAAGATATAGACAATAAATTAGATTTTATGTGGGGATGTAAAGATTATATATATATAATCTTTATATATATAATTCTTAATAAAAATAATATTAACAAATATCATACCCTCTGTTTCTGTCTTGCATGCTTCTCTGTCCATTGTCTAGCATTCTTGAGGAAGACTTGCTTGTTATATTTAAATTCTGAGGACTGAAATGAAATCAAAGGGTTATCGAAAAACACTGATTTGCCTCAGCTCATACAGTATTCGAGATACAGAGAAAGTAGGTCATGTGCTATAGAGGAAATGAGGATACTCACAATGTCAGCCATCAGTGGGTCATCAGGGTTGGGTTCTGACATGAGCAGCTGAATAGAGGTCAAAACAGTAGCGATGTTGAGAGATGGTCTCCATGCACCCTATACATAAATATCAATTGCTTTTGTATAGAATGACTACATATATTGGGCATGAGTAAGTGTGTCTGTAATTATATCACTAAGGAGGCAGAGACAGGGGGATCAGGAGTTTAATGCTATCATGGTCTACATGGAAAGTCGAGGTCAGCCTGGGCTACATGAGACTCTGTCTCAAGAAATCAGAGAACTGGTGATGTGGCTCAGCAAGTAAAGATGCCTATGCACAAACATGGAGATGTGAGCTCCACCCCAGAAGCAATTCCTAAGTGTTTTCTGACCTCCACACTTGCACCAGGTCACATGAGTGCACCTGCACTCTCCCACTCTTCCCCACTCTCAAATATTCTTGAAAAAGCAATAATAGGATGAACTAATTAAGAGGTGGCTGTTGTTGAATGGTTTTTTGAGATAAGATCTCATGTAGTAAAGGCTAGTCTCAAACTTACTATGTAGCTGAGAACTGTAGCTTCAACTTCTGATCTCCAGCCTCCACCTCTGAAGTGACAGTATGACACACATGAGCCACCATACATAGCTAATTCAAATTTTATAGATTTTTATAAGAAAAACAGAATATCTAAGTCAACTCTTTACCCCCACTCACTTTAGGTGGCAATTTGAGAACATCTAGACAAATTCTTCCATTAGAATCAATGTTTGGATGGTAGATTGGAGTCAGAAATCGGATCTGCGGAGGTTCAAATGGGTACCTTTGAACATATAGGACAACATGAAATTATTTTAAGTCATTTCATACTACATTTTAAATAGTTTCTTGGCTACTGAAAGATATTTTAAAAAGCTATTAGAAAAAAATCAGAAAGACAACATTCGGGAGGCAAACCTTCTCCACAATTTATCAACAGTTAAAATGCTAAAACAATATACTGAAACATTCATATCCTTACCACCTGATTCAAGCTACTTCACTCTCTAAATACTTCTAAGTCTCTCCTATGAGTAAGGACACTATCCACTATAATACAATTATATCTATGAAAAGATCTAAAAGCAACTCCTCAGGTATATGATTTATGTAAATTTTCTTAATTGCCCCCAATTATTTTTACAGCTGGATTTTCCCCAAATATGATCCGGTTAGATTACACACTGTGCTTGGTTATTGAATCTCTTTAATGACACACTAATCAAGGATAGTTCCCAGTCTATTTTTAAAAAAGTTTTGCCAGGATCTAACCTAATAAATAGATGCGTGTATGTCAATAGTTAAAACACTCATTTTGCACAAAATTACCTGATTAAAGAGACTTGAATTAAGGAGACTAGACATAGAGATGGTAAGTAGAATAATAACTACCAAGAGTTGAGGTCAGGGAAGAATAATGGGGTTGAATGTGTATGAAGTTACAGTGTGGGAAGATGAAGGATGACACTTGCACATCAATGTGAAATTAATACTTAAAAATAGTTAAAAGACAATTTTAAGTTATATTAAAAATATTTTACAATTATTGGAAAGAGGTGTGTTCACTTACATGTAACAATTACTTAGAGAATAGAAACTACACTATTGAGAGGTAATACTTTAAATCACCGTTAAGCGTAGGATCAAAACCTATGTCCTTAACCCTCACATTTAATACCCTAACTACTTGTCATGGCTTGAAATATGAGTAGTCCCCCTCATGTGCTTGAATCTTCAATTGTCATGGCACCTTTAGGAGGTGGAATTTTGCTGGAGAAAGGCAGTCACAGGGCGTGGATCTTGAAGTTGGTTGGTCTCACCCTGCTTCTTTGAGAAGTCGGCTCTTGCAGTTTTACAGTTCATAGCTTTCAGCCTCCTTGATGGACATAACTTAAACCACCTCCAGCTTCTGCCACCCTCCATGCTTTTCCTGCCATAACGGACTCCATTTCCCTTCTGGAACTAAGTCAAATAAATCTCCCTTTTCCCCCTTAAGTTTGAGTTTGAATGGTGTCTCACAGCAACAGAGAAGAGTAACTGGTACACTACTATACTGTTCTACCATCCAATAACTGTGCCTTATCTTATAGGCTAAAAATTTAATTCATACTAACCTCTCAGGAATGATAACTTCCAGCTTGAAAATGCCTTTCTCATAAGGTGTGTTAGCTCCACCTAATATTTCTTGAGAGAAAGGAGAGAGAGAAAATGCAGGAAAGAAAAAGTCAAAAGGAAATCAGATGATTTGAGTTTCCATACCAAAATCATAAGATGTAGCTCAGTTAGTAGAATGTTTGCCTAGTAAATGTGAAACTCAGGGTTCGCTGTCCAGCACTGCATAAACCATATGTAGTGGCAAAAGCCTATAATGTCTGCACTTACGAGGTAGAAATAGCAAGATAAGAAATTCAGGCTCATCCTAGGCTTTATAGCAAGTTCCAGGACAGTCTAGCTATGTAAGACTCTGTTTCAAAAACCAACCAACCAAATGAACAAACAACCAAACACAGTCAATATACCAAATGAATCTGATAAGTCTGTATAGTCCTAACAGAGAAACTACATCTAGAACATAATTCTTTTAAGATCTTTAACAAATCTTTACACGATGTGCCATGATCCTGATACACTCCCCAAATATTTCAAACTAAAGGATATACAGAAAATCTAAAAGCAAAGCTGCAAAATGTTGGCCACAAGGCCAAATACAACCTATAGATGTTTGGATAGCAGTATTTTTTAAATTTTATTTAGTGTGTGTGTGTGTGTGTGTGTGTGTGTGAGTGAGAGAGAGAGAGAGAGAGAGAGAGAACACTATGTGTTCTTGTGGAGGACCAAGGGTGACTTCAGGAATCATCCTGGATTGCTTCTACCTCCTTTTTGCTTTGCTCTGGAATTTCCCAGGCTCTGACTGCTGGGAAATTTCCCCCTGGTGTTTTTTATGTGGGACCTGGGATCTGAACTCAGGACCTTCTGCTTTCAAAGAAGAATTTTAACCCCTGAGCCATCTTTTCAGCCCTGGACTATAGCATTTTAATAATTTGTTTCCCATGTGAACTCAAATACTACTTCAGTGCTAATATCCCAATCTTTTCTGTCCTTCTTTCTTTATGAAAGAGCACCACTCTAGCCCAGGTTAGCCTTGAACTTGTGGGGATCCTCCTGCCTCAGCTTCCTGAATGTTGAGATTGCAGGCCTGTGTCACTAACTCCCAGATCAGAAATCTTAACTAGAAACCAGTAAATAGTGTAAGAAGTCAAAGAAATGGGAATGTCAAGCAAATGTTATAGATGTAACAAATTAGGGTAGAAAGATGACAGGGACTTTGACCTTGTAACTAACTAGTCCCTAGTTTAGAATATACAAATGTATGAATTTTAACACAGTACTTTGTGGTTTGTGTGTGCCAGAAGGCATTTGAGTGTGTGTGCCTGTGGAGGTACAAGAGTGACACTGGAATCATTCTGGATTGCTCTATCTCCTTATTGCTTTGTTCTAGGGTTTCTCAGGCTCTGCCTTCCAGAGTCAGAATTATAAACCACCACCATATCTGGCTGGTATTTTATGTGGAATTTGGGGATCTGAACCAAGAACTTTTTGCCTGTGAAGCAAAGCCCAGCCCAGGGTAATTTCTGATAAAATCATGACCATCATCACAGAC
Source organism: Typhlomys cinereus (assembly GCA_023101885.1). Taxonomy (NCBI): domain Eukaryota; kingdom Metazoa; phylum Chordata; class Mammalia; order Rodentia; family Platacanthomyidae; genus Typhlomys; species Typhlomys cinereus. Next base: position 2,077,115 of record JALPQD010000236.1, on the reverse strand, counting down.
ATGATGTGATACGCACGAGCTCGCAAATCATCTACTTGGTCCTTTTCCTGCCAGCATGTGATGCCCGGGGGTGGTTCTGTGGCTAACATATGCAGTTCTTTCTTTAGACGTGACACTCTCTGCATGATCCCCAAGTAAAGGAACTGCAAATAGTTCACTCCACACTAAGGGCTGGCTGGAGAACCTGCAGAAGAGAAGCAACCATGAAATAACCATAAGCACTGGAATTCAGTGCAGTTTCAATTTAGCAAAGAACAGATCCTTTTTAATCTCTTTTCTAACAAAAGGAACCCAACTTTTATCCAATGAGTGTGGAGGTCAGAGGACAAATGTCAGAAGTCATTTTTCTCTGGCTACCATATGGGTAATGGGGATCAAACTCAGGTTCCAGGTTTGCACACAGGTACCTTTACTCACCAAGCCATCTCACTGGTACCCACAAACAAATCTCAAAAACTAAAGAAAAACAAACAAACAAAAAGCAAGTGTAGGGCCAGCAATATAGCTCATCAGGTAAGGTGTGTACTCACAAACTTAGTGACCTGAGTTCAATCCCCAGAAGCCTACATGGTGGAAGGAGAGACCTGATTTCCAAAAGTAGTCCTCAGACTTCCCTTTGTGCACTACAACATGTATATGTGCATCCTCTCTCTCTTGTAAATAAATATTCTTTAAAAAAATCAAGAAGTTTAAAATTAATGTTTCCATCAACGAATTATAGTCATAAGCAGGTCTGACTCTGCTTACAAGTTGTATCCAGCATGTCTGGCACATTAAGAAACTTGGCTGATAGTAGTGGTGTGAGGAAATGTGTATTGACTTTGTGAGCACAAGTATGAGACAGTCAAAATTCTGAGATACTTAACTAATATTTAAATCTCTGATGTTCTCTCATGTATCATGGAATTCATGTCTTCCTCATTCTTCAGACAACTCACTTCATCAGTTAGTCCATCTTTCTCTACTATTTCCAATCATTCCTTTTCAGTCATGAACATTCAAATATACTCAAAATGTTCTTATCTAAAATAACATCCACACATATAGTCACTCAATAGACTTTTCAATTCTTCTTCTCCCTCCAATGACAACCTAGAGGCTACTAATTCTTTGACCGCATTACAAATGTAATTCCCCAACTTGTACAGTTTATTTTGTCAGTTTATTAACAATATGCATGCTAGAAATTTGAACCTTGGGCATGAGCCACATCTCCAACCTTTAAAAAAATTTTTTTTTTTTTTTTTTTAATACTGAGACAGGTTTCCTTTGGTAGCCCAGGCAGCCCTTAAACTTGTGATCCTACTTTAGCCTGCAAGGTAGCTTGTGTCACTAGATCTGGTATTGAACACAGTCTTAATACACCATATCCCAACACTTAAAGATGCTTTCTTCTTCATTCTCTCTCAGCTCTGGGGACTGAACACAGGTTTTTCAGGCGTAGATGGCAAATGCCTTTACCCCTAAGCCATCTTGCCAGCCCATTCCTATATATTCTTTAATTCTTTAAGTTTCTTTTTTCCTTGTAATTTTCCTTCTTATGCTTAAATCCATTAGAAATTGATTTTTGTGCACAATGAGAGGTAGGGATCCAATTAAAAAAATTTCCCCAAATAACCAATTGTTCTAGCACTTTTTAAAAATTCTTTTTCCTTAATTACCATAAACTAAATCTGTTCTGACTCTTGAGTTTCTTTCACTTGTCATATGGATTATTTTGAATCAATACACCCAGTGATTGTTACAGAGTTTATTTTTTACAGGGGCTGATGATGTAACTCAGTGTTAGAGTACTTGCTTAACGAGAACAAGATTTTGGATTTGAGCCCAGGCACTACAAAAGAAAGATAAAAACTATATAGCAAGACAGTCATAATCGTTTCTAGTTTTTCTGATATATTATGTTAGGCATGGATAGTGCACATCTGTAATCCCGGTACTTGGTACGTAGAGGTAGGAAGACCAGAGGAGCAAAGGAATCCTCAGCTACATAGTGAGTCTGAGGTTATCCTGGGCTACGTGAAACCCTGCCTCAAATGAAACAATCAAAATAAAGGTTTATTTCTTGGCCAGGTGGTATCTCACATCTGTAAATCTCAGTACTGAGCAGACTGAGGCAGAGGGATTGTTGTAAATTTGAGGCCAATCTTTGCTACAGTGTGAGACCCTGTGTATTAGTTCCTTTCAGGATTACAGGGAGAAAACACAAAAGCAACCTAGGTGTGAAGGTGAAGGCACTGCAGGTGGTGTGGTAGCTGCGCATGCTGCATCCAAATCTGCAGTCAGGAAACAGATTAACGCCAGGACTTCACTCTTCAAATTTCCGCCCTTCCCCTCACTTCAGAGAACTCACTTCATCAGTTAGTCCATCTTTTTCTACTATTTCCAATCTTTCCTTTTCAGTCATGAACATTCAAATATACTCAAAATGTTCTTTCCCTCCCCCTCCTTCTCCTTCTTTTTAATTAAAGGGTGTCAGGTACTGCAACCCTAAGGCAGGGCTGACCTCAAATTTGCCTTCACCTTTTATGTAGCCTGGGATATTCAGCCCACGGAATAGTGTCATGGGTCTTCCCACCTCAGTTAATCCAGTCTAGAAATTTCCTAATAGACATGCCAAGGGTTTGTCTTATAAATGATTTTAGATTGATAATATTAACCATAATACCCAGACTCAAAACAAAACAGAACAAAACAAAACCTATTTCTTAGGAGTATATATAAATATAATTGATTTTAACTAAAACTTTATTGATGTTGAATCTATTTAGGGTTGGGAAGAGAGATGACAAATCTAACAGCCAATCATATCCATATAAAATAAGGTTGTTTTTCCTATTCTAAACTATTTCTTTTCTTCTGTTTTGGTGATAATTTTCAGTACAATGTTGACTAGAAGAGCTGAGACCTAGCATTCCTGTCTGATATCTAACCTGCATGTAGCCAATAAATTCGCAACTCAACAAACAGTTTAGGAAATAAGAGCATTTTATTCTTTTTTTAAAAAAAAATGTACTTATTTATTGTGTGTGTGTCTGCACCCATGTGTGTGTGTGTGTGTGTGTGTGTGTGTGTGTGTGTGTGTGTGTGTGTGTGTGAGTGAAGAGGGCACTGTGTGTTCCTGTGGAGGACCAAGGGTGATTTCAGGAATCATCCTGGATTGCTTCAACTCCTTGCTTGGTTCTAGGATTTCCCAGGCTCCACCCAACAGGGTGGGAAGTGCCCGTCACCGTTGTTTCCCCCTGGTGTTTTTATGAGGGACCAGGGATCCAAACTCAGGACCTTCTGCTTTCGAGACAGAATCTTAACCCCTGAATCATCTCTCCAGCCCAAAAGGGTTTTATACTTTCTTACCATTCTGTTTACAGTTCTTAGTCCAGCTTGGCAGGAGAGCTCATATCAATCAATACCAAGAGCCTAAGGGACTGGCCACATCATATCCACAGGGATTGCTCAAAGAGGTACAATCTCACTTGCCAGATGTTGCAGTTCGCCTGCATAGTTGCTGATAAATGACCATAAAACAGCTTAAGGGAACAAGGGGTTTATTTTCTCTTACGATTACTGGTTACAGTTCTCAGTCCAGCTTGATGGGGGAGCACACACCAACACCAGGGCTGAGGGAACTGGTCACACCATCTCTACACAACAGTTGAGAGAGAGATGATCCTTACTTGCCAGACCAGCATGTCTGGCCAGGTGTACAGAAGGATGCCAACTCTCTCAACTAGCTGTCTGTATTTTATTCCAGGGCCTAATCCCACCCACCATGGGCTGGGCTTTCCCCATCAGCTAGACCATCTCCTGCAGGTCTGCTCTGGACCTAACTCAACCACTAATTCTCTACGAATGTGCCCAGAGCTCAAACCCTCAACAATCAAGTTGACACCTGTGCCTAACTGTGACACCAGACAGGAAGACTGTCAAGTATGCTGAAGAAGGCTCAACCAGCTTTCCCCATCTTATCCCCGTGTCCAGGGAATGGTTCCACCTACCATGGGTTGGGTCTCCCCACATCAATCAATCTCCTGCAAGCTTATCTTAACTAATATGCCCAGAGCTCAGTCCCACCTGTCAAGCTGACACCCACATAACTAAGTAACAATCACAAGGGAAAGTTTTAGACACTATATTTAAGGGTAAGATTGGACCATAATTTTTTTTTTCTAATTTTGTTCTTATCAGGCCTCAAGGCTATGCTACTCTCGAAAATGCATTAGGAAATGCTGTCTCTTTTTCACATATTGTAAAATAGTCTCAGAGATGGTTTATTAGATTGTTGGAACTCCACCTTGTCTTGGTGCTATGTTTAAAGAAAATTAAATTTTAATTTAATTTAGACCCAATTGTTTAAGATGTCAAGGTATTATTCAAGTTTCATATTTTATTTTCATTCAACTTTGGCAAATTAAAATTTTCTACAAAATTATCTGCTTGTTTTAAGACTATCCTCAGTTATATGGTGAGTTTGAAACTAATCTAGACTATGTGAAAACCTATCTCAAAAAAAGAAGAAAAAGTTGGAGCTGGAGAAATAGCTCAGGAGTTGAGACTCTACCTCAAAAGCAGCAGGACTTAAGATTCCAGATCTCAATTAAAAAAACTAGGGAGAAATGGCTGTGGCCTGCAGTTCCACCCCTAGAAGACGGAGCCTGGAAAACCCCAGAGCAAAGCAAAAAGGAGGTAGAGAACCCAGGATGATTACTGAAGTCTAACCTTTCACAGGCACACACAGTGCTCTCCTTCACAGACACTTAAACACACCCACACCTACACACACACAAAAAATTTCATTGCACATTCTTCAGAATAAAAACTAATAGCCAACAATAATAATGATTTTCTGAGATAAACTTTAGAAAAAATAGGTATTCATTTTAATAACTATATAAATGACTTCAAATCTTACATTTGCAGCATTAAGGATCCAAATGGTCACTTCCACTTTCAAATTGAACTTTATTGTATTTTCAGGAAAGAAATTCTATACTGAATTTGGAAATTCAAATCTCAGAGCTCTCGGCCGGAGAGATGGCTCAGAGGGTTAAGACACTGCCTGGTAGGCAGAAGTTCCTGAATTGAGATTCTGGATCCCAGGCGGTCCTAGAAGGCAGAGTCTGGAAAACTCCAGAGCAAAGCAAATAGAGGATAGAATTAATCCAGGGTGATTTTCGAAGTTATCCTTGGGACCCCCAAAGGCACACACAGTGCTCTCTTGATACACACAGAGACACACATATACAGACACACATGCAAAAATAAAAAAGATCTGAGTTCTATTAAATGTTAAATAACACACACACCTGTCCTCTCTTCCACTACATAAAGGTCTTTGAAAATACGTTCCTATTTTATATCTTTTATATGTGTGATATGTGAGCATAACACACACACAAGTGTGGAGGCAGAGGACACCTTTCCAGATGTCGTTCCTTGCCTTTCTACCTTCGTTCAAGACTGACTTGAACGGGGCTGACCATATTGCAAACTTATGGTGAGCTGTCTGTTTGCTCTATTTCATCTTTTTCGGTAAGTATCTTGTTTATTAATGTTTTCAAATAAATGGCGAGAAATCAAGTGGAGAGGTTACAAATAAAAACCACTTATGTGCATGTTTTTTTGTTTTGAGACAAGGTCTCACTAAATAGCCCAAGTTGACCTCTTTCTATTTCAGTATCTTTTAAAACAAGTCACATCACACATCCTCATAACTTTCTCAATAAGCTCACGCTGGGAACCAGTTATAATAAAACATCCATCCATAAGGATAAACAGTTATCTTTATATAAAACCAGAATACTGTGGACAGATAGGGTAATGGGATTAGAGAAGAACTAAGAAAAAGACAATTTTCCCCAAAGAAGCAACCAGAAAAACACAAACTGGTATATGCAAGTCCTTGGGTTACAAGTCATCAATTATTGTGTATTTCTGAATAGCAAGGTTCTTTATAGAGGTGGGGTTGGGGGCACTGGTTGTGACCCCATACAGAAAGGCTGAAGCAGGAAGCAGTTCCAAACCAGGCTAGGTTACACGTGAAACTTATCTCAAAAGAACAAAACCAACAAATTTCCTTACAACCCATCACCAGCTTCCATATTTCACAAACTGCTTCCCATAAACTTACGCTTCGTCTCTTTCACGCCTGTGGACATGACCCAGGTCAGGTGCCCATGTCGCCCACCTTCTACCAGCAGCGCCTCCGCCCACCTTCCAGCTGTCCCGCTCTACGCTTCCACCTGAACAGGTATCCTGCGTGGTCGTTCGTCTCGGATTCGCCGGCGCGGGCTTTCTTATTTTTGCAGTGTGAAGACAAGCTGGCGACACAGCCCAGCCAGTAAGTCCCCCGCTCGAAAACCTGGCAACCTGAGTTCTGTGCCAGGAAGCCCACATGGTGGAAGGCGGGCACTTGACGACTGCACCGTAATCACCAGGGAACAAAAACGTGCAAGGGACCAAAACGTGCAAAGCTCAAAGCGGACGGCATCCATCCCCTCGGGGTGCGCAGGGGCGGCACCTCTTTGCCGCACTGTGACCCCCTCCTCGTTTCATCAGGGGGCAGGACGTGCCCCTGGGGCCGTCCCGCAGGCCTCGCGGCGATCCTCTGGAACCCTCATCCCGGGGAGGGCGGGAAGCGTCTCACCTGCTGGAGCTCAGCGGGGCGGCAGCGCGTGGCCTCACGGGTGGGCGCGCCAGCCTGGGACGGTTGGCGTGGCTCCGCCCCCGCCGCCCCTGCCAGGACCGTGATTGGCCCGCAGGGACCGCCGCCCCTGCCGGGACTGTGATTGGCCCGCGGCGATCCCGCGGAGGCGCGCAACCGCCTATGGGCGGGCGCCCCGAGCGGACTTCCGCTCGCCCAGCATTCAAATGGGCGCGCGCGTCGGGAGCCCGCTGTCAAGCTCGTGACCTGCTGGTCTTGCCGGAAGTGGTCTCAGACCGGGTCCTCCACCCTGGGAGGTCAGCTTGGAGTTGGGAGGCAACTGCAAACCACTTTACAGAAGGAGCATGGAAGCATCTGGAAATCATCTGACGAAGAAATTACGTGATAGTTGCTGTCACTCATTTTAAATACTAGGGTTTTTTTTCTCAAATATTTGAGAGAGCGAGAGAGTGCAAGAGCGCATACATATACGCTATGGTGCATGGGTAGAGTTCAGTGGACAATTTTTGGAAGACAGTTCTATCCATCCACAACTCTGGTCGCCGCGTGTGTGAGTGGGCTACCCTTACCTGCTGAGCTCTCTTATTGCACAATCTTGCTCTGCAGTCCTGCTTGGCCTGGAACTTGCTTGCTGTATGTAGCCCAGGTCAGCTGTTCCTGTAGCCACAGCCTCCACACTCCAGCTTTAAGGACTGACCACTGAGGCTTTACCATTTCCTCTAAGATTTAAGCGGTTTTAGAGCAGCCATGCTGAGACGGTTTCTAAAGGTCTTGGAAGGTCATCTCCCATTGCTGGGATCATCCTAAGGCACACACCCTTCACTAACTTCCCCCAATCCTTTGCTTATGAAAGGATATGGAGATGAGTTCTCCATAGCAGACATATCCTTTCATAAGCAAAGTTTAAAATTTCGAAAGAAACAGGTCCACCTCGAGGTGGGCACAAGATCAACTGTGTTGGGCCTCAGTATAAGTTAACCAATGAGGAAAAGCCATTTTCTCAGGCTGTCTAAACGTATAAATATGCCTGCCCCTCTTGGTACTCCATGTCTGGAATCCATGAGTTCTTTTCTAGCTCCTTGCTCCTCGTCGATTCCATCCTTAGAGTTTATGAGTTCTCCAAGGCGCCCTACCCCTCATGGTACTTCACATCTGGAGTCCATGAGTTCTGTTCTGTCTTTCCTCTATTAAATTCTACCTTAATCTGTATGCATGTTCTGATTTCAATCTTCTACTCCAAACACAAGAATCTGGATACATACAGACTCCTAAAGAGTGATGCACAACAAGACCAATGCTGAAAAATACTTAGCTGGATGTGGTGGCCAGTGAGTTCTAGATTTTGAGCTCAGTGGGAGCTACAAAGTAAAATTTTAATCTTAAAAAAAAGTTTAAAATTCAGTTCTACAAGACATTGCTTGTAGAACTCTAAAGAACAGAAGTCCCTTTCTTATCACTGGAAGTGTTCAAGGGGACGTTAGTTACCATGTTAGGGATAATACAAAAGGTATCCTTGCAACTTAAAAACTTGGGATAGATAAAACTATCCCTCACCCCTATATACACAGCATGTTTACAGTGAAGTTACACCCTCAACTCTGGAACAAATGGCTTTAAGCTATCTTCCAACTCCAGAAGGGTTGTATTTTCTGAACAAGAAAGTATATACTTGTAACTAAGCAATCCTTGACTTCTCAAAGCTGCCATTGCCAAAGATAAAGCTCAGACCTCAGAACAGGAGTGGGACTGGACTATGGGAATCCTGAGAGGGACCAAAAAACTCAGCTAGCCATACATACCCTGTTACTGCTTTTCATTTACTGTACAGCTTCAGTACAGTGGTGGTATAGAAACAGGAGTCCCTCTCTTCCTAACTTCTAATCAAATATAATTTTGGGTGCTGTAGTGATTTTTCCATTTAGTCCAAACTGATTAAGTACCAACTGGTTCCCAATCACTACAACTCTACAATCACTACAACTCTATGATTCTACTCCTGGGCTTCCCTATTTTAGTTGAGGATTAAACCAATTAGAGTAATATATGGATAATTGTGAGAATTATTATAAAATTATGAAACAAAGAATTCCGTAGCTGTCTAGCATACATTTCAATTATCTGTTGAAGTTTTACATATATCCCTGGAATTTATTCATTGTAGTAAAGTGTTTTCTGCTATCATTTTGGAATGCTGTATTACTACTGATATTTTCTTGTGTTTAATGATATTTAATGATTCAAATGTCTTCTTATTTTCTACCTACCCCAACTATAACTGGATCTCAGTTCTATCATCAAAAATGAAATTGGTTACTTCCTTGTGTGGTTCTCTGAGAAATATAATTAAAAACATCTTTATTAAAAGCATAAACTTGGGCTGGAGAGATGGCTCAGGGGTTAAGCCTCTGCCTCACAAACAGAAGGTTCTGAGTTCAGATCCCAAGTCCCACATAAAAAAACAGCAGGCAGAAACAGCTGCCGTAGTCTGCACTTCCCTCCCTAGTGGGCGGAGCCGGGAAATCCTGGGGCAAAGCAAAGAGGTTGAAGCAATCCAGGATGATTCCCAAGTCATTTTTCGTCTTCCATAGGGACACACAGTGCCCTCTTACACACACACACACACACACACACACACACACACACGCACGCGCGCGCGTGCACGCACTAAAAAAAGCATAAACTCATTGAATTTGATGGAAAGGAATAGCTATCTATAGTTTGGACAAACAAAAGGAAAGAAGGATGAAAAGAAAAAAAAGAAGCAAAGACAGAGTGAAAAGACCCTATTCTGGGTATACTGCTTTCATTTGTCCACCAGAGGGTGGTATAGCTGGTGGACATAAAGGCCAAACCTTGAGATTGCCTTAAATCATCTATAGGTGTTACTTATGTATTTATTTATTTTTTAAGGCAAACTCTCTGTAGCTCAAATTGGTCTTGAATTTACAACAATCTTCCTATGTAGGTGTTATTGCTATTTGTTTTTTATTTCATTTGTTTGTTTTGAAACAGGGTCTTATATATATGGCCGAGGATGGCCTTAAACTCACTGTGTAGTTGAAATTGGCCTTGAATTCTTGATCTTCCTTCTATCTTCCAAGTGTTGTGATTATAAGTATGTGTTATTATTCCCAACCTGTCATTTTTTTAAAAGTGGAGTAGTCAAAACAAAGAAAAGAATTAATTAAACATTTCCTCTTTTTATAATACTATCATAGGAGATCAGTTTTTTCAGAAGCATAAAAATTATATTCTATTTTTATACAGTATTACTTATTAGAACTTATTTGTGGTTAAAATTTTTTAGAGTATTTATTTAGGAAATTTAAATTATCATATGTGGTTAATGAGCTGACAGTATAAATTTCTTCTTTTTGAAAAAGAAAGCCTGAGCCAGAAAGATGGCTCAGGAATTAAACCTCTGCCTCACAAACAGAAGGTCCTGAATTCAGATCCCAGATACCTGTATTTCCTGACTTGGAAGATAGATGCTGGGAAACTCCAGAGCAAAGCAAATAGGAGGTAAAAGAATCCAGGATGATTCCCTGAGTCACCCTTGGCTTACACAAGTGGATACAATGCCATCTGATACAAACAGACATACACAGAGAGAAAGACACAGACACACACCCAAATAAATAAATAAATAAATAAAGATAGATAGATAGATAGATAGATAGATAGATAGATAGATAGATAAAATTATAAAAAAGAAAAAGAAAACGTTAAATAGATTTGGTATTTTTAAAAACATTTTTTATTTATTTTATGTGTGTGTGTGTGTGTGTGTGTGCGTGTATGTGTGTGTGTATCAGAGTGCACTGTATGTCCCTATGTAGGACCAAGGATGACTTCAGGAATCATCCTGGATTGCTTCTACCTCGTTCTTGCTTTGCTCTGGGATTTCCCAAGCTCTATCCACCAGGACAGGTTTTCTGCCTGGCATTTTTGTGTGGGATTAGGGATCTGAACTCAGGACCTTCTGCTTGCCACACACAGTCTTAATTACAGAGCCATCTCTCCAGCCAGGATTTGATTTAAAAAAAAATTTATAGGGAGAGGAATGCTTTGTGGCCTAGTTTTTGGTTGATGGAGTTAAATTAATTAGATTGTAATAGCTATGATCACTTTTAGTGCTTATATAGTTGGAAGATATAGTTTCCTCTGTCCAGTCGTGCACTGACATTATCCAAGGAATTAAGACACTTATGCTTTTGGAGGGACGTTTTACACTTAAAAAAGGGGGGGGGGTTTGAGGATGAGAGAGAGAGATCAGAGGTCAGTTCTCCCTTTGACCATGTGGGCTTCTGGGATGGAACTCAGATGGCCAGGTTTGCATGCAGGTAACTTTTACTTACTGATCTATCTCACCATCAATCAGGGAGGTTTTATACTCTTAACCATCACAAGAAAGAGTAGAAAAGAAAAACAAATATAGTAGAGGTAGACATAGTTAAGACAGTATTTTTCATTTTCCCCCAACTTCCTAACAGTAAGACTTTCTTTTTTTTTGAAAGACAGGGTGTCATGTACCCCAGACTGGTCTCAATCCCACCATGTAGGCAAGGATAACATTAGATTGCTGATCCTTCTGCCTCTGGAGTGATAGGATTACAGTATATGGTATCCCTCTTGGTTTCATGTGTACACAACTTTGGGTATTCTAAGCAATCTTCTACCTTCTGAACCACATCCTCAGCTCTAAGAATGAGTTCTTATTTGAATTTAAGTTTAGAAACCAAGTGGAGTGACTCACATCTGTAATTCTAGCACCCGGGTTGCTAAAACAAGAGGATCACCATGGGTCTGAGACCAGTCTGTGCTCCACAGTGAATTATAGGATAGCCTGAGCTGCAGACTGAGAACCAGTTTCAAAAAAAAAAAAAAAAAAAGCAATAAAAAGAAATAAAGGAAAGAAATTTAAGTCTGTATCTCCTGTGAAAATAAGGATTTAATTTGGTCCTGGACAACTCTGGCTTAATTATACAATGAAAGAGATTTCTTGATTTGGAGAGCAAAAAAGAATACAGCCAAAGTCTGGAGTAATGGCTCATGTCTGTAAACTCAGAACTTGGGAAATGGTGGCAGGAGAATAAGAAATTCAACGCTATCTTTGTGAGAAAGTGAACCTGAGGCCAGCTTTGACTACATGAGATTCTATTTAAAAAAACAAAAGTCGGTGGCTCAGGGGTTAAGCCTCCGCCTTGCAGGTGGAAGGTCCTGAGTTCGGATCCCAGATCCCACGTATAGACGCCAGGCGGAAGCGGGGGCGGCCTGCGCTTCTGGTCCTGGTAGGGCGGAGCCTGTGAATCCCGGGGCAGAAGGAGGTGGAGGCGCCCATGGTGGTTCGCGAATTCGTCCGTGGTTCTACACAGACACACACACAGACACACAGACACACACGCGCGCGCACATACACACGTACATGCGCACAGTTGAATAAATAAAAAAAAAAGTTTAAAAAAAAACAAACAAAAGTCAAAACAACAACAAAACACAAAAAAGTAATAAAACTGGTCCCTCAAAATTTTATTGCATCTTTAAAATTCTTACTAGAAGACCAATATGCTAATAAAATAGAAAACTGTAGTTTTGTATATAACTACACGGCAAGAACATAGTATTAATATGGTGCAGAAAGGGGCTGGAGAGATGGCTCAGGGGATTAAGCCTTTGCCTTGCAAGCTGAAGTACCTGAGTTCAAAGTCTGGATCCCACATAAAAATACCAGACAGAAAATGGTGGCAGCCTGTACTTCAGGCTCTAAGAGGTGGAACCTGGAAACTTGGGCTTCTATAGGCCCACACAAAGTTCTCTGATACACATAGACACATGCACAGGCAAAATATAAAAAATAAAATAGTGATGAAGGACTTTGACAATAGTTAAGTTTATGGTTAAATAATTTGTCTTGATTTGTCTGCTTGTATTTGAGACAGAGTCTCTTCATCTAGTTTATGTTGGTCTCAAATTCTTGATCCATCAGGATTGTGCGTACCATCATGCCCAGAGCTCAGAGAACAATTTTGTGGAAGTCAGTTTTCTCCAACCAGGAATCAAACTCTGGTCATCAGGCCTGACAGCAAGCACCTTCACCTGCTGAGGCACTTTGTTGTCCCGCCTACCTTATTTTACCATCAATTTCTCTTTTATTCGTTAGGAGAATTCTATGTGGGAATTTGTGCATCATTTTAATTATCATTAAGAGGCTGAGTTGGGACAAGAAGAAATTTCTTGTTGACAAATACTAAGAAAATTTCATAAAGATTTTTTTGTTTCATTTTATTAAGATAGGGTCTCGCATAGTCCAGAATGACCTGGCACTTTCTACATAGCAAAGGATGATCTTGCACTCCTTATTCTTCTGCCTATCCTTTACAAGGGCTGGGACTATCTTCCTTCCTTCCTTCCTTCCTTCCTTCCTTCCTTCCTTCCTTCCTTCCTTCCTTCCTTCCTTCCTTCCTTCCTTCCTTCCTTCCTTCCCTCTTTCCTTCTTCCTTTCTCCTCTTCCTCTTTACTCCTCCTCCTCCTCTTTCCTCCCCTTTTCCTCCCTCTTCTCCACTCTGCCTCCCTCTGCACCTCCTTCTTTTTTCCTTGGATTTTTGAGACAGTCATTTTGCAGAGTGATCTCGAGCTCACTATAGAGTACAATATCCCTTGTCTTCTTGGCTATCCTCCTACCTCCACCTTTTGAGGACTGGGGTTACAAGTGTGAGCCATCACATGTATCTATTTCTTCAATGTATGATTCCTAATTCATTCTAGGTAATATTAGGAAAGGGCAAATGTTCATAAGTTTCCCTTTACAATGCACTAATAGTTTTTACATTGATGAAAAAATTCAAATGTGCTTGTTAGATGTTAGGCATGTTAAACAAAAAATGGCTCAAGTTGCCTCCCTCTCCCTCCAATGTACAGTTCGGTCTACTTAGATAAGGCAGCTCCATCCTCCGAAGGACAGCTCCACAGCTCCCACCCTGCAGTCTGCAACTTCTCCACAGTCTCAGTCCACCTGCAGCTAAGATAAACTGACACATTCTTTCAAGGACTTTCACCCACCTTAGGATGAACCTCCTTCTCATCCTAGTACTTTTCCAACTACATGCCCCTGCCCTGTAGTCACACTCCTGCCCCCATGGTCATATGACCATGCCCAATAAGAGACCCCCAAAACTAAATTTCCTATCTTTGTCTCTTGTCTGCTTTGGAGTTGGCCATGCTGCTTGCCTATTTGTCCTTCTAATTACTTGTCAATAAATCTGCCACGTAGCTTCCTTCCTCCTACTTACTTGACAATAAATCTCCTTTGTACATTATGTGCTGATTTTGGTGTGACTTTGTATCCTGGATCATTCTGAGGTGGGGAGGGGGGACAAAATATATTTTGTCCAGGGCCAAGTCCATAAAGAGTATAGCTATTAAATCAGGCAAGCATATGTTTTTTTTTTTTCTTTTCTTTTTTTCTGGGTACTAGAGCACACAGATTTTATAACCAAGTTCATATTGGATATGAAAGTACACCACTTTTTTCCTCAGAAGTTTAAGGGTGCCCCAAAGTGATTTTTATGGCTTTGGAAAAGAAAAAAAAGGAGTAGGGGGAGGAAGAACGTGAAAGAAGGAAAATAAATGTTTTTTGTTGTTGTTGTTTTTTTTTTAAGAAGAGGCCATTCAAAAGGTGTGCTTTTAATTATATCCTCCAGGAAGTGATTTTTTTTAGAAGTTGCAAGGAAGCTTTCTTTTTTTTTTTTTTTGTTTGTTTGTTTGTTTTATGTGGGACCTGGGATCCGAACTCAGAACCTTCTGCTTGTGAGACAGAATCACAACCCCTGAGCCATCTCTCCAGCCCCCAAAGTGTAGGCCTCCTGAAGTTTTTATGTGGGACCTGGGATCTGAACTCAGGACCTTCTGCTTGGGCGGCAAAGGCTTAACCCCTGAACCATCTCCCCAGCCCTCTTTTTTTTTTAATAAATGTTTTATTAACATTCGATTCCACAAATTCCCTATGAGGCCTTATTATTACCATTTACACAAAAGGAAAAATGTTTAGACAAGAAAACTAGTCTGTAGATGTGAATTCATTTTGCTTCAGAGTCACCTGCTTTTACTGCAGTTGAATGCATCTTTTCTGCACCTAGAGAGTGCCATGTTGAAAATACTTATATAAATTGTGTGATTTTCCCCCACGTTCCTGTAACATCAATCAACATGTCAATACAACTCTAGATTTAAGACTAGGACATGAATTTTAGTCTTTCGAGCCCATTATTATGAAACTGGGGGCAATTACTGCCACTTTTCTATTCCATCGTAAAGTGACAGAGCTAAGAGTGTTAGAAAGTGAATACACTACGACTCCCAAAATGCATAGAGAAAGAGGTCGCTGCTAGTCGGGAGGAGACAGTTCGGGGTAAAGGTGACCTCGCTAGGTCCAGTGGCGGAGGATAGAGCCTCCGGTCCTGGACTGTTCTCTGATGCATGTAGGGATGTGTAGTTCTTTCAATGCCAGAGCGTGCCCTTAGGACAAGTCTGTGACTACAAGTCCCGTGACGCCTCGCGGCTCGGGCAGCGCCTGCGTGCTGAAGCCCAAGGAGCGTGTGGGCGGTGCTAGCGGCGAGAGAAGTAAAGATGGCGGCGCGGGGGCCTCCGCCTTCCAGCCCCGGCTGAAGCCCTTGGAGGGAGGCGGCGGCGGTTGCACCAGTCGGACCAGCGGTCTGGTGGTGGTAGTTTCGGCAGCAGCCGCCGAGGCTCGAGCCATGGCGGAGCTGGAGCATCTGGGAGGGAAGCGGGCGGAGTCGGCGCGAGCGCGGCGTGCGGAGCAGCTGCGGCGCTGGCGGGGCTCGCTGACGGAACAGGAGCCCGCGGAGCGGCTGGGCGCGGGGCGGCAGCCGCAGAGCCGGCGCGGGAGCCCCCAGGTCCGCTTCGAGGACGGTGCTGTCTTCCTGGCCGCCTGCTCCAGCGGCGACACGGACGAGGTGAAGAAGCTCCTGGCCCGAGGGGCCGACATCAACACGGTCAACGTGGACGGCTTGACAGCCCTGCACCAGGTATGACCCCCTTCGCGCTTGCGCGTGTCCAGTCTCCGCTGGACGAGCCGTGACCCCGTGTCCGCGCCGCAGAGAGTGTTGGTGTCGCCGTGCAGCCTGCGCGTGTGGACGATGCACCGGAGTCGGCATGCTTGCTTTCTTGGCCCTCTTCCTCTGCTCGCCCAGCCTTTCCCGACCCCAGGCTCCACCGGAAAGCAGGGTGTCACCCTGACGCCTGGTCTGTTTGTATTTCCCTCCACCTACTTGGGTTGTCATGGTGACTGGTGATCCGGCCCCTGGTGTTATCCTCACTTCTGTCTTGTGTTTGTACACCGTTCCTATGCTTAATATCATTAGTTAAGTTTTCTGTTTGGCCCCGTTGTTAGATGCCTTAGGTCGGAGGGTAAAGTCCTATACTGGACTAAGACGAGTGGATCTTAAGAAACCACACTTGTTTTGTCCATTTATGTAGTGTTTGTTTTCTCTGGATATAGCTCTTAGAACACCTCTGGTCTCATTGTTAATAGGCGTCTTATTTTCTTTCCAGCGGTATCAACCAGCCTCAGGTTTCTGTTTGATACTTGCGGAATAGTCTTTCAATTTCATTTCTAAAGCCCTCTGTAGAAACACACACACACACAGGCACATGGATTGTGGGTTATCTGAGAATTTTGTACCTGATAATAACACCTTTCTTTCCTTTCTCTCTCTTATGTAACAATATTCTGTATATACTGTCATAACTAACTCCACCCTTTTTCCCCAGTTGAACTTCAGTTATTTTGGTGAGTTGAGAGCCAGGCACCTACACTTTAGTCCTTCCCGCTTTTCCTCCCTACTTTTCTTCCACTTATTTTTTTGAGACAGGGGTTGCATGTAACCCAGGCTGATCTGGAATTAATCATGTAGCTGAGGATGACTTTGAACTTTTGATCTTTCTCTCTCCAGTGCCGAGATTACAGACATTTGTCATCACACCAGTTTATGCAGTTCTGGGGATCAATCCCAGGACTTTGTGTGTGCTAAGCAAGCATTCTACCAACTAAGCCATATCCCCAGTCCTCTTATTTTTGAGACAGAGTCTCTTGCTGAACTTGGAAATAATTCTATTCAACTGCACTTGCTGGCCATCAAGTCCCAGGAATCCTCTTGTTTCCTCCTCTATAGTGCTGGGATTACAGGCTCAATCCCGCTCACCCAATTTTTTTTTTTTTTAAACATGGGTTCTAGGGATCAAACTTAGGTTCTCATGCACTTCATTGTCTGATCTATATCCCCAGTCCTTGGAAAAATGAATTCATATTTTTCAAATGTAGCTCGAACGTGAAGGAAGTTGGTATCTGGATTTTGGAAATCATTTTATACGTTCATAAAGACAAAGAAGCCTTACAAAATAGTCTTTCAGTTTTATTTCTAAAGTTCTCTGTAGAAACATGCACACCTATACCTATATGTGCACGCACATACACACACACACACACACACACACACACACACACACACAAATTGCAGTCCTCCTTTCGAGGTAACATTTTACTATGTAGCCCAGCTTGGCTTTGAACTATCCATGAAGCCCATGCTGGTCTCAAAGTTTTCATCCTTCTGATTTAGATTTCCAAATCTTGAAATTATAGGCCACCACCTACCCATGTGTTTCCTTGTTTGAAACATTAGTCTGTCAAAGCATTGTTTTTGTAACTCAGTAACTTCATTTCTTTTAAAATGACTCTACTAGCTAAGTTTAATGCTTCCTATGTACATTTTAATATTACTCTGAGAAAGGCACTTTTCATTGAAGTCGTTCATGACAGATCTTCCCATTTCAGTTAGCCACTCTCATCATTTTAGTTAAACACTTATCTGCGTTCTCCTGAGAACTACAAGGTTTACCTTGGTACCTTTCCTTTTCTTCATTAATATCCCAGATAGTGAAGTGTAATGTTTTTTAGTTAAACCATACTTCACATTCAATAATCTCTTACAAAAATTATCAAGAAAGAAAGAGAGGGAGGGAGGGAAGAAAGTAGGGACAGAGGGAAGAAAGGAGGGAGAGAGAGAGAGAGAATACACCTGTGTCATGGTGCTCGTGTTGAGGTCCAAGGACAACCATGGGTTAGTTGGTTCTCTCCTTCCTCCATGTGGTCTTTGGGGATTGAACGCAAGTGATCTGGCTTCTGTAACAAGCTCTTTTACCTAGTAAGCCATCTTATCGATCCCTTTTCACTAATTTCTTGAAGTAGGAGAGGAAGCTATAAGTTTTTCAAAAAATTTACAAATATAATAGAGGCGTTCTTTTGTATTTATAGTTTGACAGTGTGTCACATCAAATAAATATATTCAATACCAGACAAATTCAGCAAAAGATTAGCTGTTCAAAGAGTAGAAGTGAAAACAATGCATTTTTTTTCTGTGTATTTTTTAAAAAAATATTTATATGTGGTTGGGGAGATGGTCTTGCAAACACAATGACCTGAGTTCAGATCCCCAGATCCCACATAAAAACTCTGGGCAGCCATGGCAGTCTGAACTTTGAGCCCCAGAAAACAAGACTTAGGAAACCTCAGAGCAAGCCAATAAGGAGGCAGAACAATCCAGGATGATTCCTAACGTGACCCTTGGGTCTACCCAAGGCACACATACTCAAATAAATGCCCCCTTGTACACACACATACACAAACGCATACGTGTGAGCTCACAAAAAATTATGTGATAATGGGTGTGTATCATAGTGCATGTGTGGAGGTCAGAGAACAGTTTGTGAGTCAGTTCTTTCCTTCCATGTAGGTTCTGGTTATTGAATTCAGGTCATCAGCTTGGTGACAAGCACCTTTAACCAACCACTAAACCATCTTTCTCCTCCCTCCCTCCTTCCCTCCTTCCCTCCTTCCCTCCCTCCCTCCCTCTTTCTCTCCCTCTCTCCCTTTCTCCCTTCCTCCCTTTCTCCCTTCCTCCTTTCCTTCTTTCTTGATAGGGTCTTAAACTATAACCTTAATCATGACGATCTTCCTGCCTAAGTCTCCTAAGTTTAAGGAATTATAGGTGTCAACTGCTTACTATACCTGGCATCCTGGCATGTTCTATTGAGAAACCATCTCTTTTAGTCAAGACAAGGGATCTTTATTGGCATAAGAGCTCTTCTTAGCCAGTTGACAAAGTTACAGTGTTTTTCTTCATGGTTTGAAGGACATTTTAGGTATATAAAAGATTTGCAAAATCCAAGACTGGAGCTTTTAATAATGGAGCCATCTGTGTTACTGCTGATCCATTTGTGAAATGGAGAGAGTGATACAAGTGTCTGAACAATTTAGTTAAACTGTCCCTCTGTTACATATGCGTAATATATATTTTCTGAGTAACTATTTCTTCTCTCTCCTTTGTTTTGGCCAGGGCCACTTGAACTATGGGTTATTTTCTTGTCATGTTGGAAGAGACCACTATGTAATATTTGGGGGCAATATTTCTCCTCCTATAAGGTCACAGTAGACAATTGGCATTGTAAGTTGCCTTGATGCTACTTTTAACTTAGAGACCTTTATTAGCAACCTTCACTTAAGACCATGGTGAACTTAAACTGAAGATAAACTCCAGGAGGGCTGTTAATAATACTCAAAATAGGCTGGGATGGAATGAGTTTAAAGGCTAAACCAATTCTGCTGAAATTTTTGGAAACCTAGGCAGACTAACTAGATTTTGATGAATTTAAGTTTAGTGGGTATACATTTAGTGTTTTAGAAGGCTCAGTTGAAAAGGTTCTTATCTGATTATATAATCCTTGAAACCATGGGTACTTATAAATGTCCATTTTATTTATGTATGCTTATTATAAGAAATATGCATGATACTTGAACTGGTCCTTTTATTTATTTTTAATTTTTTCCCCTTTTTTCATTTACATGTATATGTATGCATGGGGTATGTATGTGTGTGTGGTGCATATGTGTGAGGACATATATGCATGTTATTTGTGTGCATGTAAAAGTCTTAAGTCAATACTGGGAATCATTCTTTTACCTTGTTCCTTTAGCAGTGCCTCTAATCAAACTTACCCATAGGGCTAGTCTTATTAGTCTAACTTGCTCTGGGGATTCCCACTTTTCATCTTCCCAGGCAGGAATTACAGGTGGGCCACCGTACCCACCTAGTATTTTACCTGGAATCTGGGGATCTAAACTCTGATCTTTTCACTTGTGTGGCAAGCGCTTGAACTGTTGAGCCATTTCCCAGACAATGGACTGGTACTTTTAAAATTTCTTTATTATTATTGATTTTTATTATTCTTTATTATTATTGATTTTTTTACCACCTGTCTTGGTATCCTCACTAATATGGACTTGGGTGGTCTAGGCCTGGATACAGTCTTTGTAATAGTAGCCTCAGATTTCAAATTTGGATTGTCAGAGTGACCTCAGTCTGGAATTTAGTTTTTTTCTTTTTCTTCTTTTTTTTTTTGAGACTAGTCTCAGCTATGTAGCTCATTCCACTTCAGACTTGGGATTTTTCTGCCTCTGCTTTCTGGGTGGTAGGATTCTAAGCATGTGCCACTATGCCCAACTATCATTTTCATTTTAGAACTGCCTTAGTTTGACCTTGTGACTACAGAGAAGTTAAAACTATACTTTTTTGAAAAAGAAGTGAAGATAAGGGCAGATGAATAGAGAATAAGAAGAGCAATTAAAATTCAGAGGTAAAAAGACTAGAATGGCAGTGTGTTCATTCCAGTATAAAAGAATATGACATGGGTCTGAGGAGATGGCTTAGGGATTAAAGCCTTTGTTTGGATTGCCATGTAAAAATGTCAGGTAAATATAGCAAAAGCCTGTAATTTTGGTATTGGAAGGCTGGGCCTGGGAAACCCCAGAGCAAAACAAGGAGGTAGAACAATACAAGATGATATCACCATTGGGCCTCCATGGGCACACACGCTCGAGTGCACTGTTGAACACATGCTCACTTTGCACACACACAAAGAATATGATATGTACTTATTTATATATAAAATAATTCTTCATTCCTTTCTCTTTTATTCCAAATTCATTACTTCTATCATAGTTCTTATCATCTGCGAAGTGACTTAATTCTTACCACAAGTTTTGATTTATTCTGCTTGATGTTAGGTCTCATGGTATTCTAAAAATCCTATTGGCTTTTTCATTATTGTTTATGTAGAACTGTCATCTCTTCTGCCTCATTTTAATAGCTTACCCTGTCAAAGTGGTTAGTGTGATGCATCAGGCTATGTTGGGTACTTGGCCCCTTGCCATGTATCAGGCCCAAGTTTCCATGTCTTGGTAAGCCTCAAAGCAAGATGTGAACATTAGATTTTTTTCTATTTTTAAGATTTATGGGCTAGGGAGATGGCTCAAGGTTTAACATTTTTGCCACATGAGCAAGAAGACCTGAGTTTGGATCCTAGGTCCCATGTAAAAATACTGGGTAAATACAGCAGTGGCCTGAAATTCTGGTCCTGGAAGGCAGACCTGGGAAACCCCAGAGCAAAGCAATAAAGAGGTAGAGCAATCCAGAATGATTTTTGAAGTCACCCTATAGCCCCCACAAAAAACCCCCAAAGAACAAAAAAAATCCCCATGCCAGAAAATGCACATATATGAATGCATTCCACATGTACACATACACAAAACACATTTCACTATTTCAAAAGATTTATTTTTCATTTATTGTGTGTGTACATGTATGTACATGCACTTTTGTGCGCTTGTGTACCGTGATCAAGATGTGAAGATCAGAGGACCACTTTTTGGGAGTTGTTTTTGAGACGGTTGCTTGTTATTTCTCCTGTGATGCTCTGCATGTGAATTTCCATCCTGTTCTTCTGTTTCTACTGCCTTTCTCACCATAGGACTACTGCGTCACAGATGAGCCACTGCACACAGCTTTTTTTTTAATCAGGAATTGAACTCAGGTCCTCAGGTTTGCATGGCGATTGTTTTTATCAACCAAGCCATCTTACTAGCCCCTAGATTTAAAAAAAAAACAAAACAAAACTATTTTTTAGCGAGTGAGCGAGAAAGAACACATGTAAATACATGCATGCTGAGGTGCATGTGTGGAGATTAGAGGACAACTTCCTAAAGTCAATTCTTTCCTTCCACCCTTCCACCATGTGGGCTTTTGGGGATAGAACTCAGGTCGCCAGATTTGTGAACAGGCACCTTATACACTGAGCTATTTTACCAGCCCTAAATTTTTTTTTTTAATTTTTTTTTAGATCTTTTTTTTTTTTCCTGTTGGTGAATAAATAAGCATGCGTTTATTTCACCTCTGCCTGAATTCAACCTCTCACAACCTTTTAACCAGTCCTTAATGAGTCATATTTTGTTGTTTTCTTCCCCAGTATTCAGTACAAATCTTTTTTTTTTATTAAAAATGTAATTATACATTTTAAAATTTTTTACCAGTTCCCTCCCTCCCCCTCCTCCCCCCGAACCTCTTCTCCCCCTCCTCTCCCTCCCCATCCCCCAGTGCCTCCCCCCCAATTCCCAGAGAGTCCTTTATTGTGTACGCCTGACTCTCCACTGGGTCCTCCTCTCCGATGACATATAAGGACCCAGTGGCATTTCCATAAGCCCTTTCTCTTGTTCCCCTTAAGCATAGGATCACTACTGTGGCTGTCAATCCCTTGCCTCCAGGGGTCTCAGTGCCCTTAACAGATGCTAGACTTAACGAGGGCAACAGTGCGCTGGACATTGCGCAGGGCATGCAAAGTCCCATTATGATTGCTTTGGCCCCAACTATTGTTGAGAATCTTGCAAATCGTTGTTCCTCCCATCCTTTTGCTCTTACAATCTTACCGCCCCCTCTTCCGCAAATGTCCCTGAGCTCCAGGATGGGGAGAGATTAGCCAGCCCTAAATTTTTAATATTTATTTATTTTGATTTTTTTTAAATGTGATAGTTTAATAAATGTGAGTTGTCCCCCACAGGCTCTTATGTTTGCATCTTTAGGTGATGTTAATGTTTGAGAAGGTAGTGGCACCTGTAGGAGGTGGAGCCTTGCTGGCGAAAAGCAGCTCACAGAGGGCAGGCCTTGAGGTCTGTTAGCCCCTTCCTGCTTCCTCTAACAGTCTGCTTTTGCAGTTTCCATTTGCCCTCTTGGCCTCCATGATGATGAACATGACCTAAGCTGCCTCCAAGTTCATTCTGCCTTAATGAACTATATCCTATCTGGAACCATAAACCAAATAAATCTCCCCTTAAGTTTTGTCTGAGTGTGTCTTACAGCAGCAGAAAAAGGAACTGCAACAAAAAGTACACATGCAATCCAATTTCATTTATTCCCTAGCCATATTTCCCTTTGAAACTATTTTCTCTCCCTCTCCTCTCCCTGTCCCTGTATCTCCTTGTTCCGTCCCTATTCTCCATTGACCCCCAACATAGCTCAGTATGACTTTGAACTTGCTATAGTGATGAGCTTGAACTCTTAATTCTGCTGCTTCTATTTCCCAAGTGCTGGAATTGCAACCATGTTCCAAAATGTTCAGCCATTGGTTTAAAGTTTTTATACTAAGTTTTTATCAACAAGCCATCTTACTAGCCCCTAGATTTAAAAACAAAAGAAAACTATTTTTTAGCGAGTGAACAAGAAAGAACACATGTAAATACAAAAGCCTTTGTGTGTGTGTGTTGTGTGTTGAGGACATATGGGTTATTTCCAAGTTTTGCTGAGTCTATCATAGAATAGATTAGTCTGATCTTGAACTTTCTATCTTTCCTGCTCAACCCTTTTGAGTTGACTTCTTTAGAACTTGTTTAGATGACTGTAACAGCTTTGGGAGCATAGGGGGGAGTGCTTCTCTATTGGGGTTTTGAGATATTTTATTTATTTCAGATAGAGACGGAGACAGGCTGGAAGTTTAATACAAGGATGACAGCAGAGTTCTTGATGAGGTTTATCTTTCTAGTTTACAAATAGGTGTATACCACCTTTCCTAACCTGAGATATATTTTATAGGTTGTAAAATCTACCCTTTTATTGTTGAGTTCTGTAAGTTGTGAGCAGTGCACTTCCACCATATTTGTGATCTAAAACGTTACTGTAACTTCTACCATATTATTTGTGATCTAAAACATTATCATTATTTCCACACTTTCTTTGTGCTCCTGTACCCATAACTCTTTTCTGCTGCTGTGAGATACCACTCAGACCTCAGACAACTTAAAGGGAGAAAGGGAGATCTATTTGGCTCATGGTTCCAGAGGGACATACAGTCCATTATGGTGGAAAAGGCATGGGAAGTGGCAGAAGCTGGAGGCGTCCTAGGTCACTTCAGACGTCATGGAGACTGAGAGAGCTAGCTTCAACTACCAGCAGACTAACTCACTGACATTGGCGGGGCTAACTAACCTCAAGGCCCATTCACTGGGATTGCTTTCCTCCAGCAAGGCTCTATTTCCTAAAGGTGCTATGACCTTTCCAAACAACTAAAGACTCAATGAGCCTGTGGGGGACAATTCACATTTCAAACCATGACAGCTTCCTTGTAGATAAGTCCTTCTCCCAACCCCAACTCATGGCAGACATTTGCCAATTTTCTGTCCTTATAACTACAATGATACATAGATGGAATCATACAATATGGGGCCTTCTGAATCTGTTTTCGTTTACCATGTTTGTCTTGAGATTCATCTGTATTGTTGTATGTATCAACCCATTGGTATTTATCATTGAGTATATCCAACTATATGGGTCTATCATAGTTTATCCATCCTCCAGTTGAAGATATTTGGGTTATTTCCCTCTTTTGGTAACAAGGAATCAAGGTATTATAAACATTTCAATACAGATTTTTATGTGGACATATTTCATTTATTATTATGTGGACATTTATTTCTTTTGGTTAAGCCCTTTTCAATGAAATAATCCAGTCCTGTGGTAATGAATATTCAACTTTATTAGAAACTGCCAAATATTTTTTCAAAGTGGCTGTGGTATTTTGTATTCTAGACATCAATACAAGAATTCTAGTTGCTTTGCTTCTTGTTTTATCTTGAGTTCCTTCAGCAAAGTATCAAAATATAGAGGCCTTAAACAACAAACATTTTTTCATCTACAGTGTGGAAGTTTGATACAAGGATGATAGCAGAGTTCTTGATGAATTTTCTCTTTCTAGTTTACAGATAAGGTGTCTTCTAGTTGTATCTTCATGATTGAGAGCAAGGACAAATTCTTGTTTCTTTTTATCCCTCCCCTTTTTTTTCGCCCCTTAGAATTCATGATTCTCCTTTCCCAGGTTTCCAAGTGCTGGGATTTGAAGTATGTACCAGCATGTTGGCTGTGTCTCTTCCCCCAGGACACTAATTCATGAGTGTTCTATTCTCAAGACCTAGTTATCTCTCAAAGACCTTTCTTCCTAATACCTTTATATTAGATTTTAATATATAAATTAGGAAGAGACAAAACCATTCATCCTCAGGACACATCCTTGCCTCCATTTGATATTGATATTGACTTTTTTTTTTAAGTCTTTTTAATTTTTTAGTCCAAGTCTCACTCTGTAGCCCAGGTTGATCTCAAGCAAGCAATCCTCCCTCAGCTTCCTGAGTGATAGAATTACAGACATGTGTCAGCACACCTGTCTTAAAGCCATTTTGATAGTTTATGGTAATATGTTTAAGTGTGTTAGTAATATTAGCAACCATAGAAGTGATGATACTACTGAAGGACAAATTTCAAGCCAGAGTCCATTTGAAGTCTTTTTAGTATGTTAACTCATGTACAATGTTAAAAAGAAAAGCACATCAGGTCATCAGCTGCAAGAGATGGTGCTTTTATTATTGTGTAGGTTTTGCGGAGATAGGAAACATCCTGTTCAAGACTATAAGGATAAAGAGCAGAGTTAGAATTTATTTATTTAGAATTTATTTAGTCCCAGGCAGTCTGTAAAAGCCTTTGGTTTCCTACTGCATTAGATACTACATTATATTGTCTCTTACTGTATTCCCTCCCTCCCTCCCTTCTTCCCTCCTTCCCTTCCTCCTTCCCTCCCTGTCTCTTTCCTCCTTCCTTCCCTCCCTTCCTCCCTTCCTCCCTTCCTTCCTCACTCCCTCCCTCCCGCAGAGCATTATGGAGCATAATTATAGTGCTATTACTCAGGAAGCCAAACAGAAAGATCTTGAATTTGAGGCTAGTTTGAGATAAATAATGAGAGCCTTTTTTAAGAAAAAAAATGTATATAAGGAAAATATAAAGTGATTCAAAAACAGATTGCCTAGAAATATTAGTAAAGTTTTTCCCCTTGAATGTTCATTATATCAAGTAGAGAGAGAAAGCAAATTAGTGTTTACAAAATTAGAAGCATATTTTTTTCTAATTTCTCTTTTCCCTATAAACCATTTCCTATATCCTTAAATATGCTGATCGTGAAGTTTCTTTTATTGCAATAGTATGCCATCATTTTTATGAATGCCAAGATTTTTTTTTTTGGTTAGAGGTTTTGTTAGATTCTCATATATATTTACATGTATGTGTGTGTGAGAGGGCACTGTATGTCCCTGTAGAGGGCCATGAGTGACTTCAGGAATCATCCTGAAGGCTACGCCCGTGAAAGAAGTGTAGGCCACTGGCTGCCTGGCGTTTTTACATGAGACCTGGGATCTGAATTCAGGACCTTCTGCTTGCAAAAATTGTTATATTTTTTAACCCCCCCCCATAGCAATATGAGCAAGTTGGGTGTGTGTGTGTACATATGCCATGGCATGCGTGTAGAGATCAGATAGAATTAGGGAACAGAATCAATAATAGAAGATGTGAAGGAGAAAACAAAAAGATTAGGAACATGTTTGAAAAGGGGAAGTGAGCCAAAGAATGCAGAGTGTCCTGCGGAAGGCAAGGAAGGCAGGAAGTAGATTCTCCCTTCAGAGTCTGTGGAGGGGAACCAACTAAAAAATTTTTTTTCCTCATGTCATGTCATGTCATGTCATGTCATATCATGTCATGTCATGTCATGATGTCATGTCATGTCATTTCATTTACTGTGTGTGTGTGTTTTCATGTGTTGATATATACCTGTCATGCAACTTGGAGGTCAGAGAACAATTTTGGAAATTGGTTCTTGTCTTTCACCTTGTGGCAGTTTCTCTCGTAACTTCTGATACAGTGTATACTAGTTGGGCTGGCCTGTGAGCTTCCATCAGATTCTCCTACCTCCATCTTTCATCTTGCTGGGATTACAGATGTCTGTCACATCTGGCTTTTTATTAGTTTCCAGACATGTGAGGCAAGCATTTTTAACTGCTGAGCTATTTTTCTGGACCTTTTTTGTTTTAAGGCAGGACTCTCATGTAGCATACGTTGGCCTCAAACTTGTTTTGCAAGTGATGACCTGATACTTGTGCTTCCATCTCCCAAGTGCTGAGATTACAGGTTTGTATCACCATGCCAGGTTTAGGGACCAACCATTTTTAACTTTTATTCAGTGAGACTGGTTTCAGATTTCTGACCTCTAGAAAGGAAGTATGTAAAGTGTTTTACCCTATGTTAGTCTTTCTCCTGATCTGTAGGAGAAAAAAAAAGTTTCATCAATATGAGTACAATTTGGGGGCTGGAGAGGTGGCTCAGGGGTTAACCCTCTGCCTTGCAGGCGGAAGGTCCTAAGTTCGGATCCTAGACCCCATGTATAGATGCCGGGCAGAAGCGGGGGCGGCCTGCGTTTCCAGTCCTGGTAGGGCTGAGCCTGTGAATCCCTGGGCAGAGTAAACAAGGAGGAGGTGGAGGCGTCCATGGTGGTTCCCGAATTCGTCCGTGGTTCTACACAGACACACAGACATACACATAGACACACACATACACACACACACACACACACACTCACACACACACACACGCACGCACACACGCACAGTTGAATAAATAATAAAGAGTAAAAAAATATGAATACAATTTAAATTGCCCTTCTCCTAATATGTGACAAGATTCATTGAAAGCTGATTTCTAGCTAGTTATGGTGATTTTGTTACTTGTAAGCTAAGTATGTTTAAGGATATTAAACCTGACATTAGGATTAAAGGGAGGTTGATTAGCTGGGTTAAATTAGATTCATCCTAGTGTTTCTTGGCTCACTTCCCATTTGTTAGCACCTTCCTTGGATGGTTGCCTTAAGGGAACACTGTTAGGTAGAATAGGGTGAACATTCTGTGTCATTTTTTCTCTCATGTATTTATTGAATATTAATTCTGCTTGATGCTGCTTGCTACTTTTTTTTACTTAGCGATGTCTTTTATAAATTAAATGAATTTTGAGAATGCTCTTGAGGATAAGTGATTCCTGTTATCACTTATAGTAGGAAGTTGCCTACATAATTATTTATTCACTCACTCATTCATTTATTTGCTTATTTATTCATTTGCTTATGGGTAAATGATATATGCATGTGTGCGCATGTGTGCGTGTGTGTGTTGTATATGCAGGTGTATATGCATGTATAAAAGCCACAGGAAGATGTGCTACTTTCTGCCTTATTCTCTTCAGACAGGTTCACTAAAGTTTGAACTTCTGTCTCTGTTCTCCGTGTCACAGTGCTGGAGTTACAGGTTCATGTGACCATATCTAGCTTTTTATTAGGGCTCTAGGGATAGTGAACTCAGGTTCTCACACTTGCAAAGCAAATATTCTTACCCAATGAGCCATCTCCCCAGCTTCTATTTTGCTTTTTGTTTGTATTGTATTTATCTTTCTTTCTGCTGCTGTGATACAGTATTCAACCACTTTAAGGGAAAAAAGAAAGATTTATTTGGTTCATTATGGTGGGAATCTCATACCAGAAGGCATAATTTGGTGACAGAAACTGGAAGTTTAAACCATGATGGTTTATTTTGAGACAGGGTCTCATGTAGCCCAGACTGGCTTCAAGCTCATTTTACTTGAGAATGATCTTGAATTTCCAATCCTCTTGATTCTATCTTCTTAATGCTGATATTATAGGCGTACAACATTGTGCCCAGTTTATGCGTTGCTGGAGATGGATCCTAGGGTTTTGTGTGTGTTAGACCAGCCCTCCACTGACTGAACTATATACCTAGCCCTATTTTTTTTGTTGTTGGTTTTGTTTGAGGCAGTGCCTTACTATGTAAGCCATGAATCAATCCTTCAGTTCCTGTCAATTCTCTTACCTCAGCTTTCTCAGTTTTGAGACTACAGGTGCGTTCCATGATGTCCAGCTTTGCATAGTGAATTTTTTATTTTGGTATTGTGGGGAAATATATATGCATTGGAATTTGTGACTGTTTTAGGTTTATGAATGAAAATTATACTTTGTCTTCCTAAAAAATGACGAGGATTTGAGATCTTTAATAAATCTTTAATGGCTCAATTTAGTAATAAGTCCAGATTAAAGATCTTGACCCAAAGTTTATATCAGACAAGGAATTGAAACATCAGTGTTGTTAATTCACCTGCTGAATATATTACCCTTTTTTGGTATGTGCAGGAATATGCTGGCTTTTTTCCTGCTTTTCTAGCATAATTTAAATTTTTTTCTGGATCTTACATTGTAATAAATTTTCATAAATTTGTGAGGCAGAGATTTATCTTTTTATGAGATCATTCAGTTGGAAAACTGAAACTTTAGTTCTTCTCAGTTTTGAAAATTCATAGGCAAATGATTTCTAATGAAATATATAGTTCATTGTAGTTATAGATAGGCTTGTGCAAGAACTTAAGTTATATATATATATTTTTACCTAATATAATTAAATTTGATAACACAAGGACAATCTGTTGGAATCTTTTCTCTTTTCTGTTGAGATAGGCTATTATGTATCCTAGGCTCACCTCAAATTCACTGTGTAGAGGAGGATGACCTTGAACTTCTGATCTTCTTGCCTGCACCTCCCTAGTGATGGGATTATAGGCATATATCCTTTGGCTTAGTTTATATATTGCTGGAGATGGAGCATAGGAAAAAACTGTGCCAACTGAGTTACATCCTTAGTCTGAGAATCTTGATCTAATGTAAACTGAGGAGAAGTAAAATAACCATGTCTGGCCTTAATTCTGATTTTTATTTATTTTTTTAAACATTTCTTTTTAAATTTAATTTTATTTATTTATTTTGTGTGTGTCTGTGTGTATGTGTGTTTATCAGAAGGTACTGTGTGTCCCAGTGGAGGACCAAAGGTGACTTCAGGACCCATCCTGGATTACTTCTATCTGTATGCTTAGCTCTGGGGTTTCCCAGGCTCCGCCCACTAGGGCAGGAAGTACAGGCTCTACCTGGCATTTTTACATGGGACCTGGGATCTGAACTCATGACCTTCTGCTTGCAAGACAGTTTTAATCCCCTGAGCCATCCCTCCAGCCCACATTTTTTAAAAAACTTTTATTTATTTTGTGTATGTGTGTGTGTGTGTGTGTGTGTGTGTGTGCGCACTGTGTGTGCCTGTGGAAGATCAAGGGTGACTCTGGTAATCATCCTGGATTGCTTCTACCTCCTTCTTGCTTTGTTCTGGGATTTCCCAGGCTTTGGCCACCAGAGCTGGAAGTGCAGGTTGCCATGGTAGGACCTAGAATCCAAACTCAGGACCTTCTGCTTGTGAGGCAGAGTCTTAACCTCTTGAGCCATCTCTCCGGCCCAGCTCTGACTTTGCTCTAGTGGCTTTAAAAAATCTTATTTGTTTATATGAGAGAGAGGGAGAAAAAGAGGGAGAGGGAGAGAAAATGCACATGTATCTTGTGGTGCATAGGTAGAAGTCAAAGGAAGTCAATTCTCTCCTACCATGTGTGCTTCTGGGGATTGAATTTAAGACTCATAAGTTTGCAAGCAGACACTCTATTCTTTGAGCTCTCTGACCCCTCTATTGTGGACTACTTCCGAACACAAAATACAAAAATAGTCTAATGGATGAATTCTCTAAAGTCATTAATTCATCCTCAATCTTGTTTCTTTTTTAAGTTCTTCAACCCCATCCCAATAGACTTGATTATTTTATAGCCAGTTATAGATGTCATATGGTTTCATTTGTCAAATACTGATATATACCTCTAAAAGATAGAATTTAAATAAAAATAATAACCATGTCAAAAGGTCACCAAAAATTGAACCAACACTTTCTCTCATCTTTCCTCCCTGTCTCTTCCTTCCTTCCTTCCTCCCTCCCTCCCTCCCTCCCTCCCTCCCTTCCTTTCCCCCCTCACTTTCTTTCTCTCTCTCTTCCTCCCTCCATCCACCCCTTCTGTGTGTGTGTGTGTGTGTGTGTGTGTGTGTGTGTGTGCATGCATGCATGTGTGCATGCACATATATGTACCAGAGGGCACTTGACTGTGTGTCCCTGTGAAGATCCAAGAGTGACTTCTGGAATTATCCTGGATTGCTCTATCTCCTTATTGCTTTGTTCTGGAGTTTCCCAGGTTTGTTCTTTCTTCCTTCCTCATCTATCTTAGGACAAGGCTACATGCATAAGAAGTAAGAATTGGGTGTCTCAAAAGTCTCCCATTTCCCCTTAAAGTTTTTAAGTTTTCCTGATTGTGTTCAGATTTTTATTGCAGTTGTTTTATTGGAATCATGTATCAAATAGGTTTTCATTGATTGATATGTATGCAAGAGTCCTATGATCTATCATTTCTTCTTCATTTTTTTCTCTATATCTTACTTGTTGAAAATGGGATTGTTCATACTCTAGAGTCTCCTACAATTTGGATCTTACTGACTGCTTGCTTGTGACTTTAACATCTTCTTTTGTCTGCTATATCTTCTGTATATTGGCAGTTACATCTAGAGATGTGAGCTGATTCAGGTTTGAATAACTTGGTAAAAGTACATTATATGTTACTTGTTTAGTGACCATTGATAGCCTTATGTGATTTTTAAATTTCAAGGCAATATTGACTAGACTTGAATTTTATTTTATTGATTAATTCTTGTAATCATTAAATCACCTTGTGTTGAATTTCTAATTGGGATACCACTGATCAAGTTTAAAAAAAAAAGTAAATTGTTGGGTTGTAGCTAGTG
The DNA here is from genome assembly GCA_023101885.1 of Typhlomys cinereus. Classification (NCBI taxonomy): domain Eukaryota; kingdom Metazoa; phylum Chordata; class Mammalia; order Rodentia; family Platacanthomyidae; genus Typhlomys; species Typhlomys cinereus. Next base: position 2,045,467 of record JALPQD010000236.1, on the reverse strand, counting down.
ATTGAGTGCTCGTGTAGCATGCGGGAGTTCCCAATGCTGCCAGGGGAAAAATGTAAATTGTGAAACTTAGAGATGAAATAGCTAATGTTGGTGCAGTATATTGACTTCATAAAGCTTGACGTGCTTTCCAAATCTTTAGGTTCGTTGTATTCATATGTAAATATTTTCCAGTGATGTTGATAACAATGGAGAAAATTTTCTCTGCTGTGTTCTTATATTTATTGAATTTACTGCCTGCCTATTCTTATGTGTGCTTGGCAAGTGCTCAACCACTGAGCTACATTCCCAGCCTGTTCCATTTTCTCTTACCTATTATTTTGAAATAGTGTTAAAAATTTCACTTCAGTAACATGGTTTCTTGTCCTCAAGACAACCAGCCTTTGAGCTCCACTATGAAAGAAACTTCAAAAAAAGTCTCTAAAGAAAAAGTCAGAAAACAAAGACAGGGTAAATGACTGTATGCGTAAAAGTAGAAATGTTCTTCATAGGTGCCATCCTTCATGAGGTAGAAGATAGGAAGTATCCACTCTGTCAGTTTTAGGCTTGCCAACTGGTGGCAGATGATGGACTTGTCTAAGGCAGACTATGGACTTGGAGTGTTCATATGGAGATCAGGTTGGCTTACTTTGTGTTGTGTTTTTTGAGGCTGAAGAAAAATCTACCCTTCTAATTGAATGTGGATTTCACAGTGAAATTTATGTTTTTTATGAACTGTATTTATTTATATGTGGGCTTTTCATGATAGGTTTGCCTTTTTAGCTTCTTGGGGGCCTTATTTTTTTATTTTTTATTTTTTTACTGTTTTTATATTGGTGGCTTAGATATAAGATATAGTTTTAAAGTGCACAAACAAGGTCACCAAGATAGCTCAGTGATTGAAGGTGCCTGTGTTCAACTCCTGGGACTCACATGAAGGAATGAACCAATTTCCAAAAAGTTGTCCTCTGGCTTCCATTTATGTGCTGTGGTGCTCTTTTGTGTATTTGCTTGCTCTCTCTCTAAATTAATTAAAATTAATGAAATATTTGAAAACTATATCGTGTCCAGGTTCACCGTTTCATAAACAACATAAGCATGAAAAATGAGGTCAAAAGAATGGCTCACCTCATTATAAATCACTTGGGGTAATAGAAAGTGATTTTTAGGGCCTAGCAAGATAGCTCAGTTGTAAATGCCTGCCTGCTCACAAACTTAGTGACCTGAGTTTGATCCCTGGAACCACACATGGCAGAAGGAGCGAGAACTGACTACTGAAAGTTATCTTCTGATCTCCACCTGTGTACAATGGCATGCGTGTGCCTCTCTTTCTCCTTCTCTTTCTTTGTCTCTCTGTCTCTGTCTCTTTGTCTCTGTCTGTCTGTCTGTCTGTCTCTCATACATACACAAATTAAAATTGAAGAAAGCAGAAAGTGATTTTGAAGGATGACCCAGCTCATTTTGTCTGTTGAAAAGCATGTGCTAGAGCATTTCTGCAGCACTAGATCCTTCTTTATATTTCAAGCAGCAACATAATTATGATTGCATCCGTTTTTCAGGTAACAATAGAGAATATCGTTTCAGCTCTGTATTGTCACCAGTGACAGGATCACCAGGCCTCAAGAGTTTCTGTTTTTTTTTTTTTAATTTTTTTATTATTATTGTTCATTCAACTGTGTGCATATGCGTGTGTATGTGCGTGTGCGCGCGCGCATGTGTGTGTGTGTGTGTGTGTCTGTGTATGTGTAGAACCATGGACGAATTCGTGAACCACCATGGACGCCTCCACCTCCTTCTGCCCCGGGATTCACAGGCTCCGCCCTACCAGGACCAGAAGCGCAGGCCGTATACGTGGGATCTGGGATCCGAACTCAGAACCTTCCGCCTGCAAGGCCGGGGCTCAACCCCTGAGCCACCTCTCCAGCCCAAGAGTTTCTGTTTTTGAGGCTGGTCCCAGTATATATCCCTGATCTGAAATCATGGGATCTAAGGCTCTTCCCATCCCTACCACATTAATAGCCAAGACTATAGGCACACATCCCTGTATCTTGTTGAAGGATTTGAAAAATAGAGAGAGCTACTGAAGTATGATGAGCTTTATCTTTCTGTTCAATGTGTAAGTTATTAAAGTTATCTTTTTTTGGAATATCAATAAAAATTTTATGTCCTGTCCCTACAATGTACTCTTGTGGTTTGTACTTTAAAAATAAAAAAATGTGATTTTGTTTTGAGAGAGACACAGTTTTGCTGTGTAACCCAGGCTAACTTAGAATTCTTACTTTTCCAACCTAACCCCCTCAAATGCTGAAATTACAGAGGCATGTCAGCACACCAAACCTGAGTCATCTGTCTTTTTTCCCCCTTCCCTTCCCTCTTCTTCTTCCCTCCTTCCCCTCTTTCCTTCCTTCCTTCCTTCCTTCCTTCCTTCCTTCCTTCCTTCCTTCCTTCCTTCCTTCCTTCCTTCCTTCCTTCCTTCCTTCCTTTCTTCCTTCCTTCCCTCTCTCTTCCTCTCTCTCTTTCTGTCTCTCTCTCTCTTTCTTTTCTTTCTTCCTGACTCTCTCTCTTTCTTTTCTTTCTTCCTGACTCTCTCTCTTTCTTTCTAACTTGGATCTCACACATGCTGAAATTAACATTCTACCACTGAGTTATATCTTCAGCCCTCTTTTTTAAATTTTAAGACGGGTCTCACTAAATTGTCCAGGCTGGCCTTAATTCACTCTGTAGTCTGTCCAAGTAGGACTTGAATTTCCAATCTTCCTGACTTTCCCATTCAGGTAACTAGGATTATACATCTGCACCATCAGGCCAGGATGGAAAGAACTTTAACAATTCTTTCACGTATTTATTGAGTATTTATAGATGCCAGGTCCTGTAGTAAATACTAAGATGAAAAGAAGACATGATCTGTGCTATCATGCATGGATTACATAGTTACTGAGAAACTCTTAGTTTTTAAGATAGACTCTGGCTTGTTTTCCTCTTGTTTAGTGTTGAATCTGTTCCCAATTATTAATTTGTTTATAATAAAAGTGAAATAAATTATTTGCCATAGTTTCTTTTACTGTTGCTATAATTAAATATCCTGATAAAACCAATTTAAGGGGAAAAGAGTGTATTCTGTGTCACAGTTCAAGATGTAGTCTGTCTTGGTGGAAAAGTCAAGGAAGCAGAGCATTGAAACAGCTGGGTGGGATCTGGAAACAGAGAAGCAGGACACACTGAAGCTTTGTTCAGGAAGTCATTTAATTTTGTATCATTGTGGGCTCAGCAGATTTGTATCCAAAGAAGGAGCCCCAAATGCTGCAGAGTATTTTTGTATACTCTGGGAATCACATATATACTTAGATACCGATTAAGCTGGGTTATCTCTAGTCATGTAGTCTTTTTGCTGGTCAGCTCACGTAGTTTTTCCTGTGATTTAAGTAGCCATCAGGGCACTCCTTTCTGGTCACTTAGCCTTTTCTTTGTTTTGGGAAGGTCCCTATCGTAACATAGAAACTTCATCACTGAATTAAGCCCCCAACCCTCTTTTTACTTTTTATTTTGAGATAGACTGGCCTTGGACGCACTTTGTAGCTAAGGCAAGTCTTGAACTTGCAGTACTTCCGCCTCAGTTTCCTGAGAGGCTGGCTTACAAACCTATGTCATTAAAGTTTAGTTTAGAAAATAACATTTATATAGTTAGTACCTTTCATAAACTAGAGGAGATTTGAAAGTTTGATTAAAAATTCATTGTATTTTCTTAGTATATTTCTGATAAAATATTTAAAATTGAACAATTTAGTAAATATTTGTGGACAATAACTAAACAGACCAAGAATTTACAGTCAACAACAACAGTAACAAAAATAGTCTCAGATTACATCTGCTTGTGAACCTAGTGACCTGATTTCAGTCCCTGAAAATCCACATGGTAGAAGGAAAGAACTGATCCAAAAGTTGTCTTCTGACCTTAACCCATTAACCATGGCATGCATGTGTTCTCTCTCCCCCCCAAAATAAATAAGTAAAATATTTTTAAAAATACTTAAACCTACAAAATAAGGATACATGGGTATCTGCATGAAAACATGGTGATTCAGGTGGTCCCTGGAACCCACATGGCAAAATTAATCAATTTATGAAATTTGTCCTTTAATCTTGGCATGTAAACCACTGTGCACGTGTTTTTTTTTTTTTCTCTTTCTCTTTCCTTTCTTTTTTTAAATAAAATACTTTAAAAACTACAAAGTGAATTATTTTTGTTTAGGAACACAATATTAACATGATGATGATGATGATGATGATAATGATAGATGGTTGTGATATTCAAGACAAATGTACCTATCATGTAGTAGAAAAACTAAGGAAAGGACTAGTGACTCAGCAAATAAGGTGTAGCCTATGAAGTTTGAGAACCTTAACCCATGAACCATGGCATGCGTGTGTTCTCCCTCCCCCCAAAATAAATAAGTAAAATATTTTTTAAAATATTAAAAGTTTAGCACCATATGCAATCCCAGTTCTTCCTATGGCAAGACGGGAAGTAAAGACAGGAAGAATCTCTGTTCAGTTTGGGGGCCAGTTAGTTTGGTGGTGATTGGCAACTGACCCTACCTCAAACAATGTGGAAGATGAGGACCAACACCTTAGGTGGTCCTTTGACCTCTCATACACTGAAAATATACACACACACATGAAAAAATAAAAAATTTGAAAAAATTAAAAACAATTTGTTTTATATTGGTAGATGTTATGGTTAATTTCGATTGTCAGCTTGATTGGCTTGAGAAGCACCTAGAATTAGTAAAATACATCTGGGTGAATCTCAGGACATTTTCAGAGAGGTTCAGCTAAGGAGGAACAGGGCATCCCATAAAGGGTACTCCGTTGGAATAAAAAGGGAAAAAAGAGAAAATCTGTTGCTCAGGATTCTCTCTTTGCGTCCTCTGTTCTGCTCTACTGTTCTTCTCTGCTGATACAGAGTTAGGGTCAGAGCCTGTGCTCTGCAGCCCTGATTGGCTATCCATCTGTAACGGTTACTCTTAACTATTGCTATGAGAGAGCACCCAAAGTCAAGCAACTTAAAGGAGAAAGGGAGATTTATTCAGCTTACGGTTCCAGAGGGAAGGTACAGTTTCTCATAGGGGAGGTGGCATGGCTGGCTGGCCAAAGCTGGAGTAGGCTAGATCACTGCAGACATCTGGAGGCTGAGAGCTGTAGACTGCTTACTGCAAAGGCAGACTCTCCTGGAGGTGAGGTGGGACTAATCCACCTCAAGGCCCACCCCTTGTGACTGCCTTCCTCCAGCAAGGCTCCACCTCTCAAGGTGCCATGACCTTGCCAAATACATGAGACTGTGGGGGACACATTTCAAACCATGACACCATCCTTAATAAGCCAATTAAGATAACCAAATAAATAATGAAAAGGAAAAAGAAGAAATTGATTTAATGTGACCACACTGGGAAGAAGGATAAACAGATCCAACAAAATCCCCCAAGATTTCCTAAGAGAATGCCTTATCATGAATATTAAAGTTTAAATAGAAAGCAAGATATATATAACAGTTCACCCAGTTAGGGTCTTCATTGCTACCATTGTCTTAGCTTCTAAGATCAGTCTCTCCTGCAAGACCATCTGACAGTTGTAAATCTTTCTCTGGAGACATATTCTTCTGAGTGTAAATTCTTGCCCCTAGGGCTTCAGGTTTTTCAGGATTTTCTTCTTCCAATTGGAGAGTCATGAAGAAATTCTAATTTCTTGGGGTCTATGGTTTCAATAGTGTGGTAACCAAAGGGAGGAACACAAGTTCTCTGTAGTATATGCTCATTCCTGGGAGACAAGTTAGCTGTACTGTTATGGACTTAACCATTGAAACTGAGACAAAATAAATCCTTTGATGTACTCAAATATTTATTTCCACCATGAAAATTCTAATACACAGAATTGACTCTGTGGCTGGAAAGTGGCTCAGGGGTTTAGCATTTGCCTCATAAGCAAAAGGACTTGATTTAGGACCCTCAGATACCATGTAAAAATGCTGGGTGAATGTGGTGACCTGTAATTCTAGGTCTGGAAAATAGAAACTGGGAAACCCAGAGCATAGCAATAGGAGTGCAATCCAGGGTGATTTCTGAAGTTACTCTTTGGCCTCCACAGGCACACATAGTGCCTTCTGATACATGCTGACACACAGATACACACACACAAATGAAAAAATTAAGAAAAAGAAATGGGGTCATTCCTGTGACTGCCTGACCATGTGGATCTAAACTCTTTAGAACTTTTTTAAAAATTAATTAATTTTGATTTTATTTTTACTCTTTTACAATTTCATACATGTAGACAATGTATTTTTATTATAGCTACCACTATCTTCTGCTTCCCTGGACATTTCCCTAGCATGTCCGCCTCCTGCCTTTATGTCTTAATTTTTTAAATTAGACAATATAAAATAACATATAAGCAATAAAAGAAAATACATTAAGGATGTAGATAGTTAATGATTGAGCTCCTGGTTCCACATAGTTAAGAACATATGATAAAGCTGAAGAATAGCAGTTTTGTCCATCTTCTTTGAGACTAAGTTCATGGAGTGAGCACACAGAGCCCTGGCCCACGGGAGGCCTTCCATATTGTGGGCACACGGAGCCCTGGCTTACGGGAGGCTCTCTCCACTGTGGGCATACAGAGACCTGGCTCACGGGAGGCTGTCTCCACTGTGGGCACACGGAGCCCTGGCTCACGGGAGGCTGTCTCCACTGTGGGCATACAGAGACCTGGCCCAGAAGAGATCATCCCACTTGTGAGCACCAGAAGACCGTTCACCTTGTGAGCATATGGAGCCCCAACCCAGGGTGTCATCCACATGGAACCTACCCCACGAGAGGTTTTCATGTTGTGAGTACACAGATATGAAACTCAGGGTTTTGGCAGGCAGTGTGATATGTCAGGCTATTAATCATTCAGCTGTCCACAGGCCAGAACACTGAATGTAGAAATAGTCTCATCTTCTCTCTGCCACCCGTCTGATGAACATGGACACAGCAGCCACATGTGTATTTCCTCTAGGGCAGGTGGAACTCATATGTGGGAGGAATTTAGAAAAATTTTAAGATATAGACTTGAAAAGCCCTAGAATGTTGTAAAAGCTTTACTAGGAGATGTGTGTGTGTGTGTGTGTGTGTGTGTGTGTGTGTGTGTGTGTGAGAGAGAGAGAGAGAGAGAGAGAGAGAGAGAGAGTTGATAGGACAAGAATTCTGATAGGAACACTGAAAATAAAAACCATGTTATAAGGTTTCAGGTACAAATAAGGACTCTGGGAATTGGACTAGAGATTGTTGTGGCGAGGGCTGCTGAAAGTTGAATTTTAAAGTCATGGCCTGACTACCTGGTATAGAGATTTCAAGGCAGCCAGTCATTCAAGCTGTTGCATGGGCATTGCTGGCTGCAGTTAGCTTATTTCATAGTGAGAATTTGGAACAGAAAATAGAAGAAAAGGGTTTGAAAATTTTGCAGTTTATGAAAAGAAGCTATTAAGGTGAAGCCATTAGAAAGAATTGTGAACTGAGACCAGAACAATAGGAAAGGTGCCTTAATGGTATCTCAGGACTTTTCTCATGACAAACTCAAGTTTGTAAAAGTTTTAACTCATTTGAAGCAGTTTGTTTTGGGAAAATTTCAAAGGGCTCCCTGCTTTCACAGGACCACTTTTGCAGATTGTCTGGCCAATAAATTAATGACCAAACAGCTTAGGGGAGCAAAGAGTTTTATTCTTGTTCATGATTTTCTGTTACAGTTCATAATCTAGCTTGGATGGAGAGTCCATACCAACACCAGGAGTTGAGTGAACTAGCCATACCATATACACAGGGATTGCTGGGAGTGGGGCAAACCTTGTTTGTCAAACTTCAGGTTTGCAAAATTATAATGAAATATACCAGATTACTGAACCAGCTCTCACTTATCCACCTGCCCAGGGACTGGTCTTACCCAACAGTGGTCTTCCCCTATCAATTAGATATTCTCCTGCAGACTTGCTTAGGGCATGCCTCAACCATCATTTCTTTACAGATGTGCCCAAAACTCAACCTTCAATTGTCATTTGACACCTGTATCTTACTAGTAGCACAGCTGCCAAAGAAATTTTTCCTAGTTCAGTCATCCTGGAATTCAGGTAGGTTCAAGAATTGCAGTTACTGCTGCAGACTGTGACAAATTTTGTCATTGTCTACATGTTGCTGGTTTTGCAGGTATGCAAACTTCCCTAGATTTCAGAGAAAGATGTGGGAAGTCAGATTTGTGTGGCAGGGTCAGGATCCCTGAAGGTAACCACATAAGGGCAATATATATATAAAGTTGTGAGGGTGACATTAAAGATACATTGAAGGCTCCAGGAAATTAAAGATTCTGGGAGAATGTAACATCTGCTGAAGAAAGTTGTAGTGACAAAGATAACCCAAGAGAGAGGGTATTTGGACTGCAAATGCTAAGTCAATAGGGACTGAATTGCCTAAGCCTATTGAAGCTCACATTAGGATTCCATGAGTACTGGATTCATCTCTTCCTCCCTTCCTGTTTTTTTTTCTCATTATGTATTTTATTTTGTACTTTTATGGGAGATATTAAAAATATTCTAAAAAAATTCTGTACACTCCCTCTGGCTATCTAGACTGTATATACTAAGCACTCTAGGAAATCAAGAATCTCATGTTGTGAACATAGGCCTTGGTACCAGCCAGAGGGGAATAGACTTCACAAAATATTGAAAACTTGTCAGACTACTGTGTAATAGAGAGTGGAGTTGAAGACAGTGGTGTGCAGGTCGACCACAGCCGCTTAGTTGTACATAGTTGTTCTTCTCTATTTAAACTTCAGTACATACTAGAACTAAGAAGACAGACTTTTGGGACAGCACCGTATCTGCATATCCCTCTTCTTAATGTGGTCACATTGAATACATTTCCTTTTTCTGTTTTTCACTATTTTTTTTTAAACTCATTTATGGGATGCTGAACTGAGGCAGGCTGTTACCCTGAGTTTGAGAACAATTGTGATTTTTTAAAAAATATTTATTTAGCATGTGTGTGTACACACGTGAATATGCATGTGCAGGAATGTACATGCTATAGCTCCTATATGGAGGACAGTGGGTAATTTTTTGGGTGTCAGTCTCTCCTTCCAGTATGTGTGCTGTGGGGATCAAACTCACAAGCACCTTTACTGACAGAGACATCTCACTGACCCTGCTATAGGATACTTTGAACGGAGAAGGAGGAAATGTTGAGGCTTTCCAATAATTAAGTTTTAAAGAAGCCAAACCCCAGTAGTAGGACTGGGGTATTTTGTTTCATCATAGGAGTTAAGAGGGTCTAGTTTCCTAGCCTTCCAAGGTCATTGGTTCCTCATATTAGTTTCCCCATATACATAACAAGAAGGAATCTGAAGAGACTGGGCTATAATTTCTGACAGATCTAGAACAAATTTCTTATTGTAGTGGCGATAGGAGAGGGCTACTTTCTATTTCCTCATAAAAGGAATGAAAGACTTGGTAAGATATGGATTAATGGGTGATTGAAACTTGAAATATAATACAGTTCCTGGGTTTGTGCCCCATCCATGGATATATATCTCAATCTTCCAGTCTTTTTCTTTTTTAAAACTGGAGTCTTTTAGGTTGAGAATAATGAAATTAACAGGGTTACAAGTCCCTAATTGACAGTCTGATGTAGCAGCATCCATTTGAAGCAAATGCCATTTTGTCTTTGCCAACTGACCCGTGAAAAGTACCTCCAGTGGGGACAATAAAGCTAGGCATTAAGGGTACATCCAGCCTGGGTCAAGTGCTACTCACATATTTATTTGCCATTTAGTCTGTGTTCCATTCTCAGGATAGTCCTCTGTATGGTTCAACAAAAGTTGACCGGCCATCAACTCTTGTCACACACACATCAAAAAATATTGACAGTTGTTATATCTTTGTATCATTTGACCCTAGCCCAAGGGTGGTTTTGGGCCTCTTGCCCTTTCTCATTTGGGGGATATTGAGTATTAAAACTGTGTTTGCTGTTTTGGGGATGTGAGAGCAAAATGATTATTTAGGATCATGTTTTAGTATGGTGTTGCAGTTCGTTTTCATGTTGCCAATAAATTCATGACCAAACAATTTAAGGGAAAAAGAGATTTTATTCCATTTTTATAGTAATTTAATTTTTTTCTAGTTTTACAAGCATATTGAGTACTTATCCCTGCTTTTCTCCTCCCCTCCTTCCCATCTCCCATCTCTTCCCTTCAATCCATCCTCTCCCTCCTAACCTCCTGTCTGTCTACTTCTATGGGCCCCAGTGTTCCCTCTGGCTTGTTTACTCTTGTGGGGGTTCAGGCCTCTAATGGCATACCAAGTGGCCTCTCTTCCAGCTGTCCCACTGATAGTGGCACTCCCCTTCACTCACCCAACTCTAGTCCCCAAGTTTTCCACTGTGTGTAATTATCTCTCCTGAGGTTTTTGCTAATAAGGGCATGTTGGTATGTCAGCCTTTATGCAAGTCTGATAAGGACAAGTCTCATTGCAGTGAGTTTTTGGATGCCCCAGCCCTGCCTTAAGTGGAGTGTCTTGTTCAATGGTGGACCTTCCCATCTTTAGGTTCTTACAATCTTACAGATCCCTGAGTCTTAGGATGGGGAGAGATTAGGTTGGCTTGATTCTAGGTGAGCACTGCCAGGTTGCTTATACTCTTCATTCTGGCTGGCTGTTTTTGTCACTTCACTGTTCTACTGCTCTAGGCTGTATCATGTCAGAGTGTTGAGGATTGTCTATCTCTGTTGTAGAAGAAAACTTCTAGGCTGAGTGCTGAGTGCTCTTCCAATGTATGGGTGGATATAACAGGTATTTACAGAGCAATTTGATGTATTGTCTTTCTATGGGATTTTATTCTTGCTTATGATTCTGGTTACAGTTCACAGTTCAGCTTGACAGGGGAGTTCATACCAACATCAGGAGTCAAGGAAACTGGCCACACTGTGCGCAGGGATTGAGTGAGTTGAGAGAGGCAACTCACTTACTTGCCATATCTTGTGGGACCCTAATATCAAATTAATTTTACAGGAATAAGGAATATCAAATTAATTTTACAGCAAAGATGTCTTTGTAATTAGGGAGTGCTGCTAAATGATATGTTGATCTACTTTCTATCAGCTTAGAAAGAACATTATATTTTGCAACCAAGTTTCCCCCAGATTCCTCTGGCATCAGCAGAAAATCTAAGCAGGCTGTCTGTAGCCTAGGCCTTGTTGCTTAACAAAGCAATGAGTAGTAACTGGTCCTAATGTAGGTGGGTTTCCTGGTATAGTTTGCTTAATTGTAGTTTCAAAGTCCAAAGGAAGTAGTTTATTCATTCTACTTTTTCGGAACTTTGAGGGCCATATGCTGTGTGTAGCTTCCAAATAATTTTTAGCTCTTAAGGTCTTTAGCTACCAACTATACTACTTCCGCCAAAAATTCTGGCTCATTGTCTGACCTGATGGTAATCCGAGGAATTCCAAGCAATAGTTGCTGTTGCAGTTCACCTGTATGGTTGCTGATATATCACCATCAAATGGTTTAAGGAAACAAGGGATATATTTTCTCTTATGATTACTGGTTACAGTTTTTTGTCCAGCTTGACAGGAGAGCATGCACCAATACCAGGCTGAGGGAACTGGCCACACCATCTCTATGTAATGACTGAGAGAGGGACGATCCTTACTTGCCAGACCAGCATGTCTGGCCAAGTGTACACAAGGATGCCAACTTTCTCAACCAGCTCTCTGTATTTTATTCACTGTTCAGGGCCTAGTCTCACCCACCATGGGCTGGGTCTGCCCCATCAAGTAGGCAATCTCCTTTAGATTTGCTCTGGGCTTAACTCAACTACTAGTTCTCTACAAATGTGCCCAGAGCTCAAACTCTCAACCATCAAGTTGACACCTGTATATAACCATGACACTTTCCTTTAGTTGGGCCACTCCATGAGCCTTTTCTTTGCAAGTAGTAAAAGCCTTTACCCAAGCTGGAGAAAGTACACAAAACCCAGTAAGTACTTACATTCTTGAACTTGGAAAAGTTTGATGAAATCTACAATTATCCTCAAATGGGTCTCCTCTACATTCTGTACTCCTGGGGTACATCAAGGCCTTAGGTTCTTGATGCTGGCTATTTTTGCACATATTTCACATACACTCAGGCTATCCTAGAGAGTTAGAAGATGTAAAATGGCCTAATATGGCCTTAGTTGCTGTCTAGCACTTGAGGCCACATTCTGCGCTTGCTGTGTATTTCCTGATGGAACCGTTTGAAAGCAGAAACCAATTTCAAACCAAGTGATTTAATGTTATGAATAATTTGGATCCCATTCTGCTAGTGGACATGGAATAGGGCAGCAGTCAGAGCCAGCCATACTGCTTCTTCTTCTGAGACTGGGAGCTTTGCATCTTAGATTTCCTTGCCTTGAAATTTCCTTGGACTACTGCAGTGCTTCCCTTCAGATGCCCTGGTAATGTATAATTGTCACCCCTTTGGGGGCCCATATGGCATCTGAAAATTCAAGAATTTCTTTTCCATGTGTTACGTCCCCCTTCCCAAGTTGATTAATGCCCCCTTTAATATAAGAATCTTTGCATGTGGAAAGTGGTGAAGGTGTGTTTTGCGTTCTGAAAGGGGGGAGGCTGTCCTTCCAGTTGAAGGTTTCTGGTTAATGGGATGAATTCAGTCTTTTGTGCTTAAGTTCTCCTTGGCAGAGGTTTTGCCTCAATAATAGAATTTAGAGCTATTGTGGAATATCTGTCTAGGCACTCTCTGTTTTTTCAAAACTGCTATCTATAATCAATGAAATTTTAGCATCCATTTCTTTAAGGGGCTGGTCTATTAAGTCTGGTTGACTGAAAAATACCTCTTCCATGAATTTGATACAGTCATGATCTGGCTAGCCTGGCCCAATAGGCAATAGAGTAACACAGGGTTTAGAATCCACACTACTAGTAGGTGAATGTGTCGATTTGATAAGAAATCATTCTGGCTTTAGCCAATATTCCCCTTATACTCTATTGAAATGCATACTACATAGGTGTGCTCATGCACACAGAAAGAAGGGCTTGGATATATCTGGAAGCCTCAAGCCAGGTGCATTGGTGAGGACTCGCTTGATTTCCTCAATAGTATGCTTTTGCACTTGCTCCCTATGACACAGTTCTTGTTCTGCACCTTTTGTGGTCTTATGAAGTGGTTTCACCATGATAGATAAGTAAGAAACTTGTAGCCCTGTGGAACTCTCAAACTGGGACCAGGATAGAGCAAATTTTCTGGATTGAGTTGATATTGCCTTTGAGACAAGTAAAAAATGAGATGTTTGATTTTTGGGCTTCCCCACCACCACCCGAGACCTCGTAGTCGATCTTCATACAGTCCTCTTGTGTCCATACGACCAGCAATAACTCATTTACATACTGAAGCAGTGTGCAGCTATGTTGGTCCACTCAGAAGACCTTCAGAGTTTGAAAAGTTTTTGAATCCCTGAGACAGTTTAGTCCAAGTTAGCTGACCTTGTCACTGTTTTCAGGTCAGTTCCATGATCATTTACACCATAGGCTTTTGGGGACCTAGAAATATTGGAACCCAGTCTATCCGTGTTCTTTTTTTCTTTTTTCTTTTTTTGTAATCTTCTATAGCAGCCAAACTAACAAGGTCCTCAGGGACCTCATATGATCATCATGCTAAGTTGTATCATCCCTGCAGTATTTTGTTTCTTCCTTTTGTCCTGGGACTGAGTGGCATTCCATCCGCTTTTAGCACAACGAGCACACTGGGTTTTATTACAGTCTTGGTCCTGGGTGGTCTCTCTTGTTGGCCTAATTTCTGGCCTTGTCCCCAGTTTACATACCCCTTACCCCATGGAGGGCTGTGACACTAGAATGGCAGCAAGTAGGTTCCCCTCCTTTTTTTTTCTTCTCAGTTCTGCCTCTCACCAGGCTTTCTGGTCTCATTTTATACTTTGGTTGCAACCTCAGATAGCTGGCTACTGTTTTTCCTTTTAAAGCCCTATAACTTCTGCAGTTTATATCAGATATATCTCCTTTCTGTTGGTTCTCAACTGCTCCTGGATCAAACTGGTGTAGAGGCAGGATGCGTCACACAGCCTGTCACAACACTGGCTTGGTTTCTCCTCAGGTCCCTGAAGCACCTTGGATGTCTTACTCATATTCATGGCCCCTTTCCTTTCCTCTTTCATATAGTCCAGAAGGATTTCTTGCTGGCACCTGAGTATTTCAAAATCGTATTCATTATTCATTATTAGGGTCCCACAAGAAGTCCTTCCCTGGCAACTGATTTTGGACACAAGTTTGAACATTATGTACTCCTTCTTAGGTGTGCTCCTCCAACCATGGTAATCGAACAGTGTTAAGTCTCACCAAGTCAGTGTCTGAACCTGAGTAATGGAACCGCATCAGGTCAGTCATGGCCTGAGGTTTCTTGTAAATGAAGGGGTATGGTTTTTCCAGACTTATTAAAGTGTCCTGTTAAACTTGTTAACAAGTCAGTGGTAGTGAAGGAGTGGTTTAGAAGATGTGCTGCTCCCTCGTACCTAGCCTTCTGGAGTGTAGGAAATAGGCCCCTGAATTTTTCTCTTAGAGGAATCGGTAGAGCCCTTTAGGCCCTATTGGTGGTAGACAGACAGACAGCAGGGTTCTCCTGATGTTCTTTTGGCATACTATACAGAATCAAAACTGGTGGTTCTGAGGTGACCATGATCAGGGGTGTCTTGGGCAGCTTCAGGAGAGGCGTGGCCTCAGGAGTATATGAATAATTTAAGGTGACACTTTAGTTCTTACAGAAGCAAAACCTGCAACATTTGCTGTGGCAGTAGTAGGGTACATAAGTTGGGAGAGCTGCCTCTAGTTCTCCAAAAAGAATGAGCTTTTTAGGAATCGACTGGGACTTTAAGGAAGCTGTTACTCAGGCCACCATAACCTTACACCTTTCCTTCCTCTGTCGAGCCAGTGTGGTCAAGAATCAATATGAGAGCTGGTCAGCATGACCTGGGTCCCTGTGAAAACTGAACATCCTACTAACCATGCCCTCATCCAACGATTCCTAACCTTTATAGCTGTGTATACAAATGGATTTTTTTTTTTGAGATAATATGTCATGTATCCCAGGCTGGCTTGGTATGTAGATGAGGATGACCTTAAACTACTGATTCTCTTGCCTATATACCCTGAGTGCTGTGATTACAGGCATATACAGCTTGGATTCTTATTATCTGTTGTTGGAGGGTTCATTGGTACCTCAGACTCAACCTTTTCCATAGGAACTGCATTTCCTCTGGTTACTCCTGTCTCAGTAAAGAGTGCTACTCTTTATCCAGTTGTTATGTTGAAAAACCTGGGTAACATCTTTGATTCCTTGTTTTTTTTAATTCAGCCATGTCTTGTGTCTTTGACACTTACTATATATGTTATATTCATAGCTAGCAATGGTGGTGTAATATGAAATATAATAGATGTAGCCTTCTCATGAGTTTACATTCAGCCAGTCCAGTGGATTCTACTTTTTTAATATCTGAAAAGTCTTCCTGCTTCCATTTGTTTTCTTTACCATCAAAGTTAGTCCAAGTTCTAGTCATTAAGTTCTAGCATGTTTCCTTCTCCTACTTTTTATATCTATTTTCTTTGCCTACCTATTTCCAGGTCTGGCTTCAATACCATTTCCTCTGAGAGCCTTCCTACAGTTCTTCCACGTTCAGGTGCTTTCCTGGATTTTCTATTGTTATTATATTGTGTACTTGTTAGACAGACTTAAGAGCTTACAGACTGACTGTCTTCCACTACCACACTTCATACTTTGAGAGTATGAAGAAATTGTATTGTACTTATTCATTATGTAATTGCATTTATCAGAAAGTGTGCTTTCACTTATTGAAAATAAAGAATTGTTCAATGGTAGAGGAAGAAGGTGGCAAGAGAAGAGCAGTGAATTGTTTCATTTGAAAAATAGTAGTTGGGAAATTACATTCGTATTTCAAATCTTGTCATTTCTCTTGCGTCAAAGTATTTCTTGGTAATTCTTGTTTTAGATTTTTTTTTTTATTAGTCAAACTTTGGTTTGGCTAGGGCATACAGAAATCTGATAGCATGTTCTTATGCTTTTTTTTTTTAAACATTTTTATTTTTATTTTTCTACTTTTTTATTTTTTATTATTTATTTATTCAATTGTGCATGTATGTATGTGCTCGTGTGTGTGTGTGTGTGTGTGTGTGTGTGTGTGTGTGTGTGTGTGTGTATGTGTAGAACCACGGACGAATTCGGGAACCACCATGGACGCCTCCACCTCCTCTTTGTTTACTCTGCCCCGGGATTCACAGGCTCCGCCCTACCAGGACCAGAAACGCAGGCCGCCCCCGCTTCTGCCTGGCGTCTATACGTGGGGTCTAGGATCCGAACTCAGGACCTTCTGCCTGCAAGGCAGAGGCTTAACCCCTGAGCCACCTCTCCAGCCCCCATGTTCTTATGCTTTTTGAAGACCATGAGAACGAAGAGAGTATAAAGTAAGATTTTTGTATGCTAAAAATATTGAAAATTTTGGATCCTCAACTTTCAAGGAGATTATCAGTGTGAGAAGCTCAAGGGTAAGGAATAACTGCTTCTGTTGAGAGTTCTTGCAGAAGTCATTCAGATTGCTGGATGGCAAACAAACTCAAAAGTGTAATGGAATAGAGATAGTAAGCATAAACAAACTGAATTCCAGTATAGCTTAGAGCTTGGCATATACACGGAATCTCATATAAAGATAATGCTAATCATATCAGTTAAAGAATATTAACCCTTTTCTCTTATTTAATATAAAAATTGTGATCAAATCTTATTTAATATAAAATTGTGTTCAAAGTTGTTAATATATAGTAAGGAATACAGAAAGAGTCTTAAAGTTATGGCAAGATAATAGATCAAATTAGAGTACAATTTTCTTCCATCTGATATACACCCACCCCCACCCCCTCACCTCCACACACAAACTAATACACACATTGTAATGCTGGGGGATTGTTAGTCACAAACAGCAAAGGGTTTCTTAGGTGTATTACATTGTGCCTTAGGTCTGAAAAAGATAAAAGAATGAAAGGAAGCACATTATCTTCCTTCAGGAACTATGGTGAGGCATAATTGCATAAAAAAGACTAACTGGAATCTTTGATGTAGCCAGCAGGTAAAGGTGTTTACACTAAGTCTGATGACCTGATTTCCATCCCTAAAACCCACATAGTGGTAGGAGAAAACTGACTCCTAAAAAGTTTTCACATGTGTGCAACTGTGGCATGTACACATATACTCACCTATACAAAGATAAATAAGCATAAAAAGTAAAAGGCAAAGATTCACTGTTTGGGGTAATTATGGAATGACTAGAGTTAATATAACAGTTCTTTAGATTTTATTTTCAGTTGGGAAAGCCCAACTCCTAGCAGGTTGGTCATTTCATAACTATGTATTGAATAAACACATAAAATATCTTGAAATAGAGAAATATTGTATAAAGGATAGTTATTTTAGATTATTAATTCAGCAAAATTGTGTTGCTGAATTGATTTGAGGAGAGAAGTACAGTGGACTTCCATGGTAAGCATTTGTATAGCAACCATTGATACCTGGATTCAGTCCCTAGCACAGAACCAAACAAAATAAAATTATTAGGTATTGAGAAAAAAATGGTTATGGAAAAGAAGTTACTTCTCTTCCATGCAGCTTTCTTTTTGTTCTGGTTTTTCATTTGTATGTATTTGGGGAGGGGGATGTTGATGTTATACATGTGTGTATATGATGTGTTTTGTTGTGTGTGTGGCACACACATATGTAGTTTCTACCTGTGGGGGGGGGCTTAAATTTGATGTCAGAAATTATCCTTATCTCTCTACTTTTTTCCCCCAGACACAGTCTCTAATAAATCTTAGAGCTCACTGATAAAGCTAGTCTGGCTACACAGCCTGCTCTGGGGATTCCAAATCCCCAACTTCAAAGGTTGGAATTTTAAGTGGGTTGCCACATTCACCTGGCATTTTCTGTGGGATCCAGTTCTTTTGTTTATTCAGCAAGTGCTTTAATCAGTAAGCCATCTCCCCAGCTCCCTTTGCAGCTATTATTCTTTTTATTTTATTTTCATCTATCTATATGTCTGTCTATCTGTCCATTTATTTTTTGGTGTGTGTGTGTGTGTGTGTGTGTGTGTGTGTGTGTGTGTGTGTGTGTGTGTGTCTGTGTGTGTGTCTGTGTTTATCAGAACACATTGTATATGCCTGTGAAGGCCCAGGGATGACTTCAGGAATCATCCTGGATTATCTAGCTCTGCCTCCTTTTTGTTTTGCCCTGAGGTTTGTTTCCCAGGATCCATTTTCCAATGCTAGAAGTGCAGGGTGCCACCATTTCCACATGACATTTTTACATGGGATCTGGAATCCAAATTGATGTCCTCCTTCTGCTCGACAGACAGAGCCTTAAGCCCTGAGCCATCTCTTTAGTTCAGCAGCTTTCATTCTTATTATAATATAAACACAAATGAGAAAAATAAGAAAGGAAGTTAATGCAAAGAGTAGAACTTAGTATTAGACATTTACAAACTGAGGTAAGATTATGAGATATCAAACTGTTAATGTGTCATGAGCAGTATGGTTTAGAGACCAAGATAGATTTTGGAATCAGAATCAGCCATCTCTGACATGTTGGCTGCATGTTTCTAGTCTAGCATGAAGAAGTTAAAATAGGAAGATTTTAGATCAGGCTGTGAGACCTTGTCTTAGGAGAAAAAGAGGAGTAAAATAAAAATAATCAGGTGGACATCCATTCTATTCATTATTACTGTTGTCCTTTTGGATAATTCATTTGTACTGTTTGTAAAATTCATTATATATTTCTGCCTATTTCCAATCCTGTTCTCATAGTGTAGTAGATAAATTTTTATATTATTTCTTACTGACTTTATAGCAGGTGGATTGATTTTTGTATTAAAGAGGCAACTCAATAGAGTGGTTAAAAGTACATATGTAGGGCTCAGCCTTCTGATTTGAATCCTGATTCTGTCACAAAATTGTTTTAGGAAGTTTGCTTAATCTCTGTGTACTTTAGTTTCAGTATAGGTAATATGATTATAATAGCCATTTAATAACCATGCATATAGTTCTTATGAGATATAATTGAGTTAATGTATGTAAAATGCTCAGAACACTGTATGGCACAAACTAAATACTTATATGTGTTTTTAAAATAAAATTAACATATTCATCTGGATTTTCATTATGGAACACAAATTATTTTATAATCCCTATTGGCTGTGTTAGTCATTTTTTGTTTTTCCAACCCCATATTCACATTCTCTATTAGTGGGTTTGTCAGTCATCTGCTTCTACTTCCGCACATTTATTATTGTCCTGTCTACCACCAGACTATATTTCATGTCATTCCTCGTTTACTCTTTGTCAAACAGGATGATACCACCTTCCTCAGTCTTTTCCAGTATGATACCAAGTTAATTCTATTCATTTGTATCTTCATTCTTTCTCCTTTGTCTTTCTTTCCCTTTTAAGTTCTTCAGACATTTCATGTTAGCTTTTTTCCCTCTAACTCAGGGTGCCAAGTTTGTGCCCAGGTACCTTTATCCACTGAGCTATCTCTCTGGTCCTGTTTTTATGTCCTTAAAAGTAAAAATGAATACTAGAAAATCCTTCTTTCAATCTTACCACTCCTCTTAAACTACTGACTTTTTTTTTGCTTCATTTTTTTTTTTTAAATAGCATAGCATACCCACTACTCTGCTTTCCTACTATTCTATGGAAACTGATTTCTCAAGGGCCATCAAAAATTTCCTAAATGCTGTACCTTATTGCCCTTCTTCTTTTTTTTTTTTTTAATCCTCTTGGACTGTATAATAATACTTTGTTTACTTTTGTTCTTTATTGATAATTTTTTAAATTTTTTGGCTTCCAAAGCATTGCTTTCCTTTTCAGGTCCCATCTTATGCTTTGGATTATTCTTTTGTACTCTTTCCTCTATTCCTCTTTCATTGCCTCTCTCCCAAGAGTTCTACCTATAGCTCCACTCTCTTTATATCCTTTCTTCATTTGTAGCCTTACTGGTTTGACAGCCTCATCTGTCGCTTGTATCTAATGACATCCAGATCTTTCTATCCCTGACCTGCCTAGACTTGACAATTTTCCTAGACTTCAGACATATTTCTAGCTGCTTCTTAAATACCCTTTTTTTAGTTAACTTGAGGTCCTTGAAGAACAAAATTATTTTCTGACTCTCTTTCGTTTGAGCCTAGGATTATAATTTTTCTGTGTTGCAAGTAATTATATATTCATAGGAAATTACATAGAGAAATTCCATTTATTTACACCTAATTTCTTCTGCTGATATTTTAGATAAGTAAAAGGTGACAGTGGGACTGAAAAGATGGCTCAGGGGCTAAGCCTTTGCCTCACAAGCAGAAGAACCTGAGTTCAGATCGGGATCCCACAGAAATGGCAACAGCCTGCACTTCAGACTTGCAATGGTGCCCGGGGAACTCCAGAGCAAAGCCAGAAGGTGGTAGAGTAATCTAGGATGATGCCCAAATCACCCTTGGACCTCCATGGGCACAGGCAGAACCCTGTGATGCACACAAGCTCACATATATACATGCAAAAAACTAAAATGAAGCAATGTAATATCAAAACCAGAAGATGAACGTTTGTATAATCCCCAGAGCTTATTCACTAGTTTTATATGCACATGTGTGTGCGTGCGCTCAAGATTAACAGAATAAGGTCTCTCTTTGAGGATATAAAAATGTTCTTTATTTGATAGGTATAATAGCTGCACAACTGTGAATATACCACAATATACTTAAAAGAAGTGAACTTTATAGTATGAGTTGTATGTAACAAAGATGTTATAAAAAAGCAGTTAAAACCCTCATCACTAGACATGTGTGTAATTCCAATACTTGGAAGGTGAGGCAGGATCATGGGTTTTTCAAGGCAGCTTGGACTATATTAGTAAGACCCTGACTTGAAAAGAGTGAAAAACGCACAATGCTGCTATGAACTTAATATATGATTCCATGTTAGTTTATTTAGAACATTATGAAGGGCCAGATACTGTGCAGCTTCACTGGATAAGTGCAGTTCAGAGTGATTGGTGATAACAGTTTACATACAGCTTAGTAGGAAAGTTCTGATTGCTGCACATTCTTGTATGTGTTGTCTGACTTTTTCATGCCATTTATTTCTTAGGTAAAACCTAACATGATTCTTTATTTGATTACTCACTATTTTCAGGCATTGCTAGCAGTGTGATGTCATTAGTAAATGGCTCTTGACTACAACTGCATAGATTTCTTAGTGATTAGCTAACAAAATATTAAGGACCAGTAAGCAGTTGATGATACTTGGGATTAGTGCTTGACTACCATTATATGAGACTCATGAAAATCAGAGAGAAGTCACATGTGGTGGCACACATACATAATCGCATCATTTAGAAGGTGAAGGCAGGAGGATCAGAAGTCCAAGACCAGCTTGGACTACATGAGACCCTGTTCCCCCATCCCTAAAAAATATTAGAGAGAGTGGGAGGGAAGAAGGGAGAGAGGAGAGAGTAGGGGGGAAAGAGAGAGAGAGAGATTGGATAGATCTGTTACTTAAAAAGAAAGAACAACAAAAGTTTCTTCCTCAGCATCTCAGGCAACTAGCTCAATAATTAATACTTGGATTAGTCTATTTATATTACTTAAACCTTCAAGATCTTTATTTAGCATCTTTTTCCCTTTGTGGTTTCATCTTAGTTGAAGTTGCATATGCTGTATTAGATATTTTATTGTTTTGGATTACTTGAAGTAAGGTCTTACTTTTAATTAGTAAAATAAAGTATTCCTCAATTCTTATTTTTTTCTAAAATATGATTATTCAAAATGGTCTTTGACTCTTTGGGACAGGAATTAGAGTAACATAGCTGGATGCTACTCTAATGAACATAGAACTCAATTTTATCACTTTTGGAAATCAAGATAAAGGTCTAGAGAGGCGAAATGAGGGCCAGAGAGGTCTCACAGTTAGATCTATTTGAGCCATAGAATAACCTGAATTTTTCTGTGATTTAGTATCATACTTTAAATGTTTATATTCCAGGAGGTTTTCTTTTTTACTTTATTCCCATTTTCATGAAAATATCTTTACACATATCTTTAAGCTTACCTTATTGAATTGCCATTATGAGAACTGAAGAGATGACTCAGGGGTTAAAGCCTTTGCCTTGAAAGCCAAAAGGATCCTAGTTCAGATTCCCAGGTATTAAATTTAAAAAAAGAAGAAGAGAAGAAGAATGGAATCACATAATTTTCTATATTTTATCTTTTGCAAAAAGGAATGAAGATATGAAATAGGAATAAATTATAGATGAATATGTTAGAACAGTTTTTGTTCTTTGTCAGTTTGAACTTAACCTACAGACTAAGAAAATGTAACGAGTAATGTTCAAATTTGGATGCACTTGTTAATTTCATATCAGAAAGCCTTCAGGTGTTTGCTTTTGTCTTTCTAGGGGACTTTAGGCTAACTTGGAATAATGACTTTGTTCTTGGCCTTTACTATAGTTTTTGAAGAGGTGTGTTAAGTTACTTTCAACCTTTAAACTTTTGCCATGCAGCCATAAATTGGACAATCTGTCAATGATATCAGTATAGCATATTAAAAAGACTGATCATGCTCTAGGAAATAGAGACTGACACCAATTGTGGGCATATTTTACTCAGTTTTAAGTGTTTGCAGAGCAAGAAAGATGAAATTGGGTCTGAAGAAGATGTAGAGGACTGGGGAGATGGTCATTTGATAAAGTGCTTTCAGATCTAACATGAGAACCTGAATTTGATCCCCAGAACCCACATAAAACCAGATTCAGTGGTGTGTGCTTGTAGTTCTGGGGAGACAGGCAGATCCCTGGGGTGTGCTAGTCAGCCAGTCTAGGGTATTTGGTGAGTTCTGGGCCAATGAGAGACCCTGTTTCAACTAAAACTAAAGTGGACAGTTCTTGAGAACAATACCTGTGGCCTCCACATGCACATGACCCATGTGCTGCATGCATACCACCTGTCACAGGCACTTATACCCACAAAAAATGTAGAGAGGCTCTCTACTGAATTTTTCATTTTAAAAGATATTTTGAGAGAGAGAGAGAGAGAGAGAGAAGCATAATATGTGAAGGTTAAAGACCTTTTGGAAAGTGTTTTTCTCCTTTCACCAGGTGAACTCCAAGGATTGAACTCAGGTCTGCCAAGTGTACATGCAGGCAACTTTACCGCTTGAATATTGTTCCAGGCCCTTTAAAAATATTTTTATCCATTTGTTTATGTGGGAGAGACTAATTTCTCATTTGACTTAATCTCTGAGGTTATTAACTATTGTAGCTAGCCATAACTCCAAAAAGATAGTTCATTTGACTACATCTTAAGTTTGACTTCTTCATTTTAATGCTTTCTTGGTTTCGCCATTTTTTTTCCTGTTCCCTTTTAACAGAAAATTATTCTTTAGTAATTCCTTTAAAAGCCAATAAATAAACTGTTAAAACCCCCTAATTATCTTGATATCTCTCAGCCTATCTTTCAACTTGTGACCTTTAGATTCTGCTGATTGAGAAGACTGCTTCCTAGATGCCCTACATGTTTACCATAGCATAATAAATGAACAGACTAGGGAAAATAGGGCCAGTCTTTGAATTGCCTTTTGCCATGCTGTAGGAGCACTGTAATGATTTGTGTAGTATGTGGGATTATGTTGCAAAGTAGCCACTGTGCATAAGCAGATTAATAAGAAAGTAAGAACAAGCTGTATAAAATTAATTTGAATACATACAAAATGACTTTCCAAGCAATCATTTGGCGTGTGCTAGAAATCGATGAAGAATGTAAAGAGGACTGATGGTATAGGCCAGTGGAAGAGGATGTGTTCAGCATGAGCAAGGCCCTAATTCCAGCCTCAAAACCACATATATTAAAAAAAAAAAGCAGAAAAAAAGGAACATGATAAAAAAGAAGGTCCTGTTTGTAGAAACATTAAAAAAAAAAGTAAAATAATTAGGAGTAAGCCTAAGAAGAAATATGTAATACTTACAGGAAGAAAATAGTTTACTGAAGAACATAAAAATTTGCTAATGAAGTATAAACACTGATAGAAATTTTTAGGATTGGGCCACCTTTACTTCTATAACAGTTACTCTTAACTATTGCTGTGAGAGAGCACTCAAAGTCAAGCAACTTAAGGGAGAAAGGGCGATTTATTCAACTTATGGCTCCAGAGGGGAGATAACAGTCTTTCGTAGCAGAGGGGGCATGGCTGGCTGGCCGAAGCTGGAGATAGGTTACGTCACACCCATCTGAAGGGGCTGAGAGCTGTAAGACTCCTTGCTGCAAAGGCAGACTTCTCCTGGGAGAACCACTTCTCCTGGGACTAATCCACTTCAAGGCCCACCTCTTGTGACCACCTTCCTCCAGCAAGGCTCT
Source organism: Typhlomys cinereus (assembly GCA_023101885.1). Lineage (NCBI taxonomy): Eukaryota > Metazoa > Chordata > Mammalia > Rodentia > Platacanthomyidae > Typhlomys > Typhlomys cinereus. Next base: position 2,020,955 of record JALPQD010000236.1, on the reverse strand, counting down.
ACCTCTCAAGGTGCCATGACCTTCCCAAACACATGAGACCATGGGGGATACATTTCAAACTATGACACCTTCTTAATATTGATCACTGAGAGTACTAAGTATTATAGTAGCAGCTGCTTCACAGAATTTTTAGTATTAACATTAAAAAGGTTTAAAATAGTTTCTGGCATATAGTAGATCCCATATTATTTTTCTTTGTTCTTTGTCAATCTCATTTTGATCATATCACCCCATCTTCCTTTCCATTCTTCCTGGATGTCCCCTTCACATCTTCAACTAGACAATGTAATATAATATATGAGCAATAAGAGAAAATGCATTTAGGATATAGATAGCTCTTGTGATTGAGCTTCCAGTTCCACATAGTTAAGAACCTAGATAAAGCTAAAGAATGACAGTTTTGTCAGTCTCCCGTGAGGCTGACTAAGCCCATGTGATTGCCTGGAGCCTGGCCCAGGGGAAGCCATTCATGTTGTGAGCATATTATATTAATAATTCAAAAATTTTAGTCTAGAAGTTGTCAAAATATGACCTCCTTGGTGGGCTGGACTCCATGAGCTCACAATGTGGACTTCCTCTTCTGGATCTGAGTGCTAATACATCCATAGTACTTTTACTATAAAATCAGTGTGATCCTGCTCAAATTTTTTATGGAAACTTGTTTCCAAGGAAGCAATGAATTCTGAAGTTTATTTGAAAGAGTCAATCTGTAGAAATAGCTAGCTGAAAGCCTGAAGCTCAGTAAGGTAGGTGTTGTGAATACATGGTATAATAAGGTCATTAAATGTGGCAGCATTGCTGTAAGAATAGAAAAATAGTTCAGTGAAAGACATAGAGACTTTAGGAGCAGGCCCAAGTAATTACAAGAATTAAATTTTTTAAAGGTGGCATTCAAGCTAATAGACTGAAAATGTTAGAAAGTTAACTCTTTGAGTACAAACTTGACTCTTACCATCCACAAAATAAGTTCTAAGGAATCAGATAATGAGATTATATTCAGATCATACATATACATTTTTATATAAAAATATAACTGTGGGTGTGTTTAGTGTATGCGTGTATGTTTTTGTGGGTGAGTAGTATGTAGGTGTATGCATGAGTGTGGACGCCAGAGGGTGTCTTCCATTGCGCTTCATCTTTTTTTTTAATTTTTATTATTATTATTATTATTTACTCAACTGTGTGCATATGCGTGTGTGTATGTGCGTGCACGCGTGTGTGTGTGTCTGAGTATGTGTAGAACCATGGACGAATTCGCGAACCACCATGGGCGCCTCCACCTCCTTCTGCCCCGGGATTCACAGGCTCCGCCCTACCAGGACCAGAAGCGCAGGCCGCCCCCGCTTCCGCCTGGCGTCTATACGTGGGATCTGGGATCCGAACTCAGGAGCTTCCGCCTGCAAGGCGGAGGCTTAACCCCTGAGCCACCTCTCCAGCCCCAACTCCATCTTATTCTTTTGAGATAAAGTCTCTCATGGAGCCTGGAACTCCCTGTTTCAGCTAGACTGGCTGGCCAGCAAGCTTCTGGCATCCAACTGTCTCTGCTCTGCAATGTTGGGGTTGCAATCATGTGTTCATACCCATATTTTATGTGGTTGCTGGGGTTCCAAACTCAGGTCCTCATATTGCACAAGTTTCCTTACCCACTGAATCATCTCCCCAGCCTAAAATATACCAATTTAAAAATTTAAAATTTTGTATGTGTATGTGTGCGGGGGCATATAGCAATCAGGTAGAAGTCAGAGGACAACTTTGTGAAGTTGGTTCTATCTTTATACCTTTGGGAGCATTCCAAGATTGAGCTCCGATTGTCAGACTTGTGTGGTAAGTGCGTTTGCTTGCTAAATCATCTCACCAGCTCCCTGCCCGTACTTACTTTAAAAGGGATACAGATACACATTTTTTTTACTAGGAAGCAAGTCAGGGGTGAGAAAGAAAAGATTTTCTGGACAAAATGAATCCCAGAATTTCTGTATGACAAAAGATACATTTTAAAGAATAATAAAAGACCAGTGATGCATTAGAAGAAAACTGAACCAAGGTCTAGAGAAAGAATCTCTTATACCAACAGTTTAAAAAGTGTTACCATCTAAATGAAAAAAGGAAAGTTAATTAATTGGCAGTTATCTGTATAGTTAATAAATATTAAGTACTGTCCCTATGGAATTACAAGCAACTGAGAGTTAAACAATTCTGAATAGAAGAACACAGTAAGAGGACTCATGTTTTTGACTTCCTATAAATAAAGACATTGTAGTAATAGCATAAGGTAAGCAGTCAAGCAGTGAAATTAAATTAAGTCTAGAGGTAAATGGTTAAACACCAGTAAATGGGGGAAAGAATAATATTTTCAGAAATGGTGCTGGGAACTGGTGAATAGTGATGTGTAAAAGAAATCATACTTTTCACCTCATACATAAAGATTAGTATGAAATAGATCACAGACCTGAAACTCTTATTAGAAAAACACAGGTGTGTTTTAGCCATCTTATCCAGCATGAGCAACAAAAGACAAAACATAATTAAGGCCCTATTACTTAAAAAGAACATTATCAAGAAAGGAATGAGGGACTGGAACCAGAGGAATTAAGAGTCTGTCTCCAAAGCAGAAAAACATGAGTTCAAATTCTGGATCCTACAGAAAAACGGCAGGCGTCAGCTTGAACTTCTGACTCTAGAAGGCAAAACTTTGGAAATTCCAAAAGCAATCCACAGTGATTGCCGAAGTCACCCTTGTGTCTTCACAAACACACAGCGTGCCCTCTGATACATACAGACACACATACATATACACAAACACAATAAATTTTTTAAAATTCCATAATTAAAAAAAGAAAAGAATGTTAACTCATAGGAGGGAGAAAATATTGGCAAATTGCATAGCTGATAAGTGTCTTGTATCTATGTAGACTATATTAAAAACCTCTAACTCAATAATGAAATATCTCATTTAAAATGGGCAAAGACTCTAAATAGATATGTCTCCAATGAAGAGATACAAGTGCCAGTAAATGTACAAAAAGTTGTGTAGCATCGTCATGGTTTGAAATGTGAGTCGTTCCCCACAGACTCCAGGTAAATGTACAAAAAGATGTTCAACACTGTCATGGTTTGAAATGTAAGTTGTTCCCCCTAGACTCAGGTGTTTGAATCTTTAGTTATTTTGGAAAATCATTGTACCTTTAGGAGGTGGAGCCTTGCTGGAGGAAGGCAGTCACAGGGTGGGTTTTGAAGTTGGTTAGCCACCCTGCTTCAGTTGGTTAAGCTGCTCTACAGCTTGCAGTTTTACAGCTCTCAGCCTCCATGATATCTACAGTGACTTAAGCTTTCTCCAGCTTCTGCTACCTGCCATGCCTTTTTCTCCATGAAGGACTGTAGCTCCCCTCTGGAATCATAAGCTGAATAAATTACCCTTTTCCCATTAAGTTGTTTGACTTTGGGTGTTGTCTCACAGCAACAGAGAAAGAGTACCAGTACAAACATCATTGGTTATATTTGTTGCTTTTCCTGTTGTTATGACAAAATACCTGACAAAGAAACAGCTAAGGAAAGAATAGTTTTATTTCATCTGACATTCGAGGAGATACAGTCCATCATAGTAAGGACAGCATGGTGGTAGGAGCATTTTTATTTAGTCCAAGACCCATCCATGGAATGTTGCTGCCTATAGTAAAAGTGAGTCCTCATATCTTGTATTGGTTTGAATGTGAGTTGTCCCCCACAGGCTCATGTGTTTGCATACTTAGTGCACTGCACTTTTAATAGGTGGAACTTTGCTGGAGGAAGGCACCTCACAGGGAGCGGCCTTGAGGCTGGAGAGTCCCTCCCTGCTTCCACTAGTAGTCTGTCCTAGCACTCTTACGTTTGCTGTCTCAGCTTTCATGAAGATGGCTTGGTGACCTGAGCAGCAGCCTTCAGCGTCTGCCCTCTGCCATGCCCTTCTCCCATAATGAACCATATGCTTATCTCAGGCAATCCTAAATTTCCTCATTTATGGTCACTATTAACCTTCACAATGGTCATCAGAGAAATGAAATCAAACCACAAATGAGAGGGTCGGGATTTTATTTCAGTGGTAGAACACTTCCTTGGTAAAGGTGCTTGCTGTCAAGCCTGATGACCTGATCTGTCTCTGGAACCTACATGGTAGAGGAAGACAAACAGTTCACACAAGTTGTCCTCTGTGTCACACTGTGGCGCCCATGTGTGCCCTCTTTCAAGATAAATACTAAAAAAAAAAAATTACAGTAGTTGAATAGTAATGTGTTGGTAAGAGTGTGGAAACTGTCAGATGACATAACCACTGAAAAACCTGGAAGGTCCTTAAACAATAAGTATAGATTTACCATCTGACCCACCAATTTTGCTTATGAGGTATGTAAAAGGTAAATGAAACATATCCAGAAAAACTTACATATAAATGTTTATAGCAGTATTATTCATAAAAAGCCAAAAGATGGAAACAACTCAAATGTTATTCATCAAGTTTTAGATTACTTAAATGTGATATATCCATATAATGGAATATTATTTAGGCAAAAAACTAAAATATTGATATGTGCTATAATTTGGATGAGTCTTGAATGCATACCAAATGAAAGAAGTCAAGGTCATAAAAATGTACATATCATATGATTCCATTCATTTGATATTCTAAATTGGAGAAATCTATGAAAGCTAAAAGTCGATCAGTGGTTGTTTAGGTCTGAGAGGAAGGAGAGATTAAAAGAAGAACAGTAACTAGAGGGTACAAGATTTCTTTTTGAGATGATAAAAGTATTATTTATATGGTTAATTCTGGTAGTTTCACTTCCTACCGTATAGGTACAAATGTTCATCAAAGTTTTAGATTATTTAAATGTGATATATCCATATAATGGAATATTATTTAGACAAAAAAACAAAATATTGATACGTGCTATAATTATATATTTGTAGCTACATTTATATATTTGTATATATATTATAATTTGTATAGCTAAAACAAGTATAATTAAATAATACATTTAAGCCTTTAAAAATAATTTAAATATTTATTTGGGAGAGAGAGATTATAGGCATGTACTGCACAGTGCACATGTGGAAGTCAGAGAACAACTTATAGGACTAAGTAATCCTGCACAGACATGCTCATATCTCTTCTTCTACCATGTGATTTCCAGAGGTCAAACTTAGGTTGTCAGGCTTGGAGGCAAGCCTTTGCCCACAAGCCATCTCACTAGGCTAGTAGTCACTCTTGAATACTGTCTTATAAACAGGCACATTCTCTTTAGAAGAAAGTTTGACAGGATTTATACTCCAGTTTCTTTAAATGTGCTGAAAAATGCATGTACAGAAGTGTTCATTTAGTGGTCTTTTTAATTATCATACTAGACTCAGGGTCTGTGAAAGTTAGGAAGCACTCTATACCATGGAATTGTACCCTGGGTCCCAGAAATGCTCTTTTATTCATTGTTTATAGTAACCAAAGTTAGAAAGAAGCTCTATTTATACAATACAGCATGATTAACTTTTTAATATATTAAAAGCATGGAGATCTTTTGCAATTGTAAATAAAAAAGTAAACCAGCACAGACCTATCCTAACAGAGAAGCTATGTGAATATCGTAAATATAGAAAACTCATGTAAAATACATGTATCATGTAGATTAGTGAAAAATCCATATGTAAGCATGTATATGTCTAGATAATACTGTAGGAAGTATATGGCATACAATAGGTTAGGGATTATCTTAATTTATTTTCTATTGGAATGGCAATGCTTGAGATTGAGAAATTTATAAAGAAAGTTTTGCTTGAAGCTCACCATTCTGGAGGCTGGGAAAGCAAGACAGCTTGGCATCTAAAGAATATTTTGGGTTGATTTCTCATGGTATAAAGCTTCTAGAAGTGCAAATTGATTATGAGAAAGAGGCAAAACACCGACAGCCTTGCTTTGTAGAAATCTGTTCTCACCATAACTCATCCAGTTGGCCATGAGACTGTTAATTCCTCATGAGGGCAGATCTCTCATTAACCCAAATGTTTCTTAAAACCTCAACATTGTACTATGGAGACCAATCTTTTTAGTGTGAATTGATTAGGACAAACCATTGCAGTTAAATTTCCATTTTTATTTTTATTCTTAACAAAAAATAACTTGTTACTGGATTTCTTTAAATCTTTACTCTTTACAAATTGGAAAGATTATAGTATAACTTACATAGACTGGGATTGGAAGCTACAAACCAAAGTAATGATTCTACTTTGTCTTAGTCTTAGTCTTAAACCCTCTCAAGTGGTTTTATTCACATTGATCTCATGTCAAGAAATAGCGTCAGTGCCATATTATCCCTCTTTGTCACTTCTCATAATCTCTTTTAAAATTATTTATTTGAGAGAGAGGGAGAAGGAGGGAGGGAGAGAGAGAGAGAGAAAGAAAGAGAGAGAGAGAAGGAGGGAGGATGGGAGGGAGGGAGGGTATGCCACAGTGCACAGTGGAGTGGAGGCCGAGGCTAACTTTTGAAAGTCAGTTCTCTCCTTCTATCATGTGGGCTTTAGTATACCTTTCAGCACCTTCGAGTCTCAGGCTATTTGACTATCTTTTTGGCTTTGCCTCTTTAAGGCTGGAATTGAGGTATATACCACCACACAGAAGTTTCTTTAGCTTTCTACCTCCAAACCATTCTGACTTTGTCTGAGGCAGTTCTCCTGCCTCAGCTTTCTGAGTGCTGGAATTACATGTCCTGTTTGCTCACTCTTCATTCCATTCCTGTCTTGTCTTTCTTTACCTTAGCACTCCACTGACGCTTTTCTTGCCAAAGTGACTACTAGTCACCCCAATGCTGAGTCTGATGCTTCCTTTTTTCAGTTTATGTAACTCAGATCCTCTCTCTCTCATGTTTCAGGGTTACCATGGTAAATTTCTTTTTTCTTTTTATGATTTTCCCTACTTTGCTTACTCATCTTTTTCTATATGACTTTTAAATGTTGGGAGTTTCAAACTTTCATCTACTTTTTTCTCAGCTATTGTTCCTATGCCCAGCTCACAAAATTATCTACTACTTCTTTTTGCCATTATTTACCAATTTTTCTGTAGGGAACTTTTGGGAAGACCTGTAATATATGTAAAGTTTGAAAAGGTGGTATTATAATTTACTTATATTTTATTATGCCATTGAAATTATTCTCATTCTAAAATGCAAGAAAGCCCAATCCTATCTATCCAATTATTTATTTGTTTAGTGTGTGTGTGTGTGTGTGTGTGTGTGTGTGTGTGTGTGTGTGTGTCAGAGGACACTTTTGGCCCAAGAATGACTTCTGGAATCATCCTAGATTGTTTCTATCCACTTCTTGCCTCGCTCTGGGATTTCCCAGGCTCCACCCATCCAGGACAGAAGTGCAGGCTGCTGCTGTTTCCACCTGGCATTTTTATGTGGAACCTGGGATCTGAACTCAGGACCTTCTGCTTGTGAGACTGTCTTAACCCCTGAACCATCTCTCCAGCCCCTTTATCAAATTTATTATAGAAGTGTATTGTTAGAATAAAAATTGCTGTCTTATGGACAGTTTCCAAATTCTTTATTATAGGAGAATCATTTCCTGGCACTGAGGAAAACGACAATAGTAATAGCAGTGGTAACTATGAAGAATGCAGCATAGTCTTGAGAGAAACATCTTCTCTATTTTGAGAGTTCTGTTCCTTAAATTTGTCATATTCTCAAGATGTAAGAGTTTGTGCCCTGAAAGAGGGAAACAGATCTGTGCAGAAACTAATAATTCTCAGTTTGTGCATGTGTAACCACCATGAGAACAACTACCACAAGCCCAAGGACAAACCAATTCTGGTGTCATCATTTCCACAACAATCAGCTGGAGTTTTACAAATGCAACACTAACTTGCAGAACTGAGGAGAGCAGAAGTTCTTGTACATCCTCTCTGTCACTTTAGTGTTGTTTGCTAGGCAGTGACCTGAATCTTCATAAAGTGCTCTCTTTGCAGTTGTATAGCATTTGACTGATTTTGAAGACGTTAAATTGCCTTCTGGAAGAGTTCATTGGCTAACTGTATTCTGAGCATGCTGGTTAGCTTAGTATTACTGGACATGGGGATCTTCTGTCAGAAAGACTATACTGTGTCTGGCATAGGATCAATTGGGCACGGTACTATGATGGGCTTGGCAGAGGTATAAGAGGACAGAATACCCTGGCCCTGTGAAAGTGGCTAGAGTGGTGTCTTAGGTTGCCCAAGAAACTGTGTTAGACTCTTGACTAGATAAGAAAGCACACTTTTTATAATTATTAATATTTCCCCAAGAGTTTAAGAGCGAACCCTTGTTCTTTTATCATACGTATTGTTATATATTAAATTTTCAGATACGTTAGCCTTTTTCTCCCACTACCCCCTAGATTTTTTTTTAATAAATCAAGATTGGAGATTGCTTTTTGAATCACTAAATGCTGGTATTGTGGTTATGAAAGTGTGGATTTGCAGATTTCTGCTGCCGAGTAATAATACCATCAGGATGAATTCTGGATGTGCCAAAATGATTGATTTTTTTCAGAATAGGATATTAGAAACTGCTTTTGAATTTAATTATACTCAACACATCATATAACTAAAAGACTTTTATCCTAGTTATTAATGTGTTAGGTAACATTAAAACTGTTTAGCGAATATGTGCTTTATTTAATTTTTGAATTTTTCCCCTAATTTTACAAGCATATTGAATATTTATCCCCGCCTCCCTCCTTCCTCCCCCTCCTTCCCATTCCCCCTCTCTTCCCTTCCTCAGTCCATCCTACTCCCTCCAACCCTCCTGTCTGTCTACTTCCATGGTTCCTAGTGTTTCCTCTGGCTTGTTTACTCTTGTGGGGGTTCAGGCTTCTATGATATACCAAGTGGCCTCTCCTCCAGCCACCCCACTGACAGGGACACTCCCCTTCACTTATCCAGTTCTAGTCCCCAAGGTTTCCACTGCATGTAATTATCTTTCCTGAGATCCTTGCTATAAGGGCATGTTGGTATGTCAGTCTTTATGCAGGTCTGGTAAGGACAAGTCTCATTGCAGTGAGTTCCTGGATGCCCCAGACCTGCCTTGAGTGGAGTGTTTTGTCCAGTGGTGGACCTTCTATCTTTACGTTCTTACTATCTTACTGCCCCCTTTTCTGCAAGGTTCCCTGAGCTTTAGGATGAGGAGAGATTAGGTTGGCCTGATTCTGGGCGAGCATTGAGGGTACTCTGCATTCTGACTGGCCATTGTTGTCCACTTCACTGCTCTTCTACTGCCTATGTGTTTTTTTGTGTAGAGCATTTTTTTCTAGGTCCTGAGGATGTACTTGCCATTTATAGTGTGTTTCAAAGGAGTCTGTCTGGGAATTGATCAGTCAATGATAACTGCAAGAAAATGTAATATACTGCAGTTGGTTGTTGGAACATTTGTAGTGGTAGCTTAGTACCTGCAATAATTGGAAGAACAAGTAGGTAGGACTTCATAGAACACGTGGTATTTAAAGTAAGTCTTCAAGGCCATGTGGAAGTTCCAAATAGGAGAGTACATTCCAGACATCGAAGATAACATGTATAAATATGTGGAGGCATGTGAAAATGATACATTAGAGAAGTTAGAATTGTTATGGGTATAGTTTATAATAATTAATAACTAATTTCTGGTACAACTTAATTCCAGTTACTAGTTCATGTTAAGTCATGCAGTGTGCAAAACAATTCTAAGATATAATATTATTATTTCCATTTCAATGATCAAATACCTGAGACAGAAAGAAGTTAAATAATTTATACAAGGTGTTATTTCTTTTAATTTTCTATTAATTTTCACAGCTGCCATTTGAATTCTCACTCTCTGACTAGTGCTCTAAATAAACAAGGGGTCAGCAACATATAGTATCAAGGCCAAATCCAGTCTTGCTACCTGTTTGTACTGTTGTTTTTATTCTTGTGTTTTGCATATTATTTATCCTATTATAGCTGATAAACTGAGAGTATTTTTTCATTTTAATTAGTTTAGAAATTCAAAACAAATACATTATATAAATATATATGGTCCATGTAAATTTATTGGAGCAAAACCACTTGTATGTTTAATATTGTGAGTGGCTGATTTTATATTGTGGTGGCAGAATCAAATTGTGTGTGTGTGTGTGTGTGTGTGTGTGTGTGTGTGTGTGTGTGTGTGTATGTGCGCGCGCGTGCGCGCGCACGGGCATATACCCAAGGGCACTCTGTGTGCCTGTGGAGGACCAAGTATGACTGCAGGAATCATCCTGGATTGTTTCTACCTCTTTTTTGCTTCTCTCTGGGATTTCCCAGGTTCTACCCACCATTGCCAGGAAAGTGCAGGTAACCTTCATTTCCACTTGGCTTTTTTTTAAAAAATGTGGGACCTGGGATCTGAATTCAGACTTTCTGCTTGGGAGGCAGAGTCTTAAGCCCTGAGCCATCTCTCCAGCTCTCTACTTGGTTCTTCATAGAGAGCATTTACCATCTTCTAGTTTAAATCAGTGTACTGTATTAGCTCACAGTGCATTTTAAAAATAGATAAAAATTTATTAATTGATTGAGACAGAGTCTTGCTTTGTAGCCCAGACTTATCTTTGAGCTTGGTATTATATAGCCCAGGATGGGCTCAAACTCATGGCAGTCCTTCCTGTCTCAGCCTTCTAAGTGTCAGTCACCATACCTGCTTTTATTTTGTTTTATTATATAACGCAACAATCATATATTAATAGTGATAGTTTTATGCTTATATAAGAACTTTTTTAATGAACGAAAAGTTTATTCTGAATCATTTTATAAGTGTGTCTCTGGAAGCATTGTATCACAGCAGGTTACAATAACTTTGGGATAAAAGGTAACTGGTAAATTGTCCAAAACAAGATTCCAAATAACACCTTTTACTGATTGTATCTGACCCATACATATCCCATATAAAGTTCGTGATAAAAAAAACATGAAATATATCTACCTGCTTATCTTAGGCATAAAGGAAACCAATCAGACCATTTCTATTGTCTATTTTATACAAAAGATGGTTATACATCTTCAGATTACAATTAGTAAGTATGAATTAGTTACACCATTACTCAACTCTTAAAAATTAGAAATCGCTATAGCAATATTCATTAGTTAAAAATAACTAACAGTTACTGCAGAAGAAAAGAAAAGCAGCTACATCAAAGCAAGCCATATACATAAGAATTTTTAAAATGTTTTTGTAGTGTTGGGTATTGAGCCCAGGGCCTCACACATGCTAGGCAAGTGCTCTAATTACATCCTCACCTCTTGTACTAGCTATCTTTTTAAAAAGTTCTTTTCATGTAATCTCCTGTGTCCTTATATCAACCCTGGAATAGAAAGAAGGTTAAGTTTGGTTCTTTCCATCTTACAGCCAAGAAATTTAGTTGGGATGGGCTGACATTAGCATCTGACTCTTCTGCTTGTACAGTATTTTGGAATGTCTCCGTTCCATTCTGAGATTTGTCCTCTACCTCTGTCCTAGATAGACAGTTGCTCAGAGATTAGGCTTGAAGCCACTAGGTAAACGAGATAGCTGTGATAGATTAAAAGCAAGGCAACACAGAGTTATTTCCTAAATCTTTGTCACCTTTGCTAAAGTGTCTGAAATTCTGTCCTGGCAAGTTTTGCATTATTCCGAGCCCACTGCTGGTGATATGTTCCAGGACTCTTGGATTTGATCAGTAACTAAGCACTTGCTATTAAAAGAGACAGGCAACATTTCTCCTTTTAAATTCTGTTATGGGATATACCACTAGACTGTATAGGAAGTCTTTGACTTAAAAATGAACCCCAAACTTATTTTTGAACCATTTTGTTATTCCTGATCTTTCCCCTGAGCTTTCTTTTTCTTACTGATTAAATTCCAGAAACCTCCTTTGTTAATTCAGCACCAAGTTGGTCAGAGACAGTGGGTCTGACTCTTCTGTGTGGGGCTTCAAGGGATGTTTTTGTGTTACTTACCTTGTTACCTTGTATTATTCAGTCCATTTCTCTTCTTACTCTTGGAGTTTTTTTTTCAGAAATGAGTAATTTAGATTTCTAAAGTCTCACCTAGTTAAATAGCATTTTCTTTTTCAACCACACAATGATGAGTTTATATTTTCAAGTATGAGGGTATATTATCAAATGTTCAAAACATTTCTCTGTGTAAAGGGCATAATGCCTCAGAGAGTCCACTCACACCTACAGTGATGACTAAGATATGTAGATATATCTCAAAATTTAGTGAATACAGCTTTTAGAAATGTTTTTCATTATATATAAATTTTCAAAAGAAAATTATACTATGAACAAATATTGAACTGCAGTTATTTGTTATTTATTTATTATTAGGAAAGCGTGGTGCACATATGGGCCATGCATGCATGTGGAGATAAGAGGACAACCCCATATGTAGGGTTAGTTCTGTCCACCCGAATTTACACGGACTAAATTCAGGCTAGTGCGGCAAAGTGCTATGACTCATTGCACCATCTTGCTGACCTCTGAACTGTAGTTACTGATACGCATTATTAAGTACATAGAGGAATTATTGCCAAATATTTGAATTGGATGAATGGTCAATTCAGGTCACCAAGTTTGTGTACAGTTGATTTTTCTAGGCTATATTGCTGACTCTTCTACTCTGTTTTTTCATATAGGGTCTTTCACTGAACCTAGAGCTTATCACTACTACTAGACTGGCTACTACTCCCTGCCCTATGCCCAGCACCAGGTTTATAGGCCTGCTGCCTGGTACTGGGATTATAGGCCCACCACCATGCTTGGCCGTATGTGAGTGCCAGAGATTTAAATTCAGGACCTTTAATGCTTGTGCCCCAACCACTTTACCCATTGAGTCACCTCCTCAGGCCTTCTTTTGCTTTTGAGACAGTGTCTCCTGCTTCAGCCTTCCACGTGCACCGTGCCCAGTTTGGATTTTCTCTTTTCTCTCTTTCCCTCTCCTTACTCCAGTCTCCCTCCCCCCTTTTTTTTCCTATGCTAATGTTTCACAATATCACTCAGGCTGACCTTGAATTTATAATCTTCTTGTCTCATCTTCCTAAGAGCAGGAATAATAATGTGTTGTACAATGCCTAACTTTCAAATAGGATTTTTTTTTGTATGAACAGTCTTTACATTTTAGCTGGGCATTGTGATACACACCTGTAATCTAGCACTCTGGAAGCAGAGGCAGGAGTGTTGTTTCAAGTTTAAGGTCAGCTTGGTGTACATATGACAAAATCCTGTCTCAAAATAACAGCTACAAAACCTCTTTAAGTGTAAAATACCATGTGGACCAAAAAATATTTTTAATTTGTTAGCTATCTATCTATTCTAAAGATTTCAGTTTTAGAGAAGAAATTGGGAGGAGGTGGATATCCTTGAATTGTTAAGTTACCATTATCAACACTGACATGTAACCTTAGAGAGATTTCAGCTGCAACTGAGAGTTTATACCGTAACCTCAATTCCCCTGTTGTGTGGGCTGCTGTACAATCATGTTGTTTGCCAGGGCATGTCACAGTGTTTATGACATTGACCTACCCAGTGTTGCTGTGGGTCAGGGAACAGCTGTGAAGTTGGACTGATTGGCATTAATTTCCCTAGGCGTCTTTTAACGTGGAAAGGACAGCACTACATGTTGGTTTGCTGTTCTGATGTAGTTCCTGAACATAAGTCCATTATGCTTCAATAGAAATTAGCAGAATCAGAAGTAGAAAAGATCCTCAAAACTTTCTTGTACCCCTATTTTGGTTCAGCAATGTCACAACCCATCAGGATCTAAGCTCTTAAAAATCTCTGTGCTGTACTTTCTTACTGCAGGCCTTGTTATCAATCACCCCAATGTTTTCATTCTATCCCAGGAGTGCTTTTCAAATCCATCCCCTTCACGTGGCTCCCTGCCAGCATCTTACTTTAATAGCTCATCTCTGTGATTTGGATTAGTCTTAAGTAGCATCTCTGCCATGAATTTTTCCTGACAGTTATTTCCAACTGCAATTATCACTTTTAAGTATCATTCTGTTAGTTTGATTCTTATCTTCTTCTCTGTTATCTGCAGAGTAAGAGATAAAGCTCTTGATCATGGGATGGTATACAAAGACCTTCATAGCTGTCAGCCTATTGTACCAACTGTCCTTCCATTTACCCTACATGTTCAATTTTAGATTTCTCAGTCTAGCCAATAAAACCTTACTTAGATTTCCATGTATGTCCCTGTCTCCATCTGAGTATAAGTATGCCATTTTAAAAAACTGGCATTTCTCTGTCCTCCAGGCTTTTGTATATGCCGTTCCCTCAAATTGTCTTGTCTCTGATTTTCTGATTTTCTCTGATTTCTTTTCTTTCTTTCTTTCTTTCTTTTTTATAAGCTTACTTCTTGGAGCTGCTTTTCACTAGTTTCAAGCAAATTCCTTTATTTTTTTATTATTTATTCAATTGTGCATATGCATGTGTGCGTATGTGTGTGTATGTATGTGTATGTGTAGAACCACGGACGAATTTGGGAACTACTCCGCCCTACCAGGACCAGAAACTCAGGCCACCCCCTGCTTCCACCTGGCATCTATACGTGGGGTCTAGGATCCGAACTCAGGACCTTCCGCCTGCAAGGCAGAGGCTTAACCACTGAGCCACCTCTCCAGCCCCTGATTTCTTTTCTTAAATAACATGCAAGTTATATCAATTCTGGTATTTTCTGACACACGTCCACCTCTACCCTAGTGAAGTTAGTAGTTTGTCATTCTGTATTATGGTTCTGTGTTCTCATCTGTCATTTTATGTATAGCATGATTTCTCCTACATTTCTCTTTTGGTAAAATATTATTATATAGTATTTTAGTATTATATAGTATTTTAGTAATGGTTTCTAGAAATCTCTGTAAATGTTTTTTACATGAATTGTAGAAAAGCATTTTATAGTCAGAGAACACTGAGACAAAATCTTAACCTGTTGTTTGGTAATGTGAGTCACTTTCTAGAACGTTAGTCTGTCTTCTCAGGTTTTTTTTTTTGCTCATGTCTACAATAGACTTGCATTCACAACCAGTGACTGTAGTGGTCAAAGTTGTCTCAGTCCCCAAATCTCCTTACCAGCTACAGGAGTCCTGTCCATTGTTAGTCTTTTCTTTAGTTCTAATTTAAATTCACTTCCTTTCTTATTAATGAAACCTGACTCTGTGTAGTTGAAACACACACACACACACACACACACACACACACATATATACTGTATTTATGCTTATTTTTAAACCCTTAAATTTTTTTAATTCTTTGATAACTTTATACATGAAATTCATTCAATGAATTTGGTCATTTTCATCGCATATTATCTGATCTCATCCCCCCTTCTTCTACTGAAAACCTTTTCCCCAACCAACCTCTCTCCTTCCCTCATGTGTATGTGTGTGTATCCATGCCCTAATATATAACTTCCCTTCCCAAGACTCAGGGACCACCATGGTAAAGGATGTAGAAAGAATGTAATTTCAGGGTTGGCATATATGTGCTGCTAGAGAATGTCTTCTGGACATGCCAAGGCCACTGAACATATGAATTCACTATAGCTCTGTTAGCCTGCACAAGATTTGCACAGAATTTGGCCTGTCAACATTCATCAAGGAAAGGAAAGACACCACCCCTCCCTAGGGACTATTGATGGTTAATGCTGATTGTGGGAAGGGGAGATATTTTTCTAGTAGTGTACTACTGGTAATATCACCTATGCTTCAGTAAGTGCTCAGGCCCATGGTAGTGCAAACAACCCTCATTTATGGTTATTTAGATCTATAATGTTTTAAACTTACTTGTGTAGGAAATAATATTTGTAATTGTAGGATGCTGTTATAAGTGTTATAATAAAGTTGGCAACTTAATTTGTATAGCATTTAACTCTGTGCCAAGTACTCAATATTTTTATATACATGAGCTCATTCATTCCTAATTAGGATCTCATGAAATAATTACAATGATTGAGTGGTAATTTTAAAGATGGGAAGACTGAAGCTTATAGAGATAGCTTGGTTAGAAATCACAAAACTGCTATTCAGTAGACATGGGATTTGAATACAGGAAGTCTGGTTTCATAGACTGTTCTTAGCTAGTGTAGTGTGCTGAATATGGTTATTACTTTTATGCCATATAGGATTATATTTGAGTTGTGTGGGTCATGAAAGTGATATAAACCCAATATTTTACTAGAATTTTGACTATGTAAAACTCTTGTTGAAAACATGTTAGGAAAATAAAACTTCTTGTTTAGTATCTCCCTTTAGGGATAAATTTTGATGTATTGCTTATACATTCTATGAATTTAAACTTCTTGCCCTTTATTCTGGCTTTAATGCCTTAGCAAACTTGAGTCATAGAATTGCCTGTCTTCTCCCCAGCTTACCTGACAGCCATGGAGCTGTGCTGGGAACTTTGGCTTTCAAGCTGTACTCCTGTGGCTTATGAAGCACTTGTTTATCAGCACAGAGTGATCTGGAGTTAAGTAGAAAAAAAATCTCTCTCCATGGTGCAGCAATTTATTCTGCATGCCAAGTTGGCAGAAGAATAGATTTTTTGGGGGGGGGGACTGTGGCTAAGATACATAGCTAAGATATGAGAGAGGTTTCTAATCCAGACCCATGCTACAAAAGAGTGGTAATCAAAGTACTTCAGTGGGATTTTATACTTAGTGTAGTTGGGAGTGACCAACCCAGTTTCACTAATTGGTCATTTTCCTCACGTGAAATTTTTGAAGAACTAGACTAATATTCTTTACTCTGTATGTTAAAATTATATTTAGGGAGATGGGATCAGCATTACAAATGTTCTATGGGCCAGGTGGTTTCTTGTCCCTGGCTTATGAAGCGTGTTTTGGACACCTCTATATTGGTAGATAGAAAGCATTTAAGATAGTTTTGAGATTGAATATGTGATCTTAAATAAGTCATGTAGCTTATACAGGCTATGTTTCTCCATTTTGAAAATAGTTGTGCCAGGTACTACTTCTTTTCTTCTTTACAGTTTTGTTGTAATATACTTCACCAAAGAATGTCTTTTCGTCAGTCTCAGGGAAATCATTCCATAGCTTAATATTCAGCTCTTGTATTAAAAATTTAAAACTTGTGTAGGAAACTTAAGGATTTTGGTTTTTTTTATACAAGTGTCATTGTTGAACCTAGTGGTGTAGGCCTTATGGTATTAGCTACTTAAGAGGTATTGAATGAGGGTTGCAAGTTCAATTCTTGTTTGGTCTACAGAGTGAATTCAAAGTTAACAAGCTATGTCTCAAAATAAAAATAGAAAAGGGGCTGATGAGGGCTAGCAAGATTGCCCAGTGAATAAAATCTTGACATTCAAACTTGACAACCTAAGTTTGATCCTTAGAACCCACATAAGGGTGTAAGGAGAGTAATGACTCTGCAACATTGTCCTCTGATCCCCATGTACACTCTGTGGCATGTGTATCCACACACACATATTTCATACACATACAACAATAGAAAACAAAATGGCTGATGATATAGCTCATTGGTAGAGTACTTACCTAGCATGCATGGCCCCTAGGTTTAGTCCCCAGTATCACATAAGGTTTTAAAAAATACATAGTTTCTTAGATATATGTGTTCCCTTAACCGAAAAAAAGTCGATATTATTTATTATGACAAATAGGCCTCATTTTGTTCCTTAACGTTAAGATTATAAAGTAGATATTTTGAGGTTGGAAATATCTTTGAAGATAAAACTGACTTTCGAGAAGATGCTTTCCTTTTTCTGGTCCCTTTCTTCATATTCTTTCTTCCAACTTCAGAAAACATGTCTTGAGGGATCAGCAAGAAAACTTTCTGTTTTCCTCTCTCTCTCTCTCTTTCTTTTTTTTTCTCTCCCTCTTTCCCCTCTTCTTCCTTTTCCTCCCTGCCTCCCTCTGTCTCTCAAAGCCTCCCTCCTTTCTTTTGTATAGCCTAGAACTTGGCCTGGGACTTGGACTTTTCACTCTTCTGCCTCCACCTCCTGAGCGTTGTGCATGCTAGGCAAGCACACTACCAGAGCTGTATGACCTATGGGGTTAGGACATTTAGAACAGAATTTTCTATAATCTAGAATGGTGTTTTTGGAATTGAAGTAGTATTAATTCCTTGGCAATATAATTAAAAGAAGATGTTCTTTGGTCCCTATTTAAAAACATATATGTAATCTTGGGATAATATGGTCATTCCACTGAAAACAAAAATTCTGATTGTTATGATGACCCATGTTATGATGATCTCAAAATTTTGTTTTGAGACAGGGTCATACTGACACTGCAGCTGAACATGTCAGTCCCTCTGCCACAGCCTTCCAGTTGCTGAGATGGAAAGGCATACACAACCATACCTGGCTCCAGCCTGTACCACGGTGTCTGACTCATGGAAAATTCTTTACTGCTACTGCCTCTTTTGGTCATCTCTGTCGAAAGGCCACTGATCTTTGTCCAGAAACTGCCTGACCACTGAGCATATAATCAGATATAGTTCTCACTATCTGGGAGCCAAACTGTCTGCCAGTGGAGTTTAGAAACTTTCACACAGACTGACCAGTGGCTGAGGTCAGCTGTCACATTGAAGCAGATTACTATGATTCTCACTTAGGCAGCAGTTACACTGTATCATGATTGGACTTGGAAGGATTGATTCAAGCATTGGATCAGTCAGTCTTAACTACTATATGCTAAAGCCTTCTCATAGTGATGATCTGCTGATGAGAGATTTCCCAACACTCTGACTCCACTGTCATCTTTCATTTGCCTGTGCAATTTCTTGGCATATGATGAAGTTACCTAGTTGGAGCAAGGGGACTTTGAGCTTAAGAGATTTGGTTTGTAAAGAGCTTATTCATTTGCATTACTCCCCAGGTTTAGTTTCAGTTTCATTGCTCAGCTAGAATATCTTCAGCAAAGCTGGATGTGGTGGTACAAGCTTGTATTCCCAGTTCTTGGGAGGTAGAAACAGTAATATCAGGAGGTCAAAGCTAAAAATCCTTGGCTATATAGTGAGTTTGAGGCCATCTTAGACTACAGTGATCCTGTTATCATTCTCTCCTTCAACTGCTAATGGAATAACCATGGTTAGATCTGTCAGGTATTGCTCTCTGAACTAAAGTTTGTTTTAAAAATTCTTTCCATTTAATAATAGAAAAATTCTTTCTATTTAATAATAATGTGAACAGTGTAACACATTTTGAGAGGGGGTTGGTAGTGTGGGGATGGCTCATGGGTAAAACACTGGCCATGTAAATGTGAGACCCCAAGTTCAAATCCTCAGAACTAACATAAAAGCCAGATGTAGTTGTAATAGGAGACAGAGACAGGGGGATTCCTGGAATTAAGCAGGCCAGCCATCTGGATATACATAGCAGCTAACAACAAAGAGCCCTACTGCAAACAAGGTGGAAGTCAGGATTGACATCCAAAGTTGTTTTCTGACTTCCACATATGTCATGATAAATGTACACCGGCGTTTACACAGATAAAGATGTGAACACACACCACTTTGTGGGCCACTTTTCATCTGGAAAAAGATGATATCAATCACTGTTGATATTTTCAATTAAGGGCAATGAATGAGATATGTAGAGTCTTTAGATTCTAACTCTATTGTATGACAAGTTTATAAGTTTTCTCTAACTTTTGTAACAAATTACCACAACCTTGAGGGCTTAAAATAACATAAAATTATTCTCTTCAGTTCTATAATTCAGATGTCTGATGCCAAGGTGTCAACAGAGCCATATTCATTCTGGAATGTATGAATTGTATATACTCCCACATCTAGCTTGTCTGTTCATCTACCAATGAACTTAGGTTACTTCTGCATTTTAGCTTTTATGAATAATGTTTCTGTGAATATAGGTATCTACATATCTTCTTGAGACTGTGCTTTAAAATCTTTTGCTTTTATATCACAGATTTTTCTTTTAGATAGAATAGAAATCATAACTGTAATTTCAGCTTTTTTTTTTTTAATTTTTTTAAAATTATTGTTTATTCAACTGTGCGCATGTGCGTGTGTATGTGCGCGTCTGTGTCTGTGTGTGTGTGTGTGTAGAACCACGGACGAATCGGGAACCACCAGGGACGCCTCCACCTCCTTCAGCCCCGGGATTCACAGGCTCCGCCCTACCAGGACCAGAAGCGCAGGCCGCCCCCACTTCCGCCTGGCGTCTATACGTGGGATCTGGGATCCGAACTCAGGACCTTCCGCCTGCAAGGCAGAGGCTTAACCCCTGAGCCACCTCTCCAGCCAGCTTTTTTTTTTTTTAAATGTGCGTATTTGTGGAGGGACAAGGGAGACATGGCGTTACTCTGCCTCCTTCCAGGGCCAGAATTTCAGGTTGCTGATATTTTTACATGGGATCTGAAGTTCCAAACTCAGGTTCTTTATTCGCAAGGCAAAGACTTTAATCCCCCCCAGTCATCTCCCCACCCCACCCCCTTTTTTTGAAGAACCATTAGATGGTTTGCATAGATGTTATACCATTTTACATAAACATAGTAAACAGTTTTAATTTTTACATCCTGGCAAGCAGTTTCGTTATTTTCTGTTTATTTTATCTATTTATTTCTTTGAGAGTTGTTATCTTAGTGCTGTGCCATCCTAGTTTTGATCTGCATTTCCTTAATGGTAAGTGATATTGAACATTTTTTCATGTCTTGGTGAGTTTGAGGCCAGGCTAGACTCATTTTTTTTATTATTATTTATTCAATTGTGCATGTATGCATATGTGTGCGCACGTGCGTGCGTGCGTGCGTGCGTGCGTGTGTGTGTGTGTGTGTGTGTGTGTGTGTGTAGGTAGAAGCACCGGCGAATTCGGGAACCACCATGGACGCCTCCACCTCCTCCTTGTTTACTCTGCCCTGGGCTTCACAGGCTTCGCCCTACCAGGACCAGAATCGCAGGCCGCCCCTATACTTGGGGTCTAGGATCCGAACTCAGGACCTTCCGCCTGCAAGGCAGAGGCTTTACTCCTGAGCCACCTCTCCAGCCCCTAGACTCATATTTTTAATGATTATTTGTTTATTATTTTTATGTGTGGATGATGATGATGATGACGACGACGACGGTGTGTGTATGTGTGTGTGTGTGTGTGTGTAGGTGTGTGTAGGTTAGAGAACAACTTTGTGGAGTCGATTCTTCCCTTCTACCTTTATGTGAGCTCCGAAATTGAACTCAGGTTGTCGGGTTTGTGCTGCAAGTGCTTTTACATACCGAACCATCTTACTTATTCAGACATTTTTTGAATTAGTTTGTTTTTGTTGAGCTTTCAAAATTCCCTTATATTTAGGTATTAATCTCTATTTGATAACATGGCTTGCATTTTTTTCCATTCTGAGAGTTGTCTGTGATAATTGGTAGTATCTTTTATGTACTTTCCCCAAAAGTATTAATGCTTTTGTCACCATAATTTATTGAAATTTATGCAAACACAGGATGAAAAATTCCAAACAGGTAGGTGTACTAAACCCAACTTCTCCTGTAATAACCACCCAATCACCAGAGCTCAATTTTGTGGGAGGTTTGTTTGAGATAAGGGCAGGTAGTATTAGCATTATTCTGACACACAGCAGCAAGGTCAGCCTTGAAAGCCAGCACTTGGTAGTGGTGACAGTTGTAAGCTATTCTGGGAACCGAGGAGTCTTTGTTTTGTAAGGCCTCTACGCACTCCCTGATTTAACTCTGGCATGGGTCAATCCCCCAGCTACTTTGGCCTTTTATACAGAGAGAGCAATAACAGTACAGTACAAAGATCATATTACCTCTCGCTTTATTGGTTAAAAAAGCAAGGATTTTCCCTGAGAAAGTATGCCTTTACTAGAGAAATGTGACTTGATGATTTCAAGAAACTTTAATTTTTTTACCTGGCAGTTTTTGGAATATTTCTTTTGGGCTAATAATTAGGTCTATATCTCCATTTCTTTGGGAGCTTAAAATAATTTTTTTACTTTAGTAATATTCTTGTGTGTCTTTACTAATACAGAATAGAAGGAATACATTTAAATCACAATAGAAGAAATTTGAGTTAAAGGCAAAGATGGTTTTTATGGTTGCCATTCAAAAATTATTAGCCTCTGTCCCAAGAGAAGGAGTAATTATTGTTTGGAGGGTTTAGTCGCTCAGGGCAGAGCATGGTGCTGGAATTCATGGTCCTGGAGAGGTTTTACACATGGGCGAATCTACTCGTGTACATGCTGCAGACGTGCGTCAGCAGCACAGCTGCAGATGGAGTGGGTAGAGGACATCTAAATTTAGTCATTATTCACTTGAGAAGGCTTTAGGGACCATTCGTCTCTCATCCATGCTTTAGTCATAGTCCTTCAGGAGACCAAAGTCGGGAGTTGAAGGCGGGGAGGAAGGTGAGGAGAATCCGGTGGAGGAGAGGGAATGTCAGTCAGTCAGTCCAAGGTATTCATCATGAGAACTCTATTGCTTGGTATTGCTTAGGGTGATTCTTTACTGGTTTAATCATGAATTTAGAAGTACACAGTACTCTGAAACTTAGAAAATTTGCTATAGTTAAACTTATAAACTCCCAAACCTGGCTAGTTCAGAGACTGTTTTAGTTACATTCCTTTCCTCCCATAAGGCACTGGATGTCACAAGTTAACATTAAATGAGTTAAGATTAAATACATTTTTGCATGTGTAGCTTTTTTTCCCTAGTGAAATTACTATTTGCTAAACTATTAGCTTATAACTTCCAAAAGGCTGTGAGGTAGTGATATTTCCAATGCCTTGTTAAGTACACTAATATTTTTGGTTAGATAACCCTTCAAAGCTATATGCA
This sequence comes from Typhlomys cinereus, assembly GCA_023101885.1. Classification (NCBI taxonomy): domain Eukaryota; kingdom Metazoa; phylum Chordata; class Mammalia; order Rodentia; family Platacanthomyidae; genus Typhlomys; species Typhlomys cinereus. The sequence goes on along the minus strand of JALPQD010000236.1, from coordinate 1,998,152 downwards.
TTGGCAGAGCTGGTCTGTAAACTTCATTCTCTCTGACCCTAATCTGATGTTTTTAACAATGTGTTGTCCTTCACTTTATGTAGGGCATGGGGGATGGTTTGAATAGTTGGGCTATTTGTTTTCTCTAAAACAATTCTCTTTTTATTTATTTTTCTACTTTTACAAGCATATCGAGTATTCATCCCAGTTTCCCTTCCTCCCCTCTCCCTTCTATCTCCTCCTTTCTCTTCACCATTCCTTCCCACTCCCTCCACCCTTCTGCCTGTGTGCTTCTATAGCCCCCAAGGTTCACTCTATTCCTGTGAGGTCTCAGGCCTCCATGGTATATCAAGTTACCTGTCTTCAGGCCACCCCATTGATAGGTGCATTTCCCTTTACTCATCCAGCTTTAGACCCAAAAGTTTCTACTGTAAGTGCCCATTCTATGGGTGTAACAACAGCTACCTACACACTGTCTTCCTACCTACAGGTTTATTGGTTGTCTTCCCTATTGATTTTTTTTCTTCCCTGTTTTCTGTAACAATTCTTTAGAAATTGTTGATGTGTTATACTAGACCATTTTCATTGCTTTTAAACTTCTTTACAATGTCATACAACAAAAATAGTGTATCAAAAATCTAGATATATTCTACCAATATCACAAAATTGAAAAGGACCACTAAAGTAGTGATGGACAAAGGAGATTAAGAAAAAGAAGACAGGAGGCTGCAGAGATTGCTTAGGTTAAGAATGCTTACTGTAGCCATGGGACTTGAGTAGGGTCCCAACACCCATATAACAAGCCTGGTGTCCCACACATGCCAGTAACCAGTTTCGAGTCAGAGGGTTGGAGACAGGAAGGTCAGTTGGGGCTTGCTGGCTTTCAATCTAGCAAGGAAATACAAACCCCAGGTTCAGGAAGAGAAAAAAAAGAATAAGTTTCTGGGCTGGAGAGATGGCTCAGAAGCTAAGACTGTGTCTTGAAAGCAGGAGGTGCTAAGTTCAGATCACAGGTCCCACATAAAAACTGCCAAGCTGAAAACAGTGATGAGCTACACTTCCGGCCCTGGTGGGCAGAGTCTGGGAAATTCCAAAGCGAAACAAGAAGGAGGTAGAAGCAATCCAGGATGATTCTCGAAGTCACCCTTGGTCCTCCACAGGGACACACAATGTACACACACACACACACACACACACTCTCTCTCTCTCTCTCTCTCTCTCTCTCTAAATAAATATAAAAAAAGAGTTTCACTGGTGATATCTCAGTGGGTAAGGCTCCTTGCTTGTAAACCTGGTGATGTGAGTTCAAATCCTTGCAAACACACATAGTAATAGAAGAGACCTGACCTCTGAAAGTTATCCTCTGACTTCTACCAGCATCATGCATGCATGCTCTCTCTCTCTCTTTCTTAAATAAATAGTAAAATACTCAAAAAAAAAAAAAAAAAAGAACAGGCGGAAAGAGAAGGACACATGATACCCTTTTCTGGCCTTCAGGTATGCACAGGAGAGAACACCTGCACACATACTTGAGTGTATATTCTTTCTCTCTCTTTCTCATACATATACAAATAAAATAAATTCTTAAAATGAATAATACAAATAAAGACAAGCAAAAGAAGGTAGACTTCAGCAGGGAAGGAAAGAGAAAAGGTATGCTTTCTCTAGCTTAATATCTGAACTAGCTGGAATTATTTTAGCTTCTGGAATTTGTCTGCTTAACATCTTCAAAAGGTGAAGGATAATCTTGCAAACTTTGGTTTCCAAAAGTTTGCAGGTGGTGGTGATGTGTCCATTGAAGCCTCAATTTTAGACTGTTATTTCAGAGCCAAAGAAGTTTTGGAACCAAGCAAGAAGCAGTTGACTCAGCTGTCCTGAACCATACAAGTTAAAATGGCAACATGGACTAACTATCTTGATGTTCAAGGTTTTATGAAGGGCAAATAATCTATTTAGCACAACCTCTAACAAAGGTTTCTTTTTTCTCGGGCTTCAAAATGTTTTTGAAAAGTGTTTTGTTGTGATTGAGTTTGTCCCCCCCCCTTCAATGTGGCAGTTGGGAAGTGGACCCTAGGGAAGGGTTTGAGTCATGGTGGAAGGTAGGGTTTTCACAAATGGATTAATGCCTTTTGCCTCGTGACTGGGCTAGGAGTATTAGGCCCATATTCTCTCTTTCTCACATGTCCACTGACTGTGACACTGCTCAGTGGATAAGGCACTTGCCACACCAAGTTTGACAACCTGAGCTCTGTATTTGGAACCCACATGATGGAAGGAGAGAAACAATTCCCACAGGTTGTCTAGTGACCTACATACACACAAAAAAAAATTAAAATAGAAAAGAACCTCTTCATATTTATAGTTTTGGTAATATTGGTTATTATATATTACTGAGAAATTTTTAATGTACCTATTAATTTATTTAAAATAATCCTTTACTTACCTGTTAATATAAATTACATATTTAATTAAAATATATACATTTAAAATAAAGCAAGAAAAATAGTATTGTTTTACATTTTTATAAATTTTAATGTATGCATTCAAATAGTTGTAACATTGTTTCTGTTCAAGTATATGAAGGAAAGCTAGTCTCACATATATTTGGAAAAGGGAGATGTATTTTAATAGACTATTCAATGATTATGAGTGCTGTTGTTTCTATAGACTACCAAAGCCCCAACTCTTGGTAGGGTTCTTTTTTAGCTTTGTTTTATATCTCATGTATCCCAGGCTGAGGAACATGCTATTTAAGCCAAGGATGACCTTGAACTCCTGGCTTGCAATTCTCAAATGCTGTGATTACAGGTGTATACTACCATGCCTGGTTTATGCACTGCTGGTGTTTGAACCCAGAGCTTTGTGCATTGCTAGATAAACACTCTGTCAACTGAACTACATCCCTTACTCTCCACTAGTAGTTTCTTAAATGTTAGTTGGAAATAAAAATTAATATGTCATTAGAACTATTGGGCACTGTTGTTGTTTAGAGCATTGTCTGGTATGTAGTAGAATTCAATAAATATTTGTTGATGAATGAATGGACTTTTCTTTTCAGGCCTGTATTGATGAAAATTTGGATATGGTGAAGTTTCTGGTAGAGAACAGAGCCAATGTGAACCAGCAAGACAATGAGGGCTGGACACCCCTTCATGCAGCAGCTTCCTGTGGTTATCTCAACATAGCAGAGTGAGTTTTGTTGTGGATTTGGCAGGAAGAACCTTAATTTCTCCTCTGCTAATCAGAATTTGAATTCCATAAATAGTATATTATAAATTATAAAAGTAAGTAGTTGATTTTTTTAAAGGGTAATTGGTATATTTTTGCATAGCTGTTGAAAGCACAGTTCTTAATTTAAATTTTTGTGTTTGGATCTGTTTTCAGATAATTTTTATTTGCTGGGATAATGCAGAAGTAGTTTATTTCTGATGCACTGTCTGATTCTTTTCTAAACATCTATAACAGAGCACATGTTACATGAATCCTGACCAATGGTGCTAGGATAGAGGAATCACTAAGTTAATGTCTACTATATAAAGGAATAGCCAAGAATGATATTTTTAGTTAGGTAAGACTTTGGCAGTTGACATATCTTTAAAATTTGAATGGCAATTTTAGATTGTTATGGTAAATTTATTAATCATGACATCATGTGGTTCTTTGAAAATCAGATTATTTAAGTCTTTTCCAATAAGATGATCAATAATATGATTGGTTGCATTTTTCTTATTCACTAAACAGCAGGCAGAATTACGTTGGCAGTATGTAGAGGCCTTAGAATCTGATTCGCCTCATTTTCCTGGGAGAATGATGAGTGCATAGGTTTACTATTGAGACAGGAATGCTCAGTTTGAGATAGATAGACCCAGAGACATGTTTGGTGTCAACACTGAAGTCAGCCTTGACTACTTGTTTAAGAAAGTAGGTGAGTGTTGGTGAACTGGCTCAGGGGTTAAAGCCTTTGCCTTGAAAGCAAAAGGACCTGGTTTCAGATCTCCCAGATTCCATGTAATAACATCATGGGGAAATAGTTCTCACCTGCAATTCTGACTCTGGAGGGTGGAGCCTGGGAAAACCCAGAACAAAGCAATAAGGGGGTAGAGTAATCCAGGATGATTTCTGATGTCACCATTGGGCTTCCACGGGCACACACTTTCAAGTACCTTCTTCTATACACACCTATAATACACACACACACACATACACACACATACATCCATATATGAAAAAAATAATCAATTAGTCCCAAAGCTTAAAACACACACACACACACACACTTTTTTTTTCTTTGTTTTTCATTCCTTATCCCTTTCGTAGTTAATAGAACTAAGTAACTTCTTTATCACTTAGATTGTGTTCATTTCAGGTTCATTTTTAAAGAAAGCTGGTGAGATGGCTTAAGTGGATAAAAGTACTTACTGCAAAGCTTTATGACCTGAGTTAAATCCCTTTACCCACATGATAGAAAAAGAGAAGCGACGCCTAAAAGTCGTCCTCTGACCTTCATGTGTGTGCCATATGTGAATGTGCCCCCTCCACACATTCACAAACATGCAAATAAGTTAATAAATAAATATAAACAGATAAAAGTTCTGATTCCTAGCCTTGCTCACTAATGTCATTGTGCCCATGCCTAAGAGCTAAGACGACACCTCTTTCCATTTTGGATGTACAACATTTATCTATGAAACATAAGACAAATTGGCTCATCATTAATGATATTTGAGTATGCATTCAGTTGGATCATCATTTTGAATCACAAAATCTCATTATATCTAAGGATTCTATTTTTTTCCCATTTTTTCTTCTTTCTTTTCTAAGGAGAGCTGATGCTTAGAATTAGAATATTGGAATATTCCCATGAAGCTGAGTATGTAGAATCATTGTAATGCTTTTTTGTGTTTTCTTTAACTCCTCTTTATGGATAAACATTATTCCTTTGGAAATAAATTCAAAATTAACAATGTCTTGTTCGGTCATATATTACCTTGAATGAAGTAGGTTTATCAGTTACTATCATAAATTATTATGAATTATACATATGAATATCTGATCATAAGTGAGTTAATCCAGACCAGAATTCATTGTAGATATTGGAGGTTGGGATATCCTACTTTAATTAATCTTTTGTTATACATATCATTAGTAGATAGATTCTGATTTCACTGTTATTATTGCAATATTTTTATATTATAAGTCAAGGGAAGAACCTTATTATTGTATTATTCAGTTTGGTTGCTTTGCCTTAGGGCCAATGAAGAATTTTAAATAAGATCATATCAATCATGTCATATTTTCTTTTTAAAAATCAACCAATCAATTAATTAATTAATTAGACACAAAGTCTTACTATGTAACATTGGCTGATCCCAACTCTCTATTTAGTCTAGGCAATCCTTGAATCAGGCTTAACTCTAGTTAGCTGGATTATATTTTATTTTTATTATTAATAGTGTTTAATTTAGAAGTAGCAGGTTGACCAGGCAGTTAGTCTGGCTTATCATTTATTGTAGTGTTATTGTATTCTGAGTGTTTATTGTCATATTTCCTTTCCTTTCTTTTTTCCCCTTTAAAATATTAGGAAAAAATACCTTTTTATTAGTATTCAGCAAGGTTTTGTAGTGACATATGTATAGAGTTAATGGCAATTTCTGAGCTGCTAGGCAACTGGAATGATTCTCCTATTTCCTTCTACTTCTGTTTGTTGCTGTACCAAATTGGTGTTCGTCCTTCTCGTACAAGTGTAAACCCAAAGAAGTTTTTACTTTTTCCCCCAAACTAGAAAAAATAGGAAAATAGATAGCCATATTTTGTAGTAACCAGTTTTCTTGATCATGAGCCCAAGAACATTTCAGAAAAGGGCAAAGTAGGGGCCTGTATAACTTAGGCACACTCTGCCTGATCCAGTAAAGCACAGATATATGTTAGAGGAGCTTGGTCATGATGTTTCGCATATTCAGTAATGTGTCTGATGCCTTGGTGGAAAAATAGAAGGGTTGCATGAAGGTGTAAAGTCTGACATGACAAAGATCCAGTCAGTGTTTTCAGGGGCAAGAGGGAAGCATTAAGGAAAGAGGGAAAATAAAATTGATGGAAATAGGCAAAAGTTTATTGAAGGCAAAATAATTTGAAATGGATCTTGAAAAATGTGAGAAGTATCTGTAAGAGACAGAAGAGAATGTGCTTCATCTAGTTAGATTAAATAGCTTGTGGTAAAGAGGAGACATGGATGATAAAGGGATGCCTCTAATAAATATTTATCATGTGCTTGCTATGTATACTATTTTGACTTTTCAAAATAAAGAGAAACACAGTTGAATGTTCCTTTGGCTTGAAGAGAAGAAACTAGAAGAGAGAATGGAGTAATTGATGGATATGATGGGGTGACCAAAGGTGCACCTGTAACCTTAGTGCTGGCAGGGTTGTAGAAAGGAAACAGGTTTCTGGGGCTTGCTGGACTCCAACCTAGCTCCGGGTTCAGTCAGAGAACCTGTCTCAAGGAAATAAAGTAGAAAGCAATAGAGCAGAACAACCAATGTCTTCATGTGTCCTGTGGGCGCACACACAGGCAAACATACACGTATGAATACATCTGCCTCCTGATGTAAAAAACAAACAAATCTGAAAAAAAATGCAGATAGAGGTAATTAAGTTTAGAATTGAATAAGGTCTGTCTTTCTCTAAGTCTCTGAGAGAACAAAAAAGATTAATGAATTATGAATGCTTTTATAATTTTCTATATTCATAAGTTGATCTATAAATTAACATTTAAAAATGTCCTATAATGCCAGATATTAGGCACCAAGAAAGGAATTCTGGTCTTAATCTAATTTTTATTGATTCTTTTTCTTCTGCTAACTCTCAATACAATGGCCATATAGATCTAAAAAAAAACTAAGATGTCTAAAATGTGATTTTTTGAATATAGTAGTGGATCAATGAATGGTTAGTGAATTATTGAATGATGTTTGTAGAAAACACACAAATGCCATGGTGTATAGATAGTCAGAAAAGCGTTTTCAGAAGTCAGATCGTTCCTTCCATAATGTGGACTTCTAGGAATCCAGTTAGGTCACCAGGTTTACAAGCAGGCATACCCTCTGAGCTATCTGGCAGCCTGGGAATCTTGGTTTCTTGAAGAAGTGAGCAATAATGCTCATGGTGTCTTCATTATACTCTTACCTAAGGCTTGTGGTGTTTTCGCTTATTTATTTGTTTTGTACAAATGCTTTGAAAACAGAAAAGGATTGATGTAAGTCATTGAAAGTACTTATTAGCTTATGAAGAAAAGTATTATATGGCTTGGGAATCTTTCATCATTAATGTTTATTAAGTAATTAAGAATGCAGATTTCATACAGATGACTTTTTAAAAGCAGTTTTATGGAGGTATAATTCTTGCAAATTTTAATGTAGACTTTATTCTTCAATTTTCCCACCCACAAACACAAAATTACTTAGTGAACTCTAGCTTGACATTGCAAATGCTTTATGAGAATTAATTTATTTGGATAACTCCTAATATTACAAATGTAGAAGTCCTTTTGAAAACCTTACTTGGATCTAAAGAGGGCAAGTAAGTGGTGTATGCCTTCCTTAGATTTTTTTTTTTCCTCCCCTAAGATTCTTAACATGTAACCTGGGCTGACCTTAAACTCACAAGCATACCAGTTGACTTCAAAAAAACTTGAGATTTTTCTGCTTCAGTTTCCCAAGGGCTAGGATTACAGACATGGGCTGTTACCCAGCTCGCTATGGATAACTCTAGAAGTAAAAGCTTGGGGGTTAGGAATAGGGGTATGAAAAAAATCCTATTTTTGATACTGCTTTTGTCAGGAAATGGAAATTAATAATGAAGCACTTTATCTAGACTATATTTAAAACCTCAAAATATGCTTTGCTGTATTATAAACTCCAGATGCACAAGTATAAATTGGGTTTAGACTGACAGGGATAACATTGATCCTGGGTCTTGTCACACAGGTATTTCATTAACCATGGAGCCAGTGTGGGTATTGTGAATAGTGAAGGTGAAGTCCCTTCTGACCTTGCAGAAGAGCCAGCCATGAAGGATCTTCTTCTGGAGCAAGTAAAGAAGCAAGGTAACCTAGGAAACTGGCAGGACTAGGAGAGGTTTTCATATTGGCCCTTCCAGAACACAAACCATTTGTTTTATAGAGCTCTTGACTATCACGTAAGAGGATAAACTCTATCTGCACATCATTAGTCATCTCTCACCAACATCAAGTATTATCCTGTAACTGAATGAGAATAAGCTGAATGCCAATGGATGCATTCCTTATCTTTACTGTTCTGAGGTTATGTACCTGAGGAAGAGTATGGACAGTTCTTAATTGTGTACACATTATATTAGATGTGCTGTATAGTGTAGAGTCTAAAGAAATAACAGGTTAAATTCATCTTATGACTTTGTGTCTCTTTCCTTCATGAAAACTTAAAATGGTGTTGGTAAAGCTATTTATTAAAGCTACTGTACTAGCTATGAAAATTACTGTGTTGTTTTCTTTTTTCTTATATATTGATTTTTAAAATTATATTAACGTGAATTCATTAGCTTTCATCATGCACTGCCTACCCCTCTCCCAACCCCATCTGTTCTTTGTTCTAGCCAGTTAGTTTCCCTTCCTCTCTCAAGTCTCCGTGGCTGTGCAGTCATCTCGGTCCCATATAGAGTGCCTGTACTAGATAGTGCCTGAGCACCCACCAGTGAGTAAATGACCAACCATAGGGTATGGGAATTCCCACTCTCTCTTGTCCAGCACCATAAGGTTTTTTCGGAGTAGTATCATGTCCTGTGGAATCTTTCCTATTTCACGGTGAGATGTTAAAGGGCCAGCTTTTGTGAAAATCTAGTGGCAGGTAAACACCACTGCATTGAGTTCTTAGGTATGGCTGTCTTGATATGAACCTGGGGGGTGGCAAAAAGCTTTCTTTGTCTATCTGTCTGTCTGTCTGTCTATCACCTATCTGTCTGTCTGTCTGTCTGTCTGTCTATCTGTCTATCTGTCTACCTACCTACCTACCTACCTACCTACCTACCTACCTACCTACCTTCCTATTATTTACGTGTGTGTGTGTGTGTGTGTGTGTGTGTGTGTGTGTGTGTGTGTGTATTAAAGAGCACTGTATGTGCCTGTGGAGGCCCAAGGTGACTTTGGGAATCGCCCTGGATTACCCTACCTCCTCTTTGGTGTTTCCCAGGCTCCACCTTCCAGGACTGGAAGTATAGGCCACTGCCATTTCCACCCGGCATTTTTACATGGGAACTGGGATCTGAACTCAAGACTTTCTTCTTGCAAGGCAGAATCTTAACTCCTGAGCCATCTCTCCAGCCTTTTCTTTGTGCTTTTTAAGAGATAGTCTCATTCTGTAGCCTAGTCTGGCTTCAAATGTGTAGCAGTCCTTTTGGCTCAGCCTCCCTAAATGCTAGGATTACAGGTATGAATCATTCATTATGCCCTGTCCTGCTAGTTTCTTAAAGTACAAAACCTAACAGAAGAACATTCTGTAAAAATGTGCACTTTTATTTTGTAGTTATTGAAGAAATTCATTTTGGGGGATAGAATGGGATTCTCCTATTAGACAACTAATGGTGTTTTTTGTTTGTTTTGTTTTGTTTTGTTTTGTTTTGTTTTGTTGTTATTGTTGTTCCTTATCATGTCACCCAAACTGGCTTTGCACATGAGATTCTTTTGTCCGGGTCCTCCCCAATTTCTTCCCCATCCTCCCTGCCACCCCTAATATTGGTATTACAGATATATACCACCACACCTAACTTCTAAGTTCTTTTAACTAGAAACTATTAGAAGAGCCACAAATAGACAGCAGGAAGGATAGGTTCTAGGAATTCTGCTAAAATGATCACAAAACTTTAGATGTGGTATATAGTGACTTAAGGGTGAGGATGAGGAATTATATTGAATTACGTTTACCACAACACAAGGTTTCCCACCAAAAGCTCCATCAGCTTACCAGGACAGTCTTTAAGAACAGTCTGGACCAAATCTGGCCGTGTGTCCATAGTGTTTATTCTGATGCTTTAACCCCGGAAAACTATGAATTTTTGACTTAAATGCCATTGTTCCTCTACAGTAAGTAAATTTCCAACTTGATGACCAAAATGTTATTTGTAGTAATGTTCATTGTATGACTTGAGTCTAAATATCCTATCAGACTTAAGTGGAACTTTAGTAATACTGAATATTTGGTATTTGCCTTCTGTAGGAATTGATCTTGAGCAGTCAAGAAAGGAAGAAGAACAACAAATGCTACAGGATGCCCGTCAGTGGCTCAACAGTGGAAAAATAGAAGATGTGAAGCAGCCTCGTTCAGGGGCCACAGCCTTGCATGTAGCTGCTGCCAAGGGCTACTCTGAAGTCCTCAGGTACTGTCCATGAACAAGCAAGAGTTTCTAAACTAGGAGAAGATGATGAAGTATAGAAGCAAAGGCTCTTAGATTTTTAATTATATGTGTTTCCCCTTTTATTGGTTTGATCTTGCAAGTTTTTCTTACATTCTTCCATGGGTAATTTCCCTTCCTACCATTCTTCTCTCTAATGTGTCTGAAGTGAAACAGAGTTGAGTTGGATGAGTATAGGAAGACGTCTTTTAGCTCTATAATTTGTTACAGTTTCTTGTAATAGTTTAAACCTGTGATCATCTTATTTCTTTTTGATTTAGATTATTTTTTTGGACTCAATTCGATCAATTATACAGATCTTCAATATCCAGTGTCTAGTTTATATAGGAGAATTGGACTCCACTATTTTGCTGGTTCTATTTTTCTTATATTTACAAATACCTTAAGTAGCTCTTGGTATTCAGTGTAATAGATTTTCCAAATACAGGGGCCACTAAGGACACTATATATGCAGTTGTTGTGGGACTGTTTCAGTGCTTCATGGTTCACCTGTTAATGGAGTTTCTAGTAGGTTATGACAGTGTGTTGGTGTTCCATTTCTACATGAGCATGGAGTTCATATTCAGTTTAATTTGTAAAAGGTATGTGGAGGTTCATGCTCAGATAGCCCAGTGCAGTTTGGACTATAAGAATCATATCTTTTTTCTTGCATAACACAAATAGAAGTCAGACTGCAGCTTTATAGTTAACCATATCCTCCACAAATACTTTTGCAGACTGTGAGGTATGGGATTTTATGATAAGCAGGTTCTCCCCTGTAAGTATCATTCAGAAAACCAGATGATAAAGAACCCCAAAAAGATTTGAGTCCTTGTTGTGTGTATAAATTCCTCCCTGCACTAGAAAATGGAAAACATGCTCTACAATAGAGTTTTATTACTTGTCAAATTGAATGAGGGTTTGGTCAATTTTAGATACAGTTTTCCATGTGTTCCCTTTGTGTGGTGTAATACAGATATATGTGGGAAATATCATATGTGTGATCTGGAGAGAATCAGTAAAGATTGTCTGATTGGTGCTCAGAGTAGAATTTGAAATGCAGACCATGCCTTAAAGGACCAAGGAATCACAGGACCTCTGAGGACCATCCCAAATCTGAAATACCAATGGAGCGTAGGTTTATTGTAAAATCAGGGAGGTAATAGTGCTATTTTGGGTTTTCTTCCAGACTTTTAATTCAGGCTGGCTATGAGCTCAATGTTCAGGATCATGATGGCTGGACTCCTCTCCATGCTGCTGCACACTGGGGAGTGAAAGAGGCTTGTTCCATCCTGGCAGAAGCACTGTGTGACATGGATATCCGAAACAAATTGGTTAGTGCATCTGAACCTTTAAAACGATATGTACAGTTAACTCAGAAGGCAAGTACAGAATGAACACTCTTTTTCCAAGTCTGAAATCTGAAATAACCAAAAGTCTGAAACTCTCTGAACACTGGCATGATACCCAAGTGGGAAATTCCACACAATATTTTTATTTTAAAAAAATTATTGAAAATATTATATATGTTCCAGTGAGATAGCTCAGCAGGTAAAGGTGCTTTTGGTGCAAGGTTGATGAACTGAATTCTGTACCTGGAATCTATGTGAAAGTGAAAGGAGAGAATGAACTCTATAAAAACGTTATACAAAGATCTTCAAGTTATATGTATAAGGTATATATGAAACATAAATGAATCTTGTGTTTAGTCTTTTTCCTATCCTTCAGATACCACATTTTAAAAATTTTCTTTTTAATTTTATTTATTTAGTGTGTGTGTGTGTGTGTGTGTGCGCGCGCGCGCGTGTGTGCGCGCACACACATGTATCAGAGGGCACTGTGTCCCCCTGTGTAGGACCAAGGGTGACTTTGGGAGATATCCTGGATTGCTTCTACGAACTTCTTGCTTTGCTCTGGGCTTTCTGAGGCCCTGCCCACCTGGGTCGGAAGACAGGTTGCTGCCATTTCCACATGGTGTTTTTACATGGCACCTGGGATCTGAACTCAGGGTCTTCTGCTTGCGAGGGAGAATCTTAACCTCTGAGTCATCTCTCCAGCACATTGATACCACATGTTATATATGCAGATATTCCAAAAACAAAAGCACTTCTGATCCTAATCTTTTGGGTAAAAAAGATGAAGTTCATATCATTGGAATCAAAGGTATTAAATGAATATCGACTAGTCCCTGATAAAGTCACATGATTGACGCTTCTGTTTTCCACTGGTCATGGTGTTGCTTTCTCTAACAGGGCCAGACACCATTTGATGTGGCTGATGAGGGTCTTGTGGAGCATTTGGAAATGCTTCAGAAGAAGCAGAATGTGGTAAGTCTCTGTTAATGCTTTTAAAGTTTTTCTACTAGTTTATAGTCTTTGGGTATCTGAGTGCTTGTTTTAGTTATCTCTGTTGAATGCTGAACTGGATATGTCTTCATTCTGTAAGTGTTATTTGTTCCCTTCAGGAGCCATCAACAGTCTGCTAGAAGAAACCAGCCTTGTTAAGGTTTACTTATCACAAAATGCCTTTAAGCATCTAAAAGTTGAAAACAACAAAAAACTAATAATCACAGTGAAGTTGTAGAAAGTGAATTAGTTAAATCTTTTCCAAACAGAGAATGTCAGAGTAGAGGATACCTTGTAATATTTTCTTTTTCTTGTTGATTAAAGGATGTTTTTATTTAAAGTACATTTAATAAATACAGAGAGAAATATCTTTCTTGACCACATAATACTGCAATTGTCACTTGGTATTAGACAGTACTTGATCAGTGATTCATATTTATTTCAGGTTGATGAAACATACAGAATTCAGGTCTCTTCTCCTTCCTCCTTATTTTGAATCTGTTATTGGTTTCATGTGCCCTTTTGCGTAGTGCTCTGTAAAAGAACTACAGAGATATCCTTTAGAAGCTCTTTTGTTTTTTGCAAGATACCAAATGAACAATTTATTGAAGCTCCAACACCTGTGGTTTTTCTTTTCAACCATGGGCGAAGATTTTCTTTGTTGGTGCTTCCAAGAAGATTTAACAGTGCTTAATACTGTGTATGTGTGTTGGGGGGGGGTGGTTTTCTCACATTCCCCTCTCCCTGTTGGTTTTTTTTTTTTTCTTTCCAGAATGACAGTGCCATTTTGGCTTCCTCAATATTGCTGATTTTTCACCATTGTCAGCTTCTTTCCTTTTTTCTCAATTTCCAGCTTCGAAGTGAAAAGGAGACACGAAATAAACTCATTGAGTCTGACCTGAATAGCAAGATACGGAGTGGACTCTTCAAAAAGTAAGATACAGGCTTGCAGAGTAGATGGACTTGACTTTGTGTGTGAGTGAGTGAGTGAGTGAGTGAGTGAGTGAGTGAATGTGTATGTGTGTGTGTGTGTGTGATACACTTGAGAATTTAGTCAAGAAAGTTTGTGTTAGCCAAATATGAAAATGTCTGTAGGGCAAAGAGATGGTATTAGTGGGGATGGGGAGACACTGAGGGTAGATGGATATTCTTTACACCTAGAAATTAGAACTCTGTTCAAGCAGCATTTCTTTTATCCTAACCATGAAGCTCTATCTGCTCCCTTTCATATATTATTAGCTCAGAAACTATTTCTTGTTTGTTTGTTTGTTTGTTTTATTATTTATTCAATTGTGCGTGTGTGTGTATGCATGTGTGTGCGTGCACGCGTATGTGTATGTCTGTGTGTGTAGAACCACGGACGAATTTGGGAACCACCATGGACGGCCTCCACCTCCTTGTTTACTCTGCCCCGGGATTCACAGGCTCCGCCCTACTAGGACCAGAAGCACAGGCCGCCCCCGCTTCCGCCTGGCGTCTATACGTGGGATCTGGGATCCGAACTCAGGACCTTCTGCCTCCAAGGCAGAGGCTTAACCCCTGAGCCACCTCTCCAGCCCCTGCTTGAATGATTTTTTAAGTATCTTCTTCCTCTTCATCTTCATTATGTCATCACTATTCAGAGTTCCCTTTTATCTGAATGTTGAAGAGACTAAATCTCCTTGAGTTTTACTCTAAAATCAATAAAAACCTTTCACTGAAAAGCCAAGAATCCAAAAGAACACACAGGTGTAAAAAAGATTTGAATATTTTCTAGTGATGTTTCTACATGAAACTTATAGATTTATTTCCTTTAATTGTACTTAACTGTCAATGAGTTTAATTAAATGGTTTGTCCTTTCTAATTACTTTCAAATTGTATCTTTAATTTAGCAAAGAGAAAATGCTTTATGAAGAAGAGATTCCCAAGTCTCAAGAAATAGAGGATGTAAACAAAGAATCCAGCAGCTCTAGCTCAGAGGAAGAGGAAGGTGAAGATGAGGCTTCTGAATCAGAAACTGAAAAGGATGCAGGTAATGTAGAGATCTTGCATTCTCCTGCCTGTTAAAGGGCTAGTGAAGTATCAAAGGAGAGAGAGATAGAGAGAGAGAATATGTGCCACAGCATGCAAATAGAGGCCAGAGGACAACTTTTACAAGTCAGTTCTCTCTCTCTACCATGTGTACTTCCAAGGATCGAACTCATGTTCCCAGGTTTGTGAGCAGGTGCTTTACCTACCAAGCCATACTGCTTCTCCCCTGATATTAAACTTTCAGTGTTTAGTGTTTGGCAAGACAGAAACTCCAACAGTAAAAATGAGGTTCTGACCATGTTCACACTAATATGCTATCAAATAGTCTATAGGTTGTGATTTACAGGTGGAAAAAACACTGAAAAATAGTATTGAATTTTACTGAAGTTCAGCTGTAGCAGAATAATTCTCATGAATAACTGGAAAGAAATGATAACTTAAGATTTTTATAGCACATTTACCCTGCATTCACAGGCATATTATTCCTTCAGATTTGCATCCATGTAAAGATGAAATGGTTCTGACTAGCAGACTAAGTTGGAGGAAAAAAGAGGCACATATGAAGTTTATAACTAAGTCTGTGGTTTTTTTTCTGAGCCTACTGGCCCACCCTTAATGAAGATATTTTACTCACTGTATTATTTGGGCTCCAGCTTTTGATGAGATCTGGCTTTGCTAACAGTTTCTCTTGATCATGGAGAATCCTACCCTTCTTCATGTGTCAATCTGAGGTTCATTGAATGTCACCAAAGGAAGTTAGAGACCATCAGTTCTATAGAGAAGACAGGCACCAGGTAAGTTTTCAGTATAGGGATGAACTTATGTACATGGAGCCTTGAATTTCTATTAATCAGTTGTACTTTGCACTGGAAATACTAGTGTTATATCTATCAAATTTACACATGTGTATTTTATAAGGAGAGAGAGAAAGAGAAAGAGAGCGAGCAGCTGTGTGCCTCCCTCAGTGTACATGTGGTGGTCTGAGGACAATTTTAAGAAGTGGGTTCTCTCCCTCCGCCATGTAGGCTCTGGAGATTGAACTCAAGTTTCCTAGTGTGCATGCAGGCATCTTTACCCAGTGAACCATTTTACTAGCCATTTGTGCATTTTTTTGTTGTTGTTGTCATGTGTATTATTTATTGAGTACTTAATGTTTGGGTTTGCTGAATGCTACACCATTTTTTTTTTTTTTTGTAGCTACTAAGGTATTAAGAAAATAGAAATGAGCTGACATAACTACTGCCATTTACTTTATGATTTATGCTACTGCCTCAGGTCTTTTCCTTGCAGACCATATCCATACCGCTATTGGGGTAAAATACTGTTGATATCTTTATGATCAAGTATACTATTCAGAAACCTTCTGTGACTACCTCCCTTATTCCATCTTTATCTACAGAGTAAGTTCCAACTATAGCCTGACTTTCAAGGCTTTTGATAATCTAGCTCTAACTGACCTTTTCAGTATTATACACAGGCAAGAACATCATTTAGATAAATGGGATTGTATGCTTTCCTGAAATATGACTGGAGCTTTCCTGACCCTGAATGTTTATTCATGCCTTATAATTCATTTCATGGTATCATAAAAGTTTGTTAAGTGAGTTCTGTTAGAAACTATACAGAAGATTGAAAGCGATTTTTGGTATAGGAAGTTGAAAAAGTTGGAGTTGGTATTAGCTTTTATGTTGCTTTGACCAACAGTTTAACAAACTGAGAAAAACAATTTAAAAGAAAGGTTTATTTTATCTCATTATTTCAGATGTTCTAGTCCATGGTCAGCTGTCTCCATGTATCAGAGCCTGTGGTTAAACAGAGTAGCACAGTGGTGCTATTGTGGTTGGTAGAACAGAGGAATTTACTTATGGGATCTGGGAATGGAGAGACAGGAAGGGATCAGAGACATGATATCCTTCAAAGGCCTTCTCCCAGGCACCTACTTCTACCAAACAGACTTCACCTCCCACAATGGATCAGTCCTCCAGGACGTCATCATCTAATCACCCTACTACTTGGAGACTGAGTCTTCAACACTTAAGCTTCTCAAGAGTCACTTCATTTCTAACCTGTAATGGTTAATCTTGATTGTCAACTTGGTGTGATCTAAAATCGTCTTTGAGACAAATCTCTAGGCAAGTCTGTGAGGCATTTTCTAGATTAGGTTAACTAAGATGGGAAGGTCCACCCCAAGTGTGGGTGCATTGCTCCATGGACTGCATAAAAATGAGAAAGCTAGCTGAGCAGATATATTCATCACTTTCTTCTTTTTTGACTGTGTATACAACATGCCTCCTGTTCCTGCAACAGTATCTTCCCTTCATGTTAGACTGTAAGACTAGAACTATAAGCCAAAATAAATCTTTGCTTCTTTATGCTTTTATCAGGTATTCTTTCATAGTAACTAGTAAATAATACAGACCTCCTTTCACTGTTTTCCCACTCTTTGTTTTATTATTCTTTTTGTGTCCCTCTAGTGATGTATATTTATTTTCATTTTAGTACTTAACCATTTTTTTCTGGAAATGCTGGGTTTATTATTATACTTCTCAGCACAATTCTTAGCATATAATAAGCATTCATATTCATTGAATGATTTTGTTGACTATGCCCAGTAGAGGAATAAAAGGGCATGTACGTTAATAAAAATGTGTATCATGTGAGAGAGCTAAATGCACTCAGTGGTATTCACTAGTAGGAAAGAATATATTTTGTTCCAGGAGTTGTAATAAAATGTTATCTATCTATAGTGCTTTTTGCTTTACAACACACTTATAGGTTTTCATATTTTTTTTATAAGATGTATGCCATTTATTGACCATTTTCTAAAAAAACACAAAAATGAGAACAGAACAAATACATTCAGACCCATTAGCCCCTGTAGGCAGGAAGCAGGCCAGATGGCTGCCATGAATATTCCTTACACCTATTGTGGGAGCCTCATCCATTCTAGGACTCCATGTTCTGCCACCCGACAAGGAAAGGAAAATTGACTACAAGTCCCAAGTACAAGAACATCATGGCAACTTTAAAGCTACCTGCCTGAACACTTCGGTTCATAACTCTGAGCAACAATATAAAAAATGACTGTTAAGCAGCTGCTCCCATCGCCCTTCACTGTCCTTATTCTTAAAATCGCCTTTGGGATTGGTTTGTTCTTTCAGTCTGTGTACCTCGGAGCACGCATGTTAACATCACATGCGGTAGCCATGTTCAAGTATGAAGGTTTGTTTCAGGACTAGCCCAGGTTGCTGTAGTGTTTCTACCTATGTAGTGTCTACTGGTGTTGCCCCAAGACTGGCAGGTCAAATGGCAGCGTGATGCAGGAGCACACAGAACAGCTGCTCCACTGTCAACCTTGCTTCCCACTCACGGCCAAATTCTCGCCATCACTAGTGACCAAGGCTGAATAAAGCTGTATCATTTCTTCGGCTGGAGAGGTGGCTCAAGGGTTAAGCCTCTGTCTTGCAGGCGGAAGGTCCTGAGTTCGGATCCCAGATCCCACGTATAGACGCCAGTCGGAAGCGGGGGCGGCCTGCGCTTCTGGTCCTGGTAGGGCGGAGCCTGTGAAACCCGGGGCAGGAGGAGGTGGAGGCGTCCATGGTGGTTCGCGAATTCGTCCGTGGTTCTACACACACACACACACACACACACACACACACACACACACGCGCGCACATACACAGTTGAATAAATAATAATAAAAAAAATTTTTTAAAAATGTATCATTTCTTCATTAAATAGAGATTCTGAAGGCATCAGGCATATTCTTAGGAAGCATCTTGGGCTGGAGCAGGAGGATCCTGGCTGTCAGGCTCTGGAGGAGGGGCCGGCGCAGCTTACTTCTTCTGGGCTGCCAGAAACTTGTGAATTGCTCGCTCTATCTGTGGTCTGAAGATGTGGTTTAGTTTCGGGTCCACCACCTGAGAAATAATCCTGTCCACTCCTGCTTCCAACATCTCTGCCTCCGACCATTCCGCAATTGGTTCTTGTTCATGGTAGGATTCCATTCCTGCTTATCCAGATGTGTTGACACAAAATTACCCACTTTTTGCCTCAGGTTTTGGTAAGCTGGCTTGGTGTCCACGTCGGCCAGGCAGTCCCGGCGGAAGCTGTCGAACAGGCCCGGCTCTTGAGCTGCTGCACGATGAGCGCGATGAGCTGCGGGTCCCCCGATGGGGCTGCCAGCGCCCGCTCCCCCGCCGCCGTCCGCCATGCCTGCGCCCCGGGCCCGCGGGGGACCCCGGACGCGGCCGCTTCTCCGGGACACGGGGCCCGGGGGATACCCAGGGGGCGGACCGCCCCAGGGAGGCGGCGGCGGCGGCGGCGGCGGCGGCGGCGGCGGCGAAGGCAGGTTTGGAGGCAGCGGAGCTGGCGGCCGACCCCTCTCTCTGGGCTGCTGGCGCGCTCCTAGGTTTTCATATTTTTTATTTATTCATGAGAAGAAAAAAAGAACACCACGTTTGCATGTGTATCAGTGATTATGTAGAGAGATCAAAGGACAACTTAATTTTACTTTTTAGAAGTCAATTTGCTCTTTTTACCATTTGGGCTCCAGGGATTGAAT
The DNA here is from genome assembly GCA_023101885.1 of Typhlomys cinereus. Taxonomy (NCBI): domain Eukaryota; kingdom Metazoa; phylum Chordata; class Mammalia; order Rodentia; family Platacanthomyidae; genus Typhlomys; species Typhlomys cinereus. Next base: position 1,978,834 of record JALPQD010000236.1, on the reverse strand, counting down.
TTAGATTTCCAGGTTTACCTGAAGCCACCTTTATCTACAGAGTCATCTGACCGGTCCAAACACTTAAAAGATTTTTGTGTAATCTCCACATCTTATTTAGGGATATATGTCAATTATCACTCCTTTTTAAAATGGGAAGTCCGTCCATGCATAGGAAATTAAGTGAATTAGATTTTATAGCTGGCATGTGGTACATATGAGATCCTGACCTGCTTGGAATTTTTCATGGTAGTTAGAGGCCAGTGGAAATTGTCTAGAAGATGTGACTGATAAGAAATGAGTAAGATCCACAAAGAAAATTTTGTAGAGGAAAAAGGACGTACTGTGTTTTTGAAATAAAATTAGTAAAGGAAGTAAAGAAGGTGTGATCAAGAGGTTGAGGGAAATCAGGACATGTCTTTCTCCTCAGAGAAATAGCAGTAGTGAGCCCTTAGAACGATGGGAGAACACAAGGTGATCTGGCAATTCAGAGAGCAGTTTCAGGAGCCTGGTGTGGGCATATGCAAGTACCTCTGCTCTTTTCTGACAACTGAAATTTTGTTTATATCTCCTAGCTCAAATCAACTTCTGTTATGACCACGCTTTATTGTATAGATACATTTTTTCACTCTGTTGATTTTAGTAGCTGTTTGTTTGAAGTGCTTTTATATTACTTTTCTCATGACACTTAGTATTTGAAGTATTTCTGTGTTTTTTTTCTACCTCTTCTATATTTCCCCCATGAGGAAGCTTTTAAATGTTTTATGTGTCTTCTTCATCTTTCTGTGTATTGTATATCCAACCTTGGACCTTTTGTGTATGGTAAAAGCTCAGTAAATACATTGAGAGAGTACAAGAAATAGATTATCACTAAGCCTTTCCAGACGTGCCTATTACATATGTGTGTAGTGAATAAATGTTTGCTGAATGTATTTCTCCTATTTTTAAAGATCCTCAGTTACAACTTCATATACCTTGTACATGGATATTGTACATGGATATTGTATCAAAATAATAATTGTATCAAAATAATTTTGGACTAGAGAGATAGTTCAGTGGTTAAAGCACTTTTCGTTCAAGTAAAAAGACCAGATCTAACTTGAAATGCAACGTGGGTGTGGGTCTGTTTGTAATTCTAGCCTCAGAAGATGAAGACTGGGAATCCCAAAGAAAGCTGGCTAGCAAGACTAGTTCTGTTGGTAAACTTTGGGTTTGATTAGCATTCTTATCTGAAAAAGAACAATTGAGAAATATTATCACCCTGGGCCTCCAAACACCATGCACTCATGTGAATACACACTCCTATAAACATGTTTCTACACATATGCAAAGACACAAGTATCCTCTATAAATTCACATGAAAATGGAAAAACAAATAAATTATATTTGGAGGCAAATGTAAGCACATTGATTAAAATTTGTATTTTTCCACACACAAATATGTACCTATACAGATGTAAACACACAAGCATACAAGCATACAAGTAGCCTGTATGCACATACACCTGAAAATGAAAAAACAGGTTAATTCTGTTCTAAGGAGAACATAAGAATTTTGATTAAAATTTCTATTTTTCCCTTTTACTTATTTGTCTTATTTTTTGTGTGTACTAATTATTTGTACATAATAAATCATCTCCAAATTTAGTGGCTTAAAACAGTAACTTGTGGGCTGAGGATGTCGCTCCATTGGTAGAGTGCTTGTCTAGCATACATGAAATTCTAGGCTCTATTTCCAGTACATAAAAGCAGGCTAGTGACATAGACATGTAAGCCCAGCATTTGAGATATAGAAGCAGAAAGATCGGAAGTTTAAGGTCATCTTTTGCATTATAACCAAGCTCAAGGTACCATGCAGTCATGAGAGAGAGAGAGAGAGAGAGAGACAGAGAGAGAACTAAACTAAAAAACAGTAACTCTTTGTCTGTACCCTATGCTATGGCTTGGCTATTTGGGAAGTAATCAGCTGGACAGCAATTCTCCTCATTATAACAATGTTGAATTCACTTACATTTGTTCTTTCAATTAGTAAAGCATTTAGGGTAAAAACTGGTTCTAGATGGTATTGCTCACCTTTCTGGTGATTGGCTGATACTTAGGGCAAATAGGCCATGGATCTTCTCTCATCAAGTGGGATTGTTCCCACTTCATATGGCAGCAGCATTTCAGAAACAACCAGAGGGCAGGACTCAATGCACAAGCTTCTGCTTATGTCATATTTTCTGATGTTCCAGTGGCCATATCAAGTTACTTGGTCAAAAGGACTTAATGCTAGAAAGGACTGCATGAGAGCACGGGTTCAGGGAGGCGGGACACATTGGAAACTATTAATTTGCCAGTCTGTCTCATTTAGCTTGTAAACTAAATTTTTTTTTTAGTTCTTTTTTTTTATTAAAAATTTAATTATACATTTAAAAATTTTTTTACCAGTTCCCTCCCTCCCCCTTCCTCCCCCCGAACGCCCTCCTCCCCCTCCTCTCCCTCCCCATCCCCCAGTGCCTTCCCCCCAATTCCCAGAGAGTCCTTTATTGTATACGCCTAACTCTCCACTGGGTCCTCCTCTCCGATGACATATAAGGACCCAGTGGAATTTCCATAAGCCCTTTCTCTTGTTCCCCTTAAGCATAGGATCACTACTGTGGCTGTCAATCCCTTGCCTCCAGGGATCTCGGTGCCCTTAACAGATGCTAGACTTTATGAGGGCAACAGTGCACTGGACATTGCGCAGGGCATGCAAAGTCCCATTACGATTGCTTTGGCCCCAACTATTGTTGAGAATCTTGCAAATCGTTGCTCCTCCCATCCTTTTGCTCTTACACTCTTACCGCCCCCTCTTCCGCAAATGTCCCTGAACTCCAGGATGGGGAGAGATTAGGCTGGTCTAGTTCTATGTGATTGATATAGAGTCTCTGAAGTTCTGGATTGTGGTTTGTTGATTTTCTTTTTCAGTTTTGCTGCTCCTGCAATGCCCTTTACTACATCCTGATGGGCACTGTATGTCACCCCCTGGCCAGAGACAAAAAGCTGTTAAACTGGAGTCTTGTTATAATAGCACATTCAAGGGTAGATGTAATAAGAGTAGGAAACCTCAGTGAGGGAGGGGTCCATCACCCATTTGCAAAATGATTACTTTTTATCTGCTAGACTATATGCCCTCCCCTTCTGGTGAGATCAGGAAAGAACGTCTGTGAACTTAACCAGGTTTCTCATTACTTACTTGCAGACCTTGATGGAGGCCTATTTTCTCTGCTGTAACATGGTCCCCTCTCTCCTTGTTTCTGGTGTGGCCCTCCTACCCCATCTCTCTTATTCATAATCCTTGCAATTACTGTGTTACATAGGTTTACTTTTGAGTGTCTCAATGTGGTCTGGGTGAGTTTGGTACTAGGAGCCACCTATTAGGGAGTACATACGGCGCTTAATTTTCTGGGTTTGGGATACTTCACTTAATATAATTGTTTCTAATGACATCCATTTCCCAGCAAATTCCAGTAATTCATCATTTTTGATGGCTGAGTAGTACTCCATTGTATAGATATACCACAGTTTCCTTATCCACTCATCAACTGTTGGACATTTAGGTTGATTCCATGACTTTGCTATTGTAAACAGTGCTGCTATGAACATGGTCGAGCTTGTGCTATCGAGGCGAACCTCTGTTGCATGGGGGGGGGTATTCCCAAAAGTGGGATAGCAGGGTCATATGGCATTTCAATCTTTAATTTCTTTAAGAATCTCCAGACGGATCGCCAGAGTGGCTGGATGAGCCTGCATTCCCACCAACAATGTAGGAGAGTTCCCCTCTCTCCACATCCTCTCCAGCATTTGTCGTTGTTTGTATTGTGGATTTTTGCCATCCTGACCGGGGTGAGATGATATCTCAGGGAAGTTTTGATTTGTATTTCCCTGATGGCGAAGGAAGTGGAGCATTTTTTAAGATATTTATTAGACATTTTAATTTCATCCCTGGTAAAGTTTCTTTGAAGTTCCAGGGCCCATTTTTTAATTGGGCCAGTGTTTTCCTGGGAGTTTAGTTTTCTAAGTTCTTTGTGCACTCTGGACAGTAGAGCTCTGTCAGATATGGGGTTAGTGAAGATTTTCTCCCATTCTGTGGGTTGCCTTTGAGCTCGTGTTAACAATCTCTTTATCTGAACAGAAGCTCTTTATTTTCACAAGATCCCAACTGTTGAGAGTTGGTAGCAGTGACTGTGCCATTGGATGTCTGTTTAGGAAGTGTTGGCCTAGCCCAATCAGCTCGAGGGAGTTCCCTATCCTTTCAACTATGGTTTTTAAAGTCTCTGGCCTTAAATCAAGGTCCTTGATCCATTTGGAATTAAGTCTTGCACATGGTGACAAGTATGGGTCCAGCTTTAATCTTCTGCATGTGGAGATCCAGTTTTGCCAGCACCATTTGTTGAAGATGCTGTTCTTTTTCCATTGGATTCTTTGGGCCCCTTTGTCAAAGACCAAATGGCTGTATTTTTGTGGGCTTATATCTGGGTCTTCAACCCTTATCCATTGATCTTTGTGTCTATTTTGGAGCCAGTACCAGGCAGTTTTTATAACTATGGATTTGTAGTATAAACTAAGGTTTGGTATGGTAATACCTCCAGCAGTGTTTTTGTTACTCAGGATTGTCTTTGCTATCCTGGGTCTTTTGTGCCTCCATATGAATTTTGAGATTATTTGGTCAACTTCTTTAAAGAATTGCTTTGGGATTTTAATTGGTATAGCATTGAATTTGTATATTGCCTTTGGTAGGATGGTCATTTTTACAATGTTGATTCTACCAATCCAGGAACATGGGAGGTCTTTCCACCTTCTGGTGTCTTCTGCTATTTCTTTCTTTAGGGTTTTAAAGTTTTCATTGTAAAGGTCTTTTACCTCCTTGGTTAGGTTTATACCAAGGTATTTCATTTTTTTAGGGGCTATAGTAAATGGGATGGTTTCTCTCAAGGCTTTTTCACTTCTTTCATTCTGGGCATATAGGAAGGCCTCTGACTTTTGCACATTTATTTTGTATCCTGCCACCCTGCTGAACTTCTCAATTAGTTCCAGGAGCTTCCTGGTGGAGTTTTTGCAATCACTCAGGTATAAGATCATGTCATCTGCAAATAGGGATAGCTTGACTTCTTCCTTGCCGATTTGAATCCCTCTTATGTCCCTTTCTTGTCTTATGGCTTCAGCTAAGACTTCAAGTACAATATTGAATAGAAGTGGTGAGAGTGGACAGCCTTGTCTAGTTCCTGATCGAAGTGGGAATGCTTCCAATTGTTCCCCATTGAGCATAATCCTTGCTGTGGGCTTGTTGTATACAGCTTTTATTATATTGATAAAGGTTCCTTTCATTCCTACAGTCTCTAGCGTTTTGATCATAAAAGGCTGTTGGATTTTGTCAAAGGCTTTTTCTGCATCTATCGAGAGTATCATGTGGTCTTGGACTTTGGACTGGTTTACATGATGAATTACATTTATTGACTTGCGTATGTTGAACCAACCTTGTGTGCCGGGGATAAAGCCTACTTGGTCCCCGTGAATGATCTTTTTGATATGTTTTTGAATTCGATTTGCTAAGATTTTGTTGAGAATCTTTGCATCTGTGTTCATCAGAGAGATCGGCCTATAGTTTTCTTTTTTAAGTGAATTTTTATTAGGTTTTGGGATTAAGACAATATTAGCTTCATAGAAGGAATTTGGTAGTGTTCCTTCCTTTGCTATTTGATGGAACAGTTTAAGGAGTATTGGTGTTATTAACTCCTTAAATGTCTGGTAGAATTCTGTGCTGAATCCATCTGGCCCAGGACATTTTTTAGTGGGAAGATTCGAGATTACTTCTTCAATTTCCTTGTATGTTATAGGACTATTTAAATAATTCACAACTTCCTGATTCAATTTAGGTAGGTTGTGTTTACTTAGAAATTCACCCATCTCTTTTGTGTTGTCAAACTTCACAGAGTACAAGTTTTTGAAATATGATGTTATAATTCTCTGGATTTCTTGGGTATCCGTAGTGATAACTCCATGTTCATTTCTAATTTTGTTAATTTGGGTTTTCTCTCTCTTGCTTTTGGTTAGTTTAGCTAGGGGTGTATCAATCTTATTGATTTTTTCAAAGAACCAGCTTTTTGACTGGTTGATTTTTTTCTATTGTTTTCTTAGTCTCGATTTCAGATATTTCTCCCCTTATTTTGCTAATCTCCTCTCTTCTACTACTTTTGGGATCAGATTGCTCAAGTTTCTCCAAAGCCTTAAGCTGCATCGTTAAATTATTTATTTCTGATATTTCCATTTTTCTGATGTAGGCATTAAGAGCTATGAACTTACCTCTTAGAACAGCTTTCATTGTGTCCCAGAGATTTTGGTAAGTTGTATTTTCATTTTTGTTCACTTTCAGGAAATCTTGAATTTCCTGTTTAATTTCTTCCTGAATCCAGTTCTCATTCAGCATCATATTGTTAAGTTTCCAGGAGTTAGTGTATTTTCTCTTTTTTGTTGTGTTGTGGATGTCCAGCTTTAGGCTGTGGTGGTCTCATAGGGCACAGGCTAGAATTTCTACTTTTTTGTATTTGTGTAGATTCATTTTGTGGCCCAATATGTGATCTATTTTGGAGAAAGTTCCGTGTGCTGCTGAGAAAAATGTGTATTCTTTGGTGCGTGGGTGAAAAGTTCGGTAGAGATCTGTAAGGTCCATTTCAGTAAGGGTTTGGTTAAGCTCCAAAGTGTCTCTGTTAAGCTTTTGACCTGTTGATCTATCCCATGTTGAGAGGGCTGTGTTGAAATTCCCGAGAATTATCGTTTGCTTTAGACGCTGTAGTGTTTTCTTAATGAATGTGGAGGGGCCCATATTGGGTGCATATATGTTCAGTATTGTGAAGTCTTCCTGGTGAATTGTACCTGTGACTAAAATGTAGTATCCATCTGTGTCTCTTATGATTTTCTTTGGTTTGAAGTGCACTTTGTCTGAAAGCATAATTGCTACCCCTGCCTGTTTCCTGGTTCCATTAGCTTGCAAGATTTTGGACCAGCCTTTCATTCTTAGGTCGTGCCTATCTTTTGTGGTGAGATGAGTTTCCTGAAGGCAGCAGATTGTTGGATTGTGGTTTTTAATCCAAGTTTGTAATCTATGTCTCTTAATCGGTGAGTTAATGCCGTTGACATTTAATGTTATAATGGAGAAATTATTTTTAATTCTGGACATTTTTTATGTTTAGTAGATTTTGTAAGCATGTTGTTTGATATTTATAGTTTGGTGGTATTATACTTCCCTTCTGTCCTCCTGGATACGCTTGTTCTTTTCTTCAAGCTTGAGTATCAGTTCTAGGATTTTTTGAAGGCCTGGTTTGGTAGACATGTATCCCTTCAAGTTGTCTTTGTGCTGGAAAACTTTTCTTTCTTCCTCAATCATGACAGATAGTTTTGCAGGGTATATCAGTCTGGGTTGGCATTTTTGCTCATTTAATACTTGAAGTATGTCTCTCCAAGCTCTTCTTGCTTTTACTGTTTCCATTGAGTAGTCATTTGTTATTCTAATAGGTTTACCTTTAAAAGTGACTTGCTTTTTTTCTCTTGAAGCTCTCAGCACCCTTTCTTTGTCTTGAATGTGGAGTGTTTTGAGTATTATTTGCAGTGGCGATTTTCTATTTTGGTCATATCTGTTTGGAGTGCGAAATGCCTCTTGTATTTGGATAGGCCTCTCATTCTTTAGTTGTGGGAAGTTTTCATTTATGATGAATTGAAATATTTCCTCAGGTGTGGTATTTTGGGATTCTTGTTCTGGTATTCCATGAATGCGCATGTTAGGCTTCTTCAGGGTGTCCCATATTTCTTGAATGCTCTTCTCCAGTATCTTTTTGGCTTTAACAATCTCTTCCATTGAGCTGGTTAATTCTCCTACTTTGTCTTCAAGATCTGAGATTCTATTTTCTGCCTCATTTGTTCTGCTGATAAGACTCCTTGTTGAGTTTTGGGTTGAAGATAACTTATCTCTTGGTTCAATTTTAAACTCTGCCTGAGACTGTTTTATCTGCTCTATACCTATTTTTGTTTCTTGAACTGTTTTTCTCAACTCCTCCAGGTTCCTGTTGTGTTCCTGTTCAAAGTGGTTGACAAGGTTATTTAACTCTTCTCGGATTTCCTCTTTCATATTATTAATCATGGTAATGATCATACTCTGAAAGTCGTTATGTTGGGTCTGGCTTTCATGCTATTTTCTATGGATTTGTTCTGGTCGCAATCCATCGTTATGGGATTGATTCTTTTGATGGGAGATTGTTCTTCTTGGGTTTTGTTTCTCGTGGATCTGCACTTTGACTTGTACGTTGTTGTTTTGTTTTTTAGGACCTTTCAGTTTCTGTGTGTTTTTCACTGAACCGATGTAGTTGGTATTGTTACACCTGTCAGTTGTTATTAGTGCTTGCCTTGGATTGGGTATGTTTGTGTATTGGTATTGTTATATCCTAGATGAGACTACTAGGATGTTAGTACATCAGTTAAGTAACCAGGGGATGAATATAAGTATGGTAGTGCACTTTTACAATCTAGTGTCTTGGTGAAATGTGAGGGTGGGTCGTGTACTCCCTGGAGTTGTATGTTTTTGGGGTGGCTGTATGAGGAAGCTGACCTACAACATTGATACTAGAAAGGATCAGTAAGGTGAGAGAAAAGAAAAAAAAAAAAGGTTTACTTATCTTTGGGCTGGATGTGAAGAGTCTCACATGTGGTACAATGGTTGTAGTGAAGTCCAGATGTATGGCCTGTGTTCTCTTTGTTCCTTAGAGTTTTGCTTGAGTTTCCTTTGGACTCTATTGAATTCCAAGTAGCAGTGTGTCTTCCGTGGACACGTGCGTAGGTCCCCGGTGGGCCAGAGAGGCAGAGGGTCTGATGTTGATGGCAGAATTCTTCACCTGCGACCTGGGGGGGGCGGAGGGGTGCGGGGGCGGGAAGGCACGAGGGGCTGGTGTCCGGGGCGGGGCCCCGGAGGCTAAGCCGGCGGCCACGCGAGGGTGCTGCTGGCCGGGCGGCTCGGCTCCGGGGTGGGGGGCTGGGCTGGGAGGGGCTCTCTCTCACCTGGGCGCTGGTCGGGGTTCGGCGCGGAGGGGGGGCTGGGGGCAAAGCCGGCGGTCGTGCGCGGGTGCTGCTGGCCGGGCGGCTCCAAACTAAATTTCTTTTGATGAGAAATATTAAGGTTGTACTTAAAGAACACATTGAATATTCAAAATAACTGTATAAGAGACTTACTATGGTATCCACTTTGGCAGCATATGTACTAAAATTGGAACAATACAGAGAAGATTAGAATGGCCCCTGTGCAAGGATGACACACAAATTCATGAAGTATTCCATATTTTTAAAAGAAAAAAGAGACTTACTATGGTCAACAGTCTATGGAATTTTAAAATGTTATCTCAAGATCTTTCTAAAAATTCTCTAAGGAAAGAATTAGAATCTCTGATTAATAAGAAAATAGAAGCTCAAATGTGACATGTATTTTGATGAGTATCACAAGGTAGGATTTGACTTTAAATTTATAATTCATCGGTGGATTACTCTATTTCCAGAGCATAAAACCATATCCACAAGATACAGATACTGTGCTAGTTAGTTTATAACCATAAATAAAATACTGTGTTGGTTATGTTATTGATGTTACATATGTCTAAAAACTAAGATTCTTTAGTTTAACCTGCATTCTCTGTAATCCTTGTACTATCCCCTGTTGGAGTCTCAAGAATACTCATTACTTAAATTAAGCCAGTTACTTCATTGGCCTATAGTTATGTGTGTTTTGATTGCTGAGATTTTACTTATTCTCTGTTTTCCTTTACCTGCCCATCAGCACCCACATTCCAACTTTCTCCAGAGCAGTTTGTCTGGAGAATTCTGACTTCCTGTGTCCTCTCTCAGAGATCTGAGTCAACCAGATTAGCGCCTGAATTGTGTATAATAATAATAATTTGGGTTTTTTATTGTAATGTATCTTATTTATTTCTTTTGATTGTAAATTTAGTAAGCAAGATCTACCTTACATTTTTCTGTTTTCTTTTCTTGCCCAGCTCTTCTGTAACACAGAGTAGATACTTCATAAACAGTGATTAATATAACTAATATAAAATACAGGTTTTTTTTTTAACTGGAATCTTCCAAGATAAGATTATCCTTGAGACCCACAGTTACTGCTGTTTATCTTAATGTGAATCTAGACATTCCTAATAATCTGTTTTGATAATGACCAAAAAGGACTTAAATACATACAAAAATAATATGTTCATATTTGCCTTTGTTGCCTCTCTTGTCTTAGATAAAAAGCCAGAAGCCTCTGTCAACCATTCCACCTCTGAAAATAAGAGTTTTATCATGGAGCAGATCCCAACACCAACTCAGAATATTTTCTCAGCCTCATCTGCTAGGAGAGTGAGTACTTCAGAATTGATTTGGAATTGCATTTTACTTTACTACAATAATACACATTTAGAAAGGCCTCAAAGATATAGTCTTGCAAAGCAAGAGATATATACATGCCTGTTGTAGACTCCCATAACAAAATGACTTAAACAACAGAATTTGCTTATTAGAATTCTGGATGCTGGAAAGTCCCAGATCAATGTGCTAGCCAATTCATTTCTTTGTAAAGGGTTTCCTTCCTGGCTTGAAGATGCCCTCCTTGCTATGTCTTAGCATAATGGAGAAAACATTGGTATCTCTTACTCTTACAAAAGTATCGGCTATGTGGGGAATAGCCCCATCCTTTGACTTCACTTAACCTTGTCACTTCATCATAGATGCAGTCTTCAAATGTAGTTATGCTGCTTGAAGCTTCAACATGAGTTTTAGAGGAGCACAGAGATTGGGTCAATAATAACATTGTCAAAGGAAAATCTTGTAATATCATCACAAACAAAAATTTGATTATAAATGTGTTAAGATAATAAGATGAAAGCAGTCTGGGACCAAAGAAATTGTCTTTTTTCTGTGTTTTTTTTTTTTTATATCAGAAGCTAAGATAAATATATGAAAAGTTTAGAGTGGGCTAGGAAGATATATAGCATAAAGAATTAATTGTTTTAATGAAAATTCTGTTTTCTCTACTTCTTTCTAAAAAGTCTACTCCCATGGGTATGGTCTTTATGCTTTATGATGGGTAAAGGGCAAAAGAAGAAAAATACTTACTGACATAGCAGAGGCACTTCTGCTGCAATTTCATTCAGGCCTCTCAGAAGCTGCAGGTCCCTAGTCATTAAGACATGTGAATGGCGAGGTAAAGCTCTTATTTGAATAGATGGGAATCAAGCTATTGAAAAAGTTTTGTGGTTTTTGAGATATTAATTGATTCTGTTAGTTCCTCGTGAATTAGAAAGATGGGCTTATAGTATGCTTATAGAAATGAAGAAAGAAGGCGTGAGTACATATTTAATTTTTTATTTCTAGACCCTAAGAAAGACACTGTTGCCTGATATTCCAAGGACCAGTAACACTTTAAATACCCTCAATTGGTCTTTGTGATGCCAGGTTATGACTTTTCCTACTTTTGTTGTTGTTGTCTAAGGATTGAACTATGTGCTAGGCAGGTATTCAACCACTGAACTGTTTGCTCAGTCCCTTTCCCTGTTTTATAATTAAAGACAATATAAATTGTTTATTGAGTGGACTTTGTGAGAAGGGTACTGAGAATGGAATGTAGGGGCTCTCATATGTTAGGCTGAGCTATATTTAGACTGAAGATTTCCTCTTTCCCCTGTTCTGTGTGTGTTTTGAGGCAGGGTGTTGCATAGCCCAGGCTTGCCTCAAATTCACTCTGTTATCAAAATTACCTTGAATTCCTGATTCACCTGTCTCCACCTCCCAAGCACTGGGACTACAAGCATGTATTGCTATGCCCACCGAAGCTTTCTTTTCTGAATTTAAAAATTCTTTCTTCTTTTTAGTAAAATCAAAGTAGAGGTTAGTGAGTTATTATCTCCTTAAAAAATGTTCTTCCTAGGCAGAATAAGAAAAGTGACCTCCTTTTCACTTATTTTTCCTCTTAATCTCGTGACCAATGAAATATAAAACTGCCTAACATCAAATAAATTATTTTAAAATAATCACAATTTTTATAGTGTTGCCTTTATTTTTATTAGTATTAACTTATTATAGTACCTTCAGATATATTTATTATATTAGCTCATTCTAATATTTACAGACTATGAATATTAAAGGGAGGAATTAAGTTCATTATAACCATTTTACAGTAAGCATACCGAGGCCTAGAAAAGGAAAATATGTTTTTTCAGATTCCCCAGCAAGTCAGGAGAAAATAAGTCACTAGAGCACAACCTCCTGTGCTGATTGCTTAAGGAGAGTAAATGGAATTTTCTTTCTTAGAGCAAGTCTGTTGGGTGGAAACACTGGGTTAAAAATTGGGAGTCCATTGTTGGCTTCAAAGATAGAGAGCCGAGACAGGTGACTAGTATCTACCAAGTGAGGAGAGTCTGTGGCAGCAAGTCTGCCATGGATCCTTTCTTCTGGTATTTTCTTATGCTGCCTCACTACATTTCCTAAATGTGGAAAGTGCAAGTAGACTGAAGCAGAATGAATCATCTGGACCTTTTTTTCCCTTTTTTTCCCTCTTTCTTTACAGTTTTCCTCTAGTCTTTTTAACAGGCCAGAAGTGCCCAAAGATGAGTCTCCTTCTTCATGGAGATTGGGTCTCAGAAAAACTGGCAGTCACAACATGCTAAGTGAAGTGGCCAATTCCAGGGAAGCTTTAAGGGACCGAGGCTCTTCCATCTATCGCTCTTCCTCAAGCCCTCGGATCTCCGCCCTGCTGGAAAGCAAAGACAAGGTGCCTTTGGAGGGGTGGGACAGGGGATTCTAAGGCAGTATTCTTTTTTTTTTTAATGAATTTTTTTTAGAATTTCATACTTGGATATAATGAATTTATGATATTTTCACACTTTTATTTCTAATCCTATTCCCCTCACACTCTTTTCCCATTACAGTCTTTCTTCTTCCTGGCCAGTCTCCCTCCTATTTTCTTATCTTTCACATGTGTGCTCCACTGGGTTTCATCTGGGTTTCCATTGATGACATGTGCCTGAGTAGCTGGTGAGGCATGAATCGTACATCAGTGGGTATACCATTGAAGAAAGCAGCTTCCTTTCCCTCAGCATTAACCCTTATTAATCTCTCTCAAGAAGGTATGGGGCCTTTTGAGATCTTTCCTCTTCCATGAGGAAATAATGATAGGACAAATTTTGTGCAGTGAATTCATGGTTGCAACATCCCCGTTATATCCAGGAGAACATGTCTGGTCACAGCTCTCCATCCTTCAGACTCTTACAGTCTTACCACCACTTCTTCCATGATGTTCCTGAGTTTTGGGATAGGGGTTTAGATGTCCTGTTTAGAATCAGTCAGTCTTCAGTCATTTATTTTTTGCACTTTAGTCATTTTTTTTTTGTACTTTGGCCAGTTGTGATTTTCTATAATAAATACACTGCAAAATAAAACTTTGAGTCCAAAAGAAAAGGTTGAGTGCTAAGAGAACCCTCAATCTATGGATATAATGACAAATTTTTAAAAGGCAGTTTGATACCGTGTCTTTTTATCTAAACCATAATAGTTTGCCCTCCCTCCCCTCCCCCCAGGGCCTATGTCCTCCTCCCCTTTCATAGGTTCTTTTTTTTTTATTTATTTAATTGTGCGTGCGTGCGTGTGTGTGTGTGTGTGTGTGTGTGTGTGTGTCTGTGCGTGCACGCGCGCGCGTGTGTAGAACTACGGGCGAATTTGGGAACCACCATGGACGCCTCCACCTCCTTGTTTATTCTGCCCCAGGATTCACAGGCTCCACCCTACCAGGACCAGAAGCGCAGGCCGCCCCCACTTCCGCCTGGCGTCTATATGTGGGGTCTAGGATCCGAACTCAGGACCTTCCACCTGCAAGGCAGAGGCTTAACCCCTGAGCCACCTCTCCAGCCCCCTTTCATAGGTTCTTGTCCTAGTTTACAGTACATAGAAAAGCAGGCCTGGAGGATTATCCATTTAGCTAGGCTGACTGACTGACAGCTCCCAAGCTCCATCTCTCTTCATCTCCCAATGCAGGGTTATGGGCACATGTAGTATGAGTGATAGGATTTGAACTCAGGTTTCATGTTTGCATAGCAGTTGCTCTTGTTCTTTGTGCCATCTATTTATTATTTATTTGTTTGTTTTCATTAAGACAGGTTGGCTGAAACTTGCCCTATAGCCCAGGCTGGCTTCATGCTTACAATTCAACTGCCTCAGTCTCTCAAGTACTGGGATTATAGGTGTGCCAACATACTCTACCTAGAAAAAATTTTGAACTTGTTATTTTTCACTTGTAGAGAAGTATGATCAAGCTAGCTTCACAAGTTGTTCATTCCTGTATTCATCAAAGGTAAACTTAGCTCTACATTTTACTGGGCTCACTTACAATCTCTTACTGTCTTCCTTTTCTGGAGAAGACTCATAGGGGTGAGGCCTAGTGGTTGGTTTAACTCTGCCACATTTTGTTGTGTATGTTCCTCACTAAGGAAGTTGAATTCCTTCTTTCCTTCCTTCCTTCCTTCCTTCCTTCCTTCCTTCCTTCCTTCCTTCCTTCCTTCCTTCCTTCCTTCCTTCCTTCCTTCCTTCCTTCCTTCCTTCCTTCTCTCTCTCCTCTCTTTCTCTCTCCCTTTTCTCTCTCTCTTTCCTCTGTGTGTGTATGTGTGTGTGTGTGTGTGTGTGTGTCTGTGTGTGTGAATATTGTGTGTGCCTGTGGAGGCCCAAGGATGACTTTCGGAATCACCCTGGATTGCTTCTACTTTCTATTTGTTTTTTTCTGGGGGTTTTCCAGGCTCTGACTCCCAGGACAAGAACTACAGGTCATCACTATTTCTGCCTGGCATTTTTAACGTAGGATTCAGGATCTGAACTCAGGCCTTTTTGCTTACAAGGCAGAAGCCTAATCCCTGAGTCATCTCTCCAGCCTCAGGAAGTTGAATTTCAAGGAAAATATATGACGACTAAGTCAGGCTTATTCCATCAAAAACCGTAGAGAGGAGCTGCTTGTAGCTTTTCAAATTCCCTTTCTTGCTTAGCTGTGCTGCCGATTTGTATAATCTGTGCTTTATTGGATTGTTCTGACTTTTCTCTTGATAATTATTCCCCTCCACATGGGATTTTAATGGGAGGAATAAGTTTTTGAAAGCTAGCCTTTTGTTTTGCTACTCAAAGTAGAATTAGTGCTGAATTCAGATAGGAGATTTTGTAACTGTAGTTAAGTTCCTCTGGTTTTGTAGATTTAAGACCAGATCTCACTATTATGGCCTTGGCTGGTCCTGACCTTGAAGTCTTCCTGCCAATGCCTGGCTAAGTTCTGCTTGGGTTTTTTTGTTTGTTTGTTTTTTACCAAAAATGTCTTATACTATATTAAGAATGTCATTTTGTGTTTTACATGTTCATATTTTATAGGAAAGAGAAAACAAAAGCTATTTAAATACACTAACACCCCGGCGCCTCAGCAGCACAAATGACACTGAAGAAAAGGAGAACAGGTAATTCTAACAGAGGAAGAAAGATCATTTCTTCCAGCACTTCTAGGCCTAGTGATCTAACCATTACTCCTCTGCCCCTTTCCAGCATGTGCTCAGCATGCTATAGATAGATTGTTCCTTCTCAGAATATCTCTCAGACCTTACAATCCCTGCTTTGCCTTTAAATTGTAACTCCAACTTAGATATTATTTCCCTGACCCTTCCAAGTATGAGTTGATTTTAGTCACCCACTATATTCTGTAAAGAGGTTTTGTAAAGATATCAAAGGCACACCTTTTCTCAAGATCCCCTCATGCCTAGCACACTGCTTCTACATAGTAAACACTGAAAATAATATTTACTTTAATTGAGCAGCTTTTAATTTGTAAAAAGGTAAAACCTAAAGCCTTCCTAACTTGTTAAGATAAACAATGGGGATTTTTAAAGTATCACTGCATTTTAGGGAAAAGCCTAATCTAGAACCTTTCTTTTGAAGATATTCTCTTCTAACATGCCTATTGGAACTTCAACTCAGGCTAAACCCAGAGATAAATCTGCATTTTAACAGAATTCTTCTAGCTGACTCAAATACACATTAAAGTTTGAGGAGGATTGCTGTAGGGAATGTATGTAGCGTGGAGGCCTACAACCTCTCATTATGGACCCAATTTTTTCATTGTGGACACCAAAATCCTACTATATTAATTATTTCCTAAATTTTTTTTATTTATAGTCTTACAGAGGCACCCAGTAAACCTTCCTTAGCTTTCTCCTTCCGTAGCGACCTTTTCCTATGGTGATAGACCTGCTACTGGGGGACTTTTTTTTTTTTTTTAAGGTGTAAAGGTTTTTTTTAAATGTGAAATTAGGTAGAATAATTTTATTATCAGTAAATTTGTTTAAAGTCCTTCACTGTTGTTCACTGAAGTGGTTCTTCAAGAAAGCCCTGCTGGAGGAGCTGATGATTAGTCCAGTTGTGCCACCACCTCTTTCAAGATCCCAGCTGAATTAATAACTTCAGAATCTCCATCTGACATCCAGTTCTTGAAATCACATTCAGGATCATATTAATTAGCAGAGATGATCTGCTTCTCCATTGCTTAGCAACCTAGAAATAATGTAAATAAAATTTATAGTTCTGAAGTGCTTATACTTAGCATATGGGGTCTGGTCACATTCGCTCCTAGAGACAATACCAAGTGGACTTAGGGTACTACGGTATTTCTAGTCACACAAACTGCAATCTAGGAAAAATATGGAACACTTCACGAATTTGCATGTTATCCTTGTGCAGGGGCCATGCTAATCTTCCCTGTATCATTCCAATTTTAATATATGTGCTGCCGAAGCGAGCACTAGTGGGGGACTTATTATAAGGCGTTTTTAAAATGAGGATCAAAAGCGACTTCTCATCACACAAGGGTGAGGGATTTTGCGTTAGAATGTGCTGGTTTTGACACTGATAGAAGAGAGTAGACAGTACTGTTCATGCTCTGCACAGAAAATACTATCACTTGATGGATGTGCTTATTTCTTTAGCATGCTACAGTTCACATTCAGGTTTTCTCTATGCTTGTAAATTGGTGGTAGGAATTGGTGTTTATTTATTTTTCTTCCATGCCTCTACAGAGAATCAGCTGTTAATCTAGTGAGGAGTGGCTCCCATACCCGGCAGCCATGGAGAGATGAAGCAAAGGCAAATGAAACACCACAGACAATTGCTCCTTCTACCTATGTGTCAACCTACTTGAAAAGGTACCGGCTGCAAAGGGGTAGATGACTTTCCTTTGCTCTGGTCATGGGAATATGGGTAATAATTGCATGCTTTTTATATCCAGTTAGCAACACAAAAATGAATCGACAAATGATTTGCTTTTAGATTTCTTAGGATTAACACTGTGACTAATTTAAAATTAAAATTAACTTGTTCCCTTTAATAACTGAATTAAAGGTAATTTAAAAATCCTCACCATAGACCTATTTCCTTCTTCTCTATTAAAATCTTTAGTCATAAGTAGCAACTAGTAATCTCTGGGCAAGACTAAATTTAAGATACCCTTGCCCAGGAGCTCACTTTCCCTTTTCTAAAACTAGAGTAGTTTTCATCACAAATTGCATTTTTGTGGGAAAGAAGGGAGGGAGGGAGGAAGAAAATACCACAAGGTGGAAAGGGGTGGGAAGTGGGAACAATTTTCTGTTGCATTAAAGACATTTCATTATTGAGCCTGTTAATTTAGGGACTTGAGTTGTTTTTTTTTTATGACTTTAATGGCCCTCAGATCCATCAAGATGTGAAACTCGCAAGTTTGGTGCAGAGAAGGTACATGGGTTTCCTATTTTCTCATCTGTATTTCCTTTTCTGCAATTATTTTCTTTGCCACAAGCTAGCCAGCAAGCAAAGCACTTCTGCCAAAACCATTAAGCTACAAGATACATGTAATTAATGTTTTGATTTGAACTTTGCTGCTGATGTGGAAGAATCTGTTTTTCATGCTTACTTGGAATTCTTTCTTCACTTCGACTTTGCCTTTCCAGCTGCTTCTTCATGCTTTCATCATTCAGTTTTCTAGATGATTGGCTGGCTACCTTAGAAACAGGATTTGACTGTAGATTATATGGGCATATTAGTTATTTTGGATCAAAACTTCCCATGTTGAAATGTGGGAAATAAACTATGAAACAGCCACAGTTACCTTTTAATTCTTTAGTTCTGCAAATATGTCCTGAGAAAGGGCTCAACTCTGAAAGTATACAAGTACAGCTCAGTGATCTCAGTGACTTGAGATAAATGATAGATAGGTAGATAGGTAAGTAGGTAGATGATAGGTAGATAGATAGATAGATAAAGATAGATGATAGATTGATGCATAGATGATAGATTGATAGATGATAGATTGATAGATGATAGATATAGATGAAAGATAGATGATAGATGATATAGACAGATGATAGATAGATAGATAGATAGATAGATAGATAGATAGATAGATAGAGATAGAGAGATAGATAGAGAGATAGAGGTGGGCGGATAGATGTAGGTCTCATGTAGCCCAGGCTGGTCTCAAGTTCACTGTGTAGCTGAGGAGGACTTAGAATTTTTTATCCTGCATGTACCTCCTGATTGCTGGGATGACATGTGTGCATTACCACACTGGTTCATGAAATGTTGGAGATTGAACCCAAAGCTGAGTGAGTGGTAGGCAAGCACATTACCAACTAAGCTACCTCCTTAGCCCACTATCTCTTTCTTATATAAACCAGATGTTTGGGGTTTTATGCGGATGTCACCTATTTATCTTAAAAGACCTTGGTTTATTCCTGACAGTCAAATCCAAAATTTAATAATAATAATAATAATAATAATAATAATAAAACTTTTCTAGAGAAATTAGATCCTGGATCTAGGAAAGAGCGAACTGAAATTTGGTTTCCAGGCATGGAGTTATTTTTGAGTGACATTGATTTTCATGACACAGATCACCAGCAAATGGGCAAAATTATGGTGATTAGAGAAGGGAAAAAGGCTGTCTCTATTTAGGGTGCAAAGTGTGCTTAATTATATGAACACTTTTTGATAATAGATATATGACTTTCTTGATTCCTTAGATTTCCCAAACTCATCTTCTGTGACCCTACAGTACGTTTTTATTTTTACAAAGTCTTGCGATCTTCTCAAGAAGAATTACTGTATGCCATCATCATTTAACAAAATAAAATACAAAAAGGAATGTTATTCTTCAGCTGAACTTTGGTATACTTCAGTTTTCCTATATCATCTCTTACCTATAACTGATTTCATACTGTCCAGTAAATGTCTCTTTTCCAGAGACGGTTCACAGCTTTCTGTGATCACCCCCTAAGTATCACATTGCTATTATAGCCAGGAAGTATTGTTAAGAATCTTGACCCAAATAATTTCTGCAGCAATTGAGATAGTTCTTACCTATCTTCAGTTGAAGCAAAAAATGAGGTCCTTTTTATTGCCCACAGAGTATTACTCTGTAGACTTTAAGCTTTAAATCCTTCTAAAGGCAGCCCTGTAATTCTCAAAGTCATATTTTCCCCTACAGAGCTTCTTTAATCTTTTCTTTTTATTTGTAAGTCTTTAAAACCTCTTCCAATTATCTGGCCTTTCTTCTGCTTCTGCAGTGTTATTTCTCTGTCATATAGACAATTCGGGTTGCATGATTTGGGTCCTTGAATTTGTTGGGGATTTTTTTTTCTTCTATTAGAGTTATTTATCCTTTCTTGTATCATATTCTACTTTCCTGCTTTCCCTTGTTAAATGTCATCTCTCCTCTTTCACTCTTTTGGATGGCTGACCAAAAGATCATCCTTTAAAGAGTGATGATTGCTTCAGTCTTGGATGATTGCCTGCTTGCTGCCAAGACCCAGTGCCAGCTGGAGCTGGTTACTCCACTTCACAGTTGTCATCCCCTCTCTTTGGCCTACATTCCTTTCGAGTGCATAATCTGGGTGGGAAGGTGGTGCTGGGAATGGTGAGTGAGCAGCATGTCTGAGAAAGTGACTGTGTGCTGTTTTGCAGTGCTTCATTTGGTAAAAGTAGTGACCCCACAAGTCCCTACATTTCAGCCAATCGCAATTCATCTCCTGCTACCTCACCCATTACCATTGGTTCATCTACCTCTCGGGGCACCCAATGGCAACCTGCCTCTTCTTGCCCTGCACCAATCAGTGCAAACACTACTGCATCTGTGCAACAAGTCAGGTAAGGCTTCTTGGAGCCATTTGAGTTGCAGTCAAACAAATTAATGCACCTGGAAACATATGAGATTTAAAACAGATTTATCGAAGCAAGTTTGGTTTCTTTTGTAAGCATCTATATATTAATGGGGACACTTTTGTTTTGACTTTTACTAGCCAGACAACAATTGCTTGCTTAATATTATAGGATCTGTGTCATTTACTTGGTACTCATCGATCAACTGAAAATAACTGCTTTTATCTCTTAGCCTCCTTTCCAGTTGTGATTACACTTTTTAAGTATTACACCTGTTGTGGTAAATTGTAGATTAAAAATATACTATGTTTTGTTTATATTAACTTTCTAATAGTCATGAGTAGAAATTTTATGTATGCAGTCATTTGGGAAGATGACATACAAACCTAAATCAGAAGTAAAGTTAACTCATGTTCCAAAAGCCTCCTACAATTTTCTAAGAATTCCAGCTAATTAGTATTTTCTTAGGACTATGGGAAGGAAGAGATTTATATTTGCCTAAACTGAATTCTGGAGGTGTTATCTTTTTTGGTTTTGTTAAAAGATATTCTACAAATTATCATTATAGATAAAGGAACCAAGCACAGGAGGGCTGGAGAGTCTGGCTCAGTAGTTCAGCACTTGGATAGTATGCCTAAGACCCTGGGTTAACTCCCTGTCCTAGCGAAAAATACATTGAACTCTATTTTGTGACAGGCATCAGATTTAGGTATGTAAAAATGATGTTGGTGTTACTCACACATTATAGAAATTCCTCACAATAGTGCTTCAAATAAAATAAGGATTATAGTTTTTCTTATAAAGCCTCCAAATGGAGCAAAGACAGTATTGAAACTCTAATCATGGTATTTACAATCTATACAGGAAGCAGGAGGAAAAAGGGTAGTTGGCAAGGAGAGAATACCTTTGAACTGATAATATTCTCAGAAGCACTAATTCTTTGCTGATGTGCCAATAGATATTTCCAGCAACCAGAAGACCTTGGAAGGTGTGGCTTTTCAGTATATTCAATACATTGTTGGTCTCCAAAATGTCAGTTACCTGCTAATAAAGCAGAAAGAGACAGTATCAGTTAACTCCTACCTCTGGCACACTCATTATTTATAGTTTCATAGATAGTTCTCCAATGTATGAAGTATTGGCTTTTATTTTGAGGTCAAGAAACACATCAAAAGTTTAATCATTGCCTAATTTTATGTAGCTATTGAGGAACTGAGGCAGGATTTAAACCCAGATTTGATCATTGTAAAACTTGCCTATTTTGTGACAAGTTTGTATGGCATTTTACTTGCTTCTTTAGCTATTGTACACACCCTGCTTTATTTAATCTTCATGAGAACCCCGTGTTACAGTATTGTTTTCCCTGTTTTATAGATGAAGACGTTAGAGTTGTAAGCCTCAATCATTCCAAAGCCTACATTTATTTGACTCAGTTGTATAGTTTCTGATCCTTCCTTAAAACTTTTACTATCCTGCCCCTAACAATTTGCTTGTAAAATTATAATTGTAAAAAAAACTATTGTGTAATAAAATAAAATCTAACATTTCAGCAGCCTAAGAAATTGCAGAAAGGCTTTAATGTACTATAAACATAAAAAAATTTAGTAAGCATTTGCTAAGTATAAAACCTTACCTAATGGTATTTTGTTGTTTTGTTTTGTTTTGATTGGAGACAGACCTGTCTGTTTCCCAAGTTAATCTCAAACTTCTGGGCTCATGCAATCCTCCTACTTTAGCCTCCTATGTAGCTGAGAATTACAAGCATATAGTACTGGTCCTCGCTTGGCACATTTTTTTTAATAGCCATGCTATATTAGTATTTCCTATATACTCATAAATCTGAGGAAATATTTGTTTTTACCTTTTTAAATAAGAAAATGAGTATAAAATTTCACCTTATTGTGAGATATTTCTTCCAAAGAAATAGCTTATATTTTTATAGACTACTTCCATTTTCAGAAGTATTCTATTTTTATATTTGTATCTCAATACCATATTTAGATTCTGTGATCCAATTATCCTTTAATTTTATTCTAATAATGGAATCATTTAGAAGTGATCTTATAGCTACTTATAAACATTTCTGGTAATAATTGTGAGTAGGCACAAAACAGAATTTTATCATCGTGCTTCTTATTCCTTTTCCCATCTCTGCGAATATCAGTTTTAGATCTCTGTTACCCCAGCAACAAGCTGTGACATCACAAATAATAGCTTTTTGGATGGAGAGCCAATGGTTGCTTCTAACTCTTTGTTAAGAACAAAGGTCTTATTTTCACACAATTGACTTTAATTATGCAGCTCCCTGTTGAAGTCTGTAGTTAAGACTGCATGCAGAATCCTATTTGGTTTTTGTTTCAATTTCACACTCGTGCAGCTATGATTATAGAAAATTAGGCATTTGGCTAAATGGACAAAGACTGCAGTTGCTGGACTAGGTGAGAGAAAACTAAATAGACTGAGATTATAGAATATTTTCCAAATGGATAATACAAGAAGACTGAGGACTGCAACAGAAACTCCCACTGCCAAGAATTGAGGGACGGGTGGAGATTAATAGCGTAAGTGGCTTTAGTTTTTTTTTTTCACATATAAAGAGACCATGTCTTTTTGTGCATGTATGGAGGGAGGCCAGGTGATAATGAGGAGTCATTTCAAGTACTCTTAAATATGTCACTGTTTTGCCTTGTGCACAGCAGATTTTTGTTTGCTTGTTTTTAATCTCATTTAAAAAATCGTGTAAAATAGAAATCTTTGGGTAGAAGATATCAGACTAAATGTGTAATCATCCTGTTCCAGTATTTGAGAGCTCAGAATTAACAAACCAACAAACAAATTCTGAGCGAGAAGATTGTCATTTAGAGTTGTATCCCTTCTTTCTTTGTGCCAGTGTTTTGATGTATAGCAGCCTGACCATTCTCCTTCTCCTTCTCCTTTTTTTTTTTTTTTTTTTAATTTCAGAGCTCCTTACAAATCCCAGGCTGACTCAACAGCAGAGAAAGCAACAGACAATATCTCATCTAGTACGCCACTCTGTGCGATCACCAATCGCCCTCTGTCTAGCACTGCCAATGGGGTTACAGCTGCCACTCTGCTTTCCTCAACTGGAGCAGACTCCTCTGTGGAAGCTCGGGAGAAGAGGAGGTATGAGGTTACTGGTGCATTTGTTGGATTTTGTTTTGAGGCAGTAGATAGAGAAGTGGCTGTGAAGTCTTTTACATAGCGTTAAGGAGATACATGGTGAAAGATCTTACTTTTACTATTTGGGTTCTGTCTTTTTCCTGTGGGAGGTTTTTGGTGGTGGACCCTTGATTAACATTTATTCTATTCTGTGTATGGTCATGATTTTTTCCTGTTTGTCTTGTAAGTGAGAGTTGTCAGGCATTAGTTCTGCATTTTGTGATGGGGAGCTTGAAGCACAAGAGGAAGGTATTTTTATATTGTTCATGGCAATCTGTGATGATTTCTCTGGCAGCAAAGTAATAATACAATAAAAAAAACTCAGTGAGATGGAGCTAAGACATTAATTTTAATTAATTTATGAATAATACCAGAAAAGGAGGTCAACATTATATGGCAATATGTTGGAAAGGTAGTCCCCAGCTTTTCTGTAATTTTTGTTGTTTCAACTCACTATGTAGCCCAGGCTGGCCTCAATCTCTTGATCTTACTGCTTTTGCCTCTTGAGCACTAGGATTACAGGTAAATGCTATGATGCCCTGATGCTATGCAATTTCTTTTGAGAGAAATTATGAGAGAGCAATTGTAGATTGACAAGGGAGAGATTGAAAAAAGATAAAGACTTGAATCTGTGAGGGTTAAGAGAACTTGAACATGTGACCAAAGGGGGAAACTGATGATGTCCTACTATTTGCAAAAAAAGTAAAGAGTAATGTTTGGGAGTTTATGTAGTGTTCCTTTGTCCTTCCCTATATCCCTGATATTTTTGAAGACTGAGATTGTGGTTATCTTTTTTAAGATACTAGTATCTTAAGGTGAGCAGTTATCAAAATTTACATTTTTAGTTTGACTTATTTGAATGTTCAACAGAAGGAAGTTTTCTATTTTTTAGTATGTATAAGAAGTCACAAATGCTATTTGTGAGACATAGTAACAGACTTTTTAGTTATTTATTGTAAAGTTGGCCTGAAACACACATTTTGAGGAAGAAGGAAAGGGAAAGGTAGATTAAAAATAGTTTTTCTGCTTTCCATTTCTTTCACAAAATTTTAATAAAAACGGGGCTGGAGAGCTGGCTCAGAGGTTAAGCCTCTGCCTTGCAGGCAGAAGGTCCTGAGTTCGGATCCTAGACCCCACATATAGACGCCAGGCGGAAGCTGGGGCGACCTGCGTTTCTGGTCCTGGTAGGGCGGAGCCTGTGAATCCCTGGGCAGAAGGAGGTGGAGGCGTACATGGTGGTTCCCGAATTCGCCGTGGTTCTACACACACACACACACACATACACACACACATGCGCGCACACGCACAATTGAAAAAAAAAATTAAAAATTTTAATAAAACCAATTGTCTGGGCTAACAAACAGGTTTCAGAGACACGAGTTGTCTTTTTTTAATTTGCCTCCAGCCAAGTAAATGTTAATAAACCAAGCTTGAATATTTAATGTTTCTGTGTTTACTAGTACACATATATGTATCAAAAGTTTCATCTAGAAATTAAATTCAAGAATAATCTCTTCAGTAGCTGAAAATAACAACAACAAAATAATCCTTCTGTAAAAATGTTCCTTGGGGATGAGGAGCTGACTCAGTGGAAGTACCTGAATTCAGTTTCAGCACCCATGCACAAGTTGGTATAGCAGTGCACATCCATAATCCTTGTTCTGGGAAGACAGAAAAACAGACTGTTGCTGTTACTCAGCATCTTGCTGATAAACTTATGACAAAACAGCCTATGGGAACAAAAATGGTTTTATTCTAACTTACGGTTCTTTTTAAATTTTTTTTTATTATTATTATTATTATTTATTCAACTGTGTGCATGTGCGTGTGTGTGTGTGCGTGTGTGTCTGTGTGTGTGTGTATCAGAAGGCACTGTATGTCCCTGTGGGGGACCAAAGGTAACTTCCG
Source organism: Typhlomys cinereus (assembly GCA_023101885.1). NCBI lineage: Eukaryota > Metazoa > Chordata > Mammalia > Rodentia > Platacanthomyidae > Typhlomys > Typhlomys cinereus. Next base: position 1,953,514 of record JALPQD010000236.1, on the reverse strand, counting down.
GAATCATCCTGGATTGCTTTTACCTACTTCTTGCTTCTCTCTGGGATTTTCCAGGCTCCGTCCACCAAAGCCAGAAGTGCAGGCTGCTGCTGTTTCTGCCTGGTGTTTTTATGTGGGACTTGAGATCTGAACTCAGAACTTTCTGCCTGCTAGGCAGAGTTTTAATCCCTGAGCCATCTCTCCAGCCCTAGTTTATGGTTCTGTCTTGGCAGGAGAGCTCATACCAACACCACAGGTCAAGGGAACTGGCCACACCAATGCTGAGAGAGGGACAAACCTCACTTGCCAGAAGTATGTCTGTATAAGGTATGCCAAAGTATCCCAGCTCCGTGAATCAGTTCCCTCCATCTTACTCACCTGCCTAGGGGAAGATTCCACCTGCCATGGGCTGGTTCTTCCCTATCAATTAGACGGTCCCCTACAGGTTTGCTCAGGTTAACTCAGCTACTAATTCTTCACAACTGTGCCAGAGCTCAAGCCTTTAATTGACATCTGTGTCTAACTGTTGAACAGACTGATCTCTAGAACTCTCTGGCCTAGTTAATCAGTAAGATCCCAGATTCAGGGAGAAAAAAATATTTAAAAAATTAGTGAGTGAGAAAATTTTCTGATATTTATTTCTTGCAGGGAGAAAAAATATTTAAAAAATTAGTGAGTGAGGAAATTTTCTGATATTTATTTTTGCCTCCACATGCATATACCTACATATTTTATACCAACATTTGTACATGTGTTCAATGTACTTAGTTTTTTAGCAAAGAAAAGTAAAAAAAGTTAAAAGTCATGGTACTTGAAAAGTGAAATCTTAGCTTTCACTCTTTTCAAAATATTTGTTATTACTGTTACCAGATACCACAGTTAACTCAATTAATACAAGAGTGAACTAGATATGAAACTTCAAGAAACACATGTGCTAGTAAAAAGATGAGTGAAGATGACTTAGTGGATAAGGTACTTGGGCAAGTGCAAGCAGGAGGACCAGAGTTCAGATACGCAGAACACACAGAAAGCTATGCAGGGATAGTTGCTGTCTATAATCCTATCATCCAGAAGGTATGAGCAAGGGATCCTTATGTCAAGTTGTCTAAGTAGCTTAGCCAACCAGTGGATTTCAAGTTTGTGGAGAGACCTTGTCAATAAATGAGTTGAATAGCAATTGATAAAGATGCCAGACATCAACTTCAGGCTTCCATATACACATATGAATGCACATATGCAAAAAAATGAGTTAACAATAATTATATTTGTTGTATGTACAGATTGAATATCCCTTGCCTGAAAATCCTCCAAATTACATAACCAGAAGAATTGTTTTTGCTTTTCTAGAGACAAGATGTTCTAATCCCTGACCAGCTTGGTACTTATGTAACCCAGAATAGCTGAACTCATGTCAGTCCTCATGTCGAATGCTGGGAGAGAGGCATATGCTACTACATCTGACTTTATATTCAAAATTATAAAACATTTTGCATAAGATTGCCTACACATTATTTGTAAAAGGCATATAGTTTAGTCACTTTTTATGTCACTGTGACAAACACATAAGAGAAATGACATAAAAGGAAGTTTTATTTTTGCTAATTGTGTCATAGTTAGGTATAGGTGTCAGCTTGACTGTTGAGGGTTTGAGCTCTAGGCACATTTGTGGAGAATTAGTGGTAGAGTTAAACCCAGAGCAAACCTGCAAGAGATTATGTAGCTGATCGGGAAGGCCCAGCCCATGATGAGTGGGATTAGGCTTTGGAATAAAACGCAGAGAGCTGGTTGAGAGAGTCGGCATTCTTGTGTACACTTGGCCAGACATACTGATCTGGCAAGTAAGGATTGTCCCTCTCTCAGCCATTACGTGGTGGTGGTGTGGTCAGTTCCCTTAGCCCTGGTGTTTGTGCATGCTCTCTCATCAAGTTAGACTGTAACTGGGTTATCATAAGAAAATAAACACTTTGTTCTCCTAAGCCATTTGATGGTCATTTATCAGCAACATGCAGGTGAACTCTGACAAATGGTTATAGTCCATGGTCAGCTGCCTCATAGTTTTTGGGTCTGTGATGAGGTATAACTATGGTGGAAGGGTAAAAGAGTGGAGCTGCTCATCTCATGATAACTAAGAAGCTGAGAGCAACAGAGGATAGAGCCTAGGATGACATAGCATTCCCAAGAGCATACCCATGACCTGCTTTCTCTGAAGAAGCTCTTCCTCTGAATGTTTCTAATGTTTTCCAATAATGCTGTGTAATTATGACTCCATTAATGGATTAATCTATTGATAAAGACAGAGACCTCATGATCCAGCCACTAGTGTTTGGATCTATCAGTTGATGATGAACTTTTTAACACATGAAACTTTTGGGAGAACATTTCATGTCTAGTATATGTATTTGAAGGATAAATTAATTTAATGTTTAGATTTGGATCTCTTCTCCAAGATGCCTTAACTATGTTTATGAAAATATCTCAAAATTAAAACAATTTAAACAATTCTGGTCCTGAGCATTTTGAATAAGAAATGCTGAACCTATCCTGTCACAGTTTGCCTGCATGTTGCCAATAAATTTATGACCAAGAACAAGAAGTTTTATTTTGGCTTATGATTCTTGGTTACAGTTCTTTGTCCAGCTTGGCAGGACAGCTCATATCAACACCAGGAATCAAGGGAACTGGCCACAACATATATGCACAGGAATACTGAGAGAGGGACAGTCCAGACCAGCATGTCTGGCCAACTATACAGCTGAATGTCAACTTCCTTAATCAGTTTCCTCCATCTTACTCACCTGTCCAGGGGCCTCCCCATCAAGTAGACATTCTTTTCTGTAGGCTTTCTAGGGGCTTAATTTAACTACCAATTCTCTACAAATGTGCCCAGAGCTCCAAGTCTTCAACTGTCAAATTATGTATGTAATTATGACATGTCCCAGAAGTAGGTGGTGTAAGTTGATATAGTGTATTACAGAAGATCTGTTTATGAAGTTTTCTTAAGAAAAAGAAAATTCTCCTAAAGATATGATACTCAAACCAAGATCTTCAGGATAAGTAACTGTCAAAATGAAGCAAAGGGGAGGAACTTTCTATTCAAAATCAGGGCAATTGAAAATGTTTGTTACCTTTATGAAACCGTAAGAAAGCACTATGAATAAATGAAAAGTCAGGGAAAGAGTAGTTTGAGATGAGCTTTGAGGAGCAATAGGTAGGCACTAGTCATTCCACACCAAGATCTCTTTAGCTAATAATGAGGATTTTGGGGTTTATATGTTCAAAACCAGGAGAAGCCAGTAGAATTTCCCCCCACATCTTTATAGAGATAGAATTCAACATATCATTCACTTATTTAAAGTTACAAGTTTTTTGAATATGCACCAGTATATGTAACATTTCTATAGTAAGTTTTAAATGGTCTTTTAACCTCAAAGAAAAGTCCTGCACCTTTCAGCTAATAATGCCCATGTCTTTATTTGCCCAAATCTCAATAATCATTGATCTACTTTCTGTTTCTCTAACTTGGCCTATTTTGGACATTCCATATAGAATCAAGATGCATATTTTCCTCTTGGCTTCTTTCACTTAGTATATTGTTTTCAAAGCTCATACATGTCAGAGCTTTATTCCCTTTTATGGCCCAACCCTATTCCATTTTGTCTGTCTATGTATAAGTTAGTATACATTTAGAATGTTTACACCTATGGACTATTGTCAATAATATTACTGTAATGTTTATAAGTTTTCATGTAGGCATATGTTTTTATTTCTCAGGTATATACCTAATAGAATTTGTAGGTTGTGTGCCAGTAGAAGATTTTAAGCATAAAGTAGCATGAACCTTTTTTTAAAGTTCTGGGGTTCTAAACTCTACCTGCAGTATTACATTATAAATTAGACAGGGGAAGAATAAATGTGAGCTAACCATTAACATCATTATAAAAGAAAGTTATACAGAGAGAATAGTGGTTTGCCTAGGATAGTAATAGAAGAGAGGAAAAAAAGTGAATGGACCAAAAATACATTTAAGAAGATGACTTTAACAACCTAGCAGAGAAAATACACAAGGACTCCTGTCCATTACAAACCAAGAAAAGTATGTTGAATTCAGAAAAATGAATGAAAGTATTAAGTGATAAAAATGAAATCAACTCAAAAGCAAGAGTGGCCCAGGATTGTTGTAAGATGTGGACTTATGAGTTTAGAAGCTCAGATTTTAATACCATGTGTGATAAAAGAAGTATAGTTCTGGACTTCTGAGAGTTTTAACCAAGAATATGTAACAAACTAGAGTCTGAAAGGGATGTCTGCGTCATGAAAGTGTGCTTGTTCTCTGGCTAAAGACGTAGAAAGGAAAGATCTAGGCAAAAATAGAAAAAAAAATGTTTGCTACCCATAAAGTTTGGAATTCCAAGTCAAGAATTTAACATAGAAACCAGATTGGTAATCTTGGCACCAGCAAGTTCAAAACCTCATCTATAGCACAGAGTGTTTCTGTATATGAGTTCCTAATAAATATGAACTCACACAAAACATACACAGAAGAAAATATATCACCAAGACGGAGAGCCAACTGATGAGTAATTGTTAGATTCATAGGTCAACCCATAATGGATTTTTTAAATGCAGAACAGAATATTATTATCTATTCAAACTATTATTTAAGTAGATAATTAGTAAATATATAGATAGAACCTGTTGGAATATTCGGTAAACTTAGTCTAGAGTGTTTTTTAAAAATCTAGTATTTCCGAATACAGTAAGTGAATAGAGTCGTGCTATATGGAGATTCACATATACAGAGCATCTAACCATTTGTTGACAGACTGCTGTGTGCCAGTTACAAAGATCATATAAAACTACTTTCCTAACTTTGAGTATCTTAAATCTGTTATGGAAAGGAAAAAAGGAAATCAAATGTTACCACGTATTTATTAAGTACTGTGATTTCCACAGATCTAAATCAGACTGAGAAAGGTGAAAGGAGTTGACTGGAGTCAAATTTTGAAATTAATTATAGTCAAGTATTTTAGAGGAAACAAGAAATTTGTGAAATTAACAAGCTTGGTATGCTTGAAGATAGGTAAGGCCACTGTAGCATTTCTGAAAGTGTCTTTATGAAATTGATTGAGATGAAGAGAGATAGACTTTCCATGGACAAAAAACCTTGGGGAGCAGTAAGTTAAATTAAGCTAAACAGGCTCACTCAGAAGTCTCTCAGGTTAGGGAGCAGGGCTTGGGGATAGATAGAATGCAACATATATTTAATAAGGTCATTCCCCCCCTTCCCTCATTAGCCTCTGGTATTCTAAGGAAACTCTTTGGAAACTCTGAAACTAAAAAGTTAATCAGGAACCAAATAATATAAAATTTGCTTATTCCAGTTTAATAAATTTATTTATTTATTTTTCTGGTTTTCTAGTTTTACAAGCATATTGGGTGCTTATCCCTGCTTCCCTCTATTCTCCCCCCCCCCCCTTCAATCTATCCCACTCCCTTCCATCCTTCTGCCTGTCTACTTCTATGGACTCCAGGATTCCCTCTGTCTTGTCTACTCTTGGGGGGGTTCAGGCTTTTATGGCATACCAAGTTGGGTTAATAAACTTAATCTTATATTCTCAAAGCTGTGAAAACCATGAAATGATTTTCAGTGGGGGAATGATTTGATTAAATAAAACATCATTTAAACCTTTACAAAATTAAAGTCATTTAGTTTCTTCCTCTAGATAAGCATGAGCTGAAAGAAAAAAAAAATCCAGATGTTTTGAAACAGCTAAATTTTCTTCCTGAAAGATCATGATGGGTGATAATTCTTTGAAGCTGTAGCTTTCTCTGTAATCAGCTCATTATGAAAGTGTTTTGTTGCCTACTAGGAAAACATAATGGATAAAACATTCTGGATAAAGGAGGATTTGAAACTGACCACAGCAACACTAAGCAGTAGAAAAATCATCTCTCGGAAATAATCTCCATTCGCTCTTGTAATTGAAGCATTTGCTCTAGAAGAGTGAGTCTTAGCACTTACTACATTTTACAACTGACTCTCCTTTTCAGAGAAGGTTTCATTTTAAGAAGGGGATAAGTGAGTGTTTGTAACAACTGGTCAAAAACAGTTTTAGCTCTATACTCTTTGGTCATAGATGTTTACTCAGTTAACTATTGATATTTTATAAAGTGAATAAAGCTAGGGCTAAAAGGTACATTATGATACCAAGTAGTAGTAAACGTGACATCGTCAACACTGGAATTTGGGGGGGAAGGTGGGCAATATTGGTTTTTTTTTTTTCTGTTTTTCAAAGTTCTGGAATGAAAAAGTATTACCATTAAAATAGGGCAGAAAGGGCGAAAAGATTTGAAAAAATTAACTTTAGGATACATATTCTGTCTTATGATATAACTGTGTGGAGGTGGGCATATAGATTGAAGAGTAAATACAGTCAAGATTCAAGATTTTCAGGATTCTAGATAATTTGCAGGGTGTTTGTTGTGCTGGGGATTGAAACAGGCTTCATGCTTCCTTGGCAAGCTGAGCTTTGTTTACCAACACTTTCACAAGTTTTGTTTTTTTTTCCTTTTAATTTTTTCGGGTTTTTTTAAAATTATTTATTCGTGGTGTGTGTGTGTGTGTGTGTGTGTGTGTGTGTGTGTGTGTGTGTGTGTGTGTCTGTCTGTCTGTCTGTCTGTCTGTCTGTCTGTATCTGTGTGTCTGTGTCTGTGTCTGTGTCTGTGTCTGTGTGTCTCTCAAAGGGCACTGTATGTCCTTATGGAGGACTAAGAGGAACTCCGTGAATTATCCTGGATTGCTTCTACCTCATTTTTGTTTCCCTCTGGGATTTCCCATCCTTTGTCCACCAGGGCCATAAGTGTAGGCTTCTGTCATTTCCACCTGGCATTTTTACCTGGAACATAGGATCTGAACTCAGTACCTTCTGCTTGCTAGGCAGAGTCTTAATCCCTGAACCATCTTTCCAGCCCTCACAAGTTTTTTGAGATAGGGTCTCAGTAATTTCTCCAAGTTGGCCTTGAATGCTCTCAGTATCCCTGGTAGGCTTTTAATCTTCCTGCCTCAACCTTCCAAATAGGTCAAACTATAGGTGTGTGTGTGTATATGTATGTGTGCAGGTGTGCATGCATGTGTTTAAATTTATTTTTGAGATGAGGTTTCATACTGTTGCCCAGACTGGACTAGAATTCAGTAGGTAACCCATGGCTGGCCGCAAACTCACAACAATCCTCCAGTCTCAGCCACACTACTGACCTACAGTTGTGAGTCACTATACTCTGCTTAATTCATGATTTTTTGAATATACAATTCATAGCAAAATTTGTAATACAGTCTACTGTTTTTAAGAATGGCATGTTCTTAGATATACTTCCCCATCCCACCCCCCGACAAAAGAACAGTGAGATGTATTCTTTTTCCATGATAGAAAGGAATTGGAGATGTGTTCCTTACTTATGAAAGGCAATGTGAAGCCTTAGCAGTTTTGGCTCACCATCAGCTAGATCTCCTTTTCCTCTTTATTGAACTAATTTCTTCTTTTCAATTTTAGTAGTAGCCATTTAAAATAAAGGTGTGACTCAGAGGCTAGTCCTCTTAATCTGCAGTGTAAAGTGCAATCTTTGCCTTCTTGGCCTTCCTGTCTTTGGATTGCTCTGGGAACTATAGAAAATACCAAGGTCATCTGACTATAAAGGACTGATTTGACTGGCAGACGAGAGGATAGAAATGGCATGTAGCAAGCAGTTGGCAGATAACTCTGCAGGGATATCAGGGCCAAGCAACAGCTGTCACAGTAATGTAGTGGTCGAGTTCATTTTCCAAAGCTCCATGTTTTCCTTAGCAACAAAATGTAAACAATTCCCTTGGCTAATATTAGAATCTGATAGTGTCTGTTTTTGCCTGCCTTTGCTTCTCTTTTTTTGTTTGTCCAATAGCTTCTTCCCACACAGCTCTGATTTTCACAGAGTTCTTGCAGATGTTCTTTTCTTGCTAGAAATGGCTGTAACTAGTTTTTCTTCAAAAGAAGCTATAATTGCTTGTCTTCCCAAATAGCCCATATTACACATAGCTCTGCTTTACTTGTCAAAGATTCGGCCTGTACTGAGTGAGTCACATTTACCACATTTATCAACTGTCGTGGATCCCTTGGTCTTCATAAGCTAGTAGTCGTTCCTGCTAATGTGAAGCTGTCACATTAATCTGACATCATCTTTCCAGTGCTGGAAATTTAAGTCAAGTAATTAAGCTGTAAGTCATTTGATTCATCTTCTGTCTCCAGACTATGAGAGTTGACAATTCAAAAAGGTGCTCTAAGCCTGGAGACATGGCCAGGGGTTAAGTGTCTACTTCATAAGCAGAAGATCCTGAGTTTGGATCCCAAGATCCCTTGTAAAAAATACCAGATGAATGGTGGAGCCTGGGAAACTCCACAGCAAAGCAAAAAGAAGGTAGCAAAATCCAGGGTTATTTCTGAAGTCACCCTTGGGCCTCCACAGACATATACAGTACCCTCTGATACACATAGACACACACACACACACACACACACACACACACACACACACACACACACACACCAAACAAACAAAGGTGCTCTCTGGAGAAGATCCTATAGAATCTACTAATATCTCTCCATTTTTGTTCTGAAATGACTATTTTTCTTAGCTAGAAGTTGCTCTTTATTGATACAATCTCCCTTCTTGTGTGAATATTGTACAGGAAAAAAGTGAAATATTTGTGGCAGTAAATTCACCTTCTTTTCTTTTTTTGCATTTTATCATGTGAAGGTGTGTGTGCATGTGTCGTGGCATAGATGGAGGTCAGAAGATAACTTGCTGGAGAGTTGGTTCTTTTTTTAATCATGTGGGCTCCAGGAATCTTGGGTCATCAGATTTGACAGCAGATACCTTACCCATTGAGCCATTTTGCCAACCCCGTAGGTACATTTTCTATTGTGGGTAAAATACTATCAAATAGCATCTATCTATGCTTTCTTTTGTGAAAGGAAGAATCAGGTGTGGTAGTGTGCATCTAATATCTGTACTCGGTTCAAGTTGCAACTTTGAAGTTGACCTGGGTTATATAGCAAAACTGTGTCAGACAAACAAAGGAACAAAGAACGAACAAACAAATGAAAAAAGGAAGGAAAGAAAAAGGAAGGATCAATCTTTCTTTGTCCTTTTTTAAGAAATTGCCACAGCTGCCCTGGTCTTTAACCGCTTTCATGCTAATCAGTTGGCAAGATCCTTCACAAACGAAAAGATTGCAGCTTGCTGAAGGCTCAGATGGTCAACAAGCTGTCAGTCTGGAAGTATGTGGTTTCTTTATACAATCTGGGATTGTGTTATGGAACTCCAAATAATTCCGAAATAAAAAGAAAGGAGAAAAGTAATCTACTTGAGTCACAGTACTGAGGCAATAAAATAAGAGGCTTCCCCAGGCTGAAGACACCTTGCAAGCAGAACAGTCTTCAATGCCATATTGTACTTCAGTGTGATTTTTTTATTATTTCTGCTCATGCAAACTTAACAGGTACACCGGTCCCCTCCCTCCCTCCACCTCCCCTCAACCTCCTTTCTCCCCCCTCCCCTCCCCATTTCCTCCTCATCCTCCAATGCCCCCCCCAATTCCTGGAGCATCTTTTAATGTGCATGCCAAACTCTCCTCCTCTCTGATGAGGTGCAAGGACCCAGGGGCATTTCCTAGAACTCAGTGTGATTTTTTTCAGAATATTTTGCCTTTTTTTTTTTTGTGCTTACATTGTGTGTCCCTGTGGAGGACTAAGGGTGACTTCTACCTCTTTTTTTCTCTGAGATTTCCTGGGCTGTGACCACCAGGTCCAAAAGTGCAGGCTGCTGCCATTATTTCTGTCTGGTATTTTTATATGGGACCTGTTCTGAACTCAGGACCTTCTGCTTGCCAGGCAGAATCTTAACCCCTCCCCCCCCTTTTAAAAGATAATCTTACTATGTAGCCCAGGCTGACACTGAACTTACGATTTTCCTTGCTCAGCCTCCCAATGTATACCACCACATTCAGCTTGAATGTGTCTGCTTTGAAGTCGTCATAATAATACATTGCTACGTGAGGAACTGGGCTGCTTCTAGACAACAGTACAAGGTTAAACTAGTAGGAAGTGCACAGGATTGATTTGGAGTTTGGATTTAGTCGAGGAAAGCAGGTTTCCTTTCTGGTCTTTTTGTTTAAAAAAAAAAAAGGATAGTAATGTTTTCCTTGTAATCTTCTTGTGAAGAATAGAAATAATTCATGGAAAAATAAGGTTCCTACAATCTTATCTCTGGAGCTCTTGTGAGGATCAAAAGAAATAAATTTCTATGTGATAGTCCTTTGCAAACTATGAAACAGTGTACTTGACAGTTATTTGTATTGTTACCAATAGAATGCTTTTTCTGTCTTTCATTAAGATCTGTGCCTGTCTTCTCTAGAGTTAATATATTTGTAAATAAGTAAGATCTACTCCAAAGCCTAAATAGCACTATTTTAGATTTCTTGTTTTGTTCATTTGACTTTTAAACTTTATATGCTATAAGACTCCTCCTATGTCTTAGAATTGTGAGACTATGTTTTTAATGTAGACCCATTTGTCCTATCTCTGATCTCCTTGTCTGTTAGAAGCATATCTCAGAGACACGGTGGGTTTGAATTCAAGCAAACATAAAAATAAAATGAATATTACAATCAAACATGCTGCAATAAAGCAATTTTCTGGTTTTCTAGTGAATAGAAACAATATTTACTGTGTACTATAGTCTGTTAAGTGTGTATCAATAGTAGTATGTCTAAAAATACAGTGTGATACTCTGGTTTCTCTTCAGATCGTATAAATCTTTCGCCTTTTACTAAAAAAAAATACAGTGTGCATATATTAATTGAAAATACTTTACTGCTTAAAATACTAATGACCACTAGAACCTTCAGTAAACTGTAATCTTTTTTTGGTAATGGAGGGTATTAGCTTGATGTTATAGCTACCAATGGTTAGGGTATTGTTGCTGAAGACTGAGATGGCTGTGAGGGAAAAATGTAACAAAACTTCCTACATCTTTTCTTCATTCTCTCCAACCCTGACACTGCTTTGTCAACTACTGAGATTAGGTAACAGCTTCAATTTTTTGTTATTTCAGTGGTATTCATAGCATCTTGCCAAGAATAAGATGTTGAGGCTACTTTCCTTGTTCATCCATAAGAAAAAAGAAACAAAAATTCTGTTACAGCTTTGTCACAAGATTGCAGCAGTCAGTCATATCCTCAGACCCCACTTCTACTTCTGGTTCTTCTGCTTTTTCCACTACCTCTGCAGTTTCTTTCTCTACTGAAATCTGGAACCCCTCAAAGTCATCCATGAGGGTTGCAGTCACTTCTAAACTGCTGTTGATGTTGCATCCTTATAGAATCCATTTCTTAGCTAGTAAGACCTGAGGTCAGAATTTTTTTTTAACCTATTTGACCTATTGACAATATTTATCTCCTTATCAGAGACTCTACATCAACCACCTGGAACCAGGCCAGCCTAAATTCTCCCCATCCTAAAGCTCAGGGAAATTTGCAGAAGAGGGGGCAGTAAGATTGTAAGAGCCTAAAGATAGGGAGGAGCAACGATATGCAAGATACTCCATATAAGTTAGGGCTGAAGTAATCATAATAGGACTTTGCATGACCTGTGCATTGACCAACATATCATTGAACCCCTAAAATCTAGCATGGATCACAGGCACTACGATCCGTAGAGGCAAGGGATTAACAGCCACAATAGTGTTCCTATACTAAAGGGGAACACAAAAAAGAGCTCTAGGCAATGCCACTGAGTCCTTATACCTCATCAGAGAGGAGGACCCAGAAGGAAGTTTGACATACACACTAAAGGATGCTCCAGAAATGGGGGGGCCCCCACTGGGAAAAGGGGAGAGAGGGGAGGAAAGGAAGAAGAAAAGGGGGGAAGGAGCAAGGGGATCCAGAGAGGAGTGGAGGGAAGGAGGGGAATGGGGTACTTATCAACTTTGTATGTGGAAGAAATTTAAAAAAAGACCATATTTATCTCCTTAGATACCTCTATCCCATCTCTTGGATGACTTAAGTGTAGTGTCAATGAGCAGTAATATTTTGAAAGGAATCTTTTTTTCCCGAAGCAGAAGTTCTTAACCAGCAGACTTAAAATGTTTGATAAATCATATTATAAATAGTTGTACCATTGTCATAGTTAAGCACAGGTGTCAACTTGACTGTTGAGGGTTTGAGCTCTGGGCACAGTTGTAGAGAGTTGATGGTTGAGTTAAGCCCAGAGCAAACCTGAAGGAGATTGTCTAGCTGATGGGGAAGACCAGCCCATGGTGGGTGGGATTAGGCCCTGGATAAATCAGAGAGAGCTGGTTGAAGAGTTGGCATCCTTCTGTATACTTGGCCACACATGCTGGTCTGGCAAGTAAGGATTTTCCATCTCTCAGCTGTTATGGTGGCCCGTTCCCTCAGCCCTGGTGTTGGTGTGTGCTCTCCTGTCAAGTTGGACTATGAACTGTAACCAGACTGTCGTAAGAAAGTAAACTCCTTGTTCCCTTAAGCTGTGTGATGGTCATTTATCAGCAATTATGCAGATGAACTGCAACAACCATCACCTTCATTTAGAAGACACAGACAAGATATATTTATTACAAATCGTAAGTACTCTAAGATATTCAGAATAATAAATTGAGAATTGATTTAAACTTCAGGTCACTGTTTGTCATCCTGGCCTTAGAAGCCAGAGATTGACTTTTCCTTTTTAGCTGTGAAAGTCCTAGATAGCATCTTCTTCCATAAAGGTAATTTCACCTACATTAGTGGTCCATTTTGGGGGGAGGGGTAGATTTTATGTGTATGGTGGGTGCCTGTGTGTTGCAATTACTCTTCTGTTGCTGTGAGAAAAATAATCAGATTCAGGGATTTTAAGGGTGAAAGGATTATATATTTAGCTTATGGTTCCAAAGGGACATAATCCATTTAAAGTGGAAAACATAGGTCATGGTAGCCAAAGCAGGAGGCCTGTTCAGGTCATTGCAGCTATCAGAAGGCAGAGAAAGAGAGAGGGAAATGACTAGGTTGTCCAACCCCAGTGACATGCTTCATCCAGCAAGGATCCATCTCCTAAAAGTCACATTGCTTTCCCACCAACTAGACACCAAATATCCCAAGTATCTAAACACATAACTCTGTAGAAACAGTTTATATTCATGGGTGGACACATGCATGCTGTCTGCATGTGCTGCTCTGAGGTTAATGCAAAGAATCATCCTCAATTTTTTGTCCACCTTATTTCTTGAGGCTGAGTTTCAGTCCAACCCAGAGCTCACCAATAGGCCTAGTCTCATTAGCCAGCTTGCTCTGAGGATGCACAGTCTTTGCTGTCTAAGGCTGGAATTACAGGTGGGCCTTTATGTGAGTTTTGGGAATCAGACTTTAACCCTTTTGCTTATACAGGAAGCACTTTAACTGCCAAGTCATTCCCCAAGCCTGCATTGAAGTCTTGTTTAGTGCAATCACTGTCATCAATGATTCAAGTAGATCTGGGTAAATTCCTTCATCTTCTATATGAGCACTTGTTATTTCACCTGTACTTTTATATAATGGAGATAGTGTCATTCCTTTAACCTTATAACCCAGTCCCTGCTAGCTTTTAGGGGACATTGTAGTTAGTTTGATCCAGGCCATTAAAACTTCTTCCATATCAACAAGCCTGTTTTACTTTCTTCTTTGCATATATACTGGAATAGCGCTTAATTTCTTTCAGGATTAAGAAAAAAATTATAGTTCAGTCAGCTGTTTGGTGCAAGAGACCTTGCTTTGACTTTTTTACTATTGATACAGTTTCTTCACTAAATTTAATCATTTCAAACTTCGATTTAGAATAAGAGATGTATAACTCTTTCCTTTGAACACTTAAGAATCCATTGTAGGACTGGAGAGATGGCTCAGAGGTTAAGATTCAGATTCACAAGGTCTTGAGTTCTATCTCAGGTCCCACATAAAAACTCCAGGCAGAAATGGCATTGACCTGCACTTCTGGCCCTGATATGCGGAACTTGGAAAATCTCTGAACAAAGCTAAAAGGAGGTAGAAGCAATCCCGGATGATTCCTGAAGTCACCCTTGGTTCTCCACGGGGGCACACAGTGCTCTCTGATAAGCGCGCGCGCACACACACACACACACACACACACACTAAACAAAGTTAAAAAAAAATCCATTGTAAGTAAGCTAATTAATTGGCCTAAATTTCAGTATTATTATAATATTCTCAGAAATTTGGGGAGCCTGAGAAGATGGGGAAAAAAGAGGAAATGGCAATTGGTAGAACATTCAAAACATATACATTTTTCAATAAAGTTCACTCTGTAATATGGGTATGTTTCCCATCATTGTTACAATAGCACATCAGTTATGAAAAAGTTTGAAATACTGTGAAAATGACCAAAACATGAAATAAGCATGTGATTGGAAAATTGTTTCATTAGACTTACTGGGAGAGAGATTGCCACAAGCCTTCAATTTGTAAAAAACGTAGACATAAAGTGCTTATGTTTACAGTGCAACATATGTTGCTATGCTGTTCTTTCTAGACGTTAAGGGAAAATTTTCATCATAGTGACATGGTGACATTATATATGACAGCTTTTCTTCCCTCACAGATAGGTAACCCAGAATCTGAGTATTAGGTTAGTGGGGATGGGAGAAGAAAGTGATTCTAAGACAGTGTGTAAGGTTGATATAGAGGTCCATCGATAAAGAGAGAGACTTAAGAAATAGAAGTTTTATTAGAGCTTTGGGCCTGGTGACTAAGGAAAACAGTTTAGCCTTAAGGCAGAAAAGCATTAGAATAGAGGAGATAGCTTAAAGTGGAGAGAACCACCATTGATAGCATTACTAGAAGAAATCTCTTCCCTTTGAATCCTAGAAAACCCTAGACAAAAGGGGATGTCTTTTATAACCTTCAGACCTTGCTAAGGAGTTGCTTGGGAAGTAGGGCAGGTAAGGTGGGAACTTAATATCATTAGGCTGGAGAGTTCAAGAGTCTAGGGAGATAAGTCAGAAATAGATTAGGGTGGCTTCTATGGTAGGAATTGCCATATTACAGTCAGTATGGAGGAGTTTTGCAAAATTGCCCAGTATGGCTAACACGAAGCTCTTGGACCCTTATTGCAGGCAACAAGAAGTGAGATTAGTATATTAATAATGCTGACAGTTCATTTGTGCAGGGGGTTCCTTTCCTCATTAACATTTTGTATTCAGAACCAACTGAGAATAGCAGTGATAGCTAGTATTCAAGGACTCATGAGAGCTGAAGCAGGAAGATCAGAGTTCAAGTCCAGTTTGAGCTACAGAATGAACTCCTGGCCAGCCTGGGCTATAGTGCAAGTTTCTATCTTAATCCCCCACCCAGATCTTCCAAACCCTGTAAACAAAAGAAATCAAAATCATTTGTTCCTATAACCAAGTGTATGCCATACTGTGAAATATTGAGTTTAAAAGTAACCTTCTTTTACAGCTTTGAAATCAGGATCTGTCTTATTCTAGTTGTCATTACTGCAACCTGTGTGGATTTGATAATAGGTGTCATGGTTTGAAATATGCCCCACACACTCATATGTTTAGGAAAATTATGGCACCTTTGAGAGGTGGAGCCTTATTGGAGGAAGGTAGTCATGGGGTGAGCCTTAAGGTGGATTAATCTCACCCTGCCTTCAGGAGATCTCTGCTTTTTCAGTAAATAGTGTTACAGCTCTGAGCCTCCCAAATGGATAGATGACATAAGCCTCCTCCAGCTTCTGCCTCCAGCCATGCCACGTCCACCATGAAAGACTCTCTGTCTGGAACTGTAGTTGAATAAATTTTCCTGTCTCCCTTAAATTGCTTGACTTTGGATTTTCTCTCACAGTAACATAAGAAATTACTTTTCCTGAGTCATGTACTTTGCTGGTCCGAAGTATATCAGGATGAATACATCTAAAAATGTCTTTGTTGTTGTTGTTGTTGTTGTGTCTGTGTCGAATGGGTACACAAATTCCATAGTATATGTCATAGTTAGATATGGTTGAGGGTTCAAGCTTTGAGTATATTTGTAGAGAATTAGTAGTTGAGTTAAGCGTGTAGTGAACCTGTAGGAGATTGTCTAGTTGATGGGGAAGGCTCAGCTCATGGTGGGCAGGATTAATCCCTGGACAGATGAATAAGATAAGAGAAAGTGGGCATCCTTCTGTGTACTTGGCCAGACATACTTGTCTGGTAAATAAGGATCATCCCTCTCTCAGCTGTTAATGTGGTTATAATATGGTTAATTTCCTTGATGTTGGTGTGGGCTCGCCTGCCAAGCTGGACTTGCAACTATAACCAGAGTATCATAAGAGAGAATGAATTCCTTATTCACTTAATCTGTTTTATCATGATTTTATCAGTAAGATGCAGAATAATTGCTACAGTATGCATGTAGAGGTTAGACAAACCTTTGGCCACTCGTGACCTTTCCACCTAGTTTTAGACCATATTTCTTCACTGCTGCACTGTAAGCCAGACTGGATAGCCTGTTAGCTTTGGAGATGTTCTGGTCTCTGCCTTCAATAATCTCCTTTTTCTATAGGCACACAGGCATTAATGCTGCTTATACCACTGCATCCAGGTTTTACATAAAATCTGGGAACTCAAACTCAGGTTGTCAGGCTTGTGTATTTATTGAGCCATCTTTCCCAGTCCTAAGAATGTTTTTTTAATAACCATTAACCTGAGCAGTAAGAGGGTTATAAAAAATGAATTGTGATAGATGTATTGACATTTTTTCTTAGTAAATAAAGCAATAATGCATCTTGCAATGTTTTAGATGTGATAGTGTGCTACTATTTTTCCAGTGAGAATGATGCTGCCAATTTATATGTAGTAAAAGCAAGTTGGAGCATGAATACTGTGAGTTATTTTTTGCTTATTTGTTTAAATATGATGAAAATGCTTTAAATTTGATTATGGAAATGACTGCAATACACATCATTGGCAAGTAAATTATATCTTCATAAAACTGTTTCAAAAATAATACTATTGTTTATTCCTACTTAACAATTCTGGTAAGATCTGAGTGGTGTCTGTTAAGAGTTAATGCAGTCCTTAGAGTCTTGCATTTAAATTTTTTTTATTCAGTTGTGCGTGTGGGCGCGTATGTATGTGTGCGCTCGCATGTGTGTCTTTGTGTGTGTCATGTGTGTCTGTATGTGTGTAGAACCACGGGCGAATTCGGAACTACCATGGATGCCTCCACTTCCTCCGCCCCAGATTCACAGGCTCCGCCCTACCAGGACCAGAAACACAGGCCACCCCCGCTTCTGCCTGGCGTCTATATGTGGGATCTGGGATCCGAACTCAGGACCTTCCGCCTGCAAGGCAGAGGCTTAACCCCTGAGCCACCTCTCCAGCCCGAGTCTTGCATTTAAAAGTCTATCTTTCTACCATTTCTGTTGCTAGACATTATTACCAAAACACAGTCACACTTTATGACAAGGACATTTGTCGTGCGGTTCCTTAGCACACTATTTAACAGTTCAGGAGTGGAGGGGGCTTGAAATTCCTCCTCTCCCCCTCAGGACATAAGCATTTAGAAGACAGGACAAGAATCCATGGCATAGAAGAACCTCTTGTGTTTCTATCTCAGTAATCCATCCACTTCAGAGTGAAGGAGCAGTCACCTAACACCTGCTGTTCAAAGCCCTTATCAGCCCTGTTTTGTAGTTAATCTTCTGATAAAGCGGTTCTTTTTTCAGACCTGTGAATATTAGTAACATGAAGGAGGGGCCAGAATTTTGTGCCTTGACTCACTCTCCTCCTCTTACCTACTCATTATTTTCCATGTTAGTTAAAGGTGGTTGCTTGCTGTAGTCTCATAAAATGAGGGTGTTTACTGGGAAAGGACAGGCAGAGAAGTGGCCACCTGTTTGTTGAAATTGTACTTCTGGTAAAGTATCTGCACAGGTGTATGACAAGGTGTGTTTGAGGTGCCGTGGTCTGGAATAATTTGATCCAGCAGTTGAACTCCTTGCCATTCTTTTGTTTGTAAATCAGAAGCGCAGGAAATTGGTCTGTATGTTCAGGGAATTGAGTCAAATCTCTGCTGTGGTTTACTAGCACTCTCATGTTCAGGAATATTGTGCTGATCAGGAGAGCTGAGTCAGACATCACCAAGTACTGGACATGGAATGACAGAATCAACAGGTAAAAAATTTTATGACAATTTTAACATTCTAGATACATGCTTTTCTTTTTTTTTTTTTTGCCTTTTTTACTTCTTCATAGTTCTTTGGGAAGTTAACTTAGGTGAATACATTGTTTTGATTGTATGACTGGGGATAGATAAAATATAGGAGATAAGAGTAGCATACAGATTGTTCAGAATAACCAATTTGGAACTTATATTTGTTTACTTATTAATTTATTTTTTATTTCTATAAAATTTTTATCATCACAGAATAAAAGAAAGCCATAAATTAACCCTAAATTGAAGCATAGTTTCTCCAGATGTGAAAATCAGGTAGGAAGGTTACAGAAAAGCAGGGGGAAAAATCTCTGCTGTAGGTTTCAGATATTACCTGATGACATTCCTAGCTTTTGAGTTTGAGTTTGTGCAAGTTAGTGATCAGCTAATGTAACACATTCTAAAAGGGTTATCCTTATAAGTTAAAAAAAAAACAAAAAAGAAAAGTCAGTGCACAGCTCCTGAAAGGATGTGAGGGACTAAAGACAGCCCACCATAATTTGACTCTGGATCTCAGCATGTCAACTCACCACAGTCACAAAGTTCTAATCAGTCTAGTAGAATTTTTTTTAACACAAATGTAACATTTTTTTTCTGTGAATCTCAGTTCACATCATCTTCCCTAAATAAGCACAGTGTAACAACTATTTACACAGTATTTGCATTGCATTTGATGTTATAAGTAATCTAGGATGACTTGAAGTATACAAGAGGATGTGTGTGTAGCTTATATGCAAATACAGTATCATTTTGTATAAGGGACTTGAGCAGCACAGACTTTGGTATAAGAAGAAGATCCTAAGGTTTCTAATTAATTTTAACAGGTGTGATGATACAAGGAACAGACTCAAGGGTTAGAGTAGCAGAGAATTACTAAGAATTTCAAGAGCTAGTAAAATTGTCTCTTTTTTTTTTTAAACCAGGAAGTGTTTGTGACTATTATTCTTAGGTTGGAGACTAATAATATACAGGTGTTATCTGTAATGTGCACATTTTTGTCTTAGATTTTAGCTAAAACAAAAATCATAGTTGCTACTTAGGGCAGTTATAGAGAGATGCTAGTTTATGTAGGTGAAGGGCAGACTATAGATTTAGTTGACCTTTAAACAGGAAATTACCAAATGAATTATATGATGTCTGTGTAAAAGCTTTTAATTACAAACTGTACAATCAAATTGGATGTTTAGTTAGTTAATTAGTCATCTAGTTAATTAGTGATAAAGTCTATCTGTGTATCCCAGACTGGCCCTGAACTTGCTCCATAGCCTCCTGAGTGCTAGGCTTGCACATATATGTTGTCACAATTGGTTACAGATTCAATCCTAATACAAGTAAATATTTTTCTCTATGTGTGAGATGAGAAGTTTCGTAATCTTAAATGCTCAAGAGGACCAGTTTCTGCACATAACTGAAAGTCATATTTTAGTTGTGTGTGTGCGTGTGTGTGTGTGTGTGTGCGTGTGCGTGTGTGTGTGTGTGTGTGTGTGTGTGTTAGGAGTTGCATGCATGTGCTACAGGGCATATGTGGTGTAGAAGACAACTTTCAGTAGCCAGTTCTCACTGGCTACCTTATTGTGGCAGGATCTTTCTTATTTTTGCTGCTGTGCTGTAGATTCCAGGCTAACTGCCCTGCAAGCTTCCAGCAGATTCTCCTTGTGACCTCCCATCTCATTGCAGGAATGCTAGGATTAAAGATGACATGATACTGTATTTGATTTTTTATATAGGTTCTGGAAATCAAACTCTGGTCATCAGATTTGCATAGCAAGTGCTTTTATCCACTGAGCCATATTCCTGATCCTCAGGCAGTTTTAAAACTGCTCTGGTAGCTAGTCATTTCTGTAATGAAATAAATTGCTGATCAAGCTTTTCATTATATATATATATGTGTACATATATACATAAGTATATATTTTAATACACATAATGTATGTGTATTTTTTAAAGTGAGGATTTCACTGTGTAGTTCAAGCTCAAAGTGACAGTCCCCCTGCATCAGTCTCCATGCAAACTACATGCCACTATATCCAACCTTCCTCAGACTCTTTAGGTTGAACTTACCCAGAACTAAACTTTTCTCCCAGTCTTCTTCATCTTTCTTCACCTTTTCTTTTATTTTGTGTCTTTGCTAGCAACATTACCTGACCCTTAGAGGTATTTTCTGAACATGTTCTACCTTCAGATCCTGTTTCTAATTGCCCATTCAGATCTTTTCTTTCTTTCTTTTTTTTTAATTTTTTTTTTTATTGGGCTGGAGAGGTGGCTCAGGGGTTAAGCCTCCGCCTTGCAGGCGGAAGGTCCTGAGTTCGGATCCCAGATCCCACGTATAGACGCCAGGCGGAAGCGGGGGCGGCCTGTGCTTCTGGGATCTCACACACACACACACACACACACACACACACACAGACAGACACAAGCATACACACGCACATGAGCACAGTTGAATAAATAATAATAAAATATTTTAAAAAAATTTTTTATTATTTATACAATTGTGCACATGTATGTGTGTGTGTGTGTGTGTGTATGCGTGTATGTGTGTATGTGTGTGTAGAACCACGGACGAATTCAGCAACCACCATGGACCGCCTCCTCCTTGTTTACTCTGCCCCGGGATTCACAGGCTAGGATCCGAACTCAAGGACCTTCCGCCTGCAAGGCAGAGGCTTAACCCCTGAGCCACCTCTCCAGCCCCAGATCTTTTCTTTCTACAGTGATTTTCTCTCACATTCTTTGCTGAAGGTCCTATTCATACCACAAAACCCCTTTCATTATAAATACTGCTCCCTGCTCCCCCAGCTCTAGTTAAATCCAGGATTTTCTCCTCAATGGTCTTCTGTAGCTCAGTTCTTAAGAATCGACTTAGATATTGGATAAATGTTTATTGAGCAAACTTGTTTAAGAATTAACCTCATGTAGTAATCCTCTTTGTCCATTAGGTGGCAGCAAAGGGATGCCAGTTGATTTTGGATATATTGTCCTGAAGACCCTCCTTTATGTTTGAATAAGTTTTACGATGAATGTATGTTTCTTGTTCTATTTTAAAGCTTTTATGTGGGAAGTACACATAATTTTCAGAACATGGAAGCCATTTGTGGGCTTCTAGTGCTTGAGGAGAATAGTAGGCATAGGATGAAGATCTCCTTGAAAGTCTGGGCTGTGTAACTCAGTGATAGAGCATTTGTCTGATACTGGAGATACTAGGTTCAAACCCAGTTGGACTAAAGGAAAACAACTCCCTAGGTTGCCAATACACAGTTTATGCCTTCTCAAGCAAGCCATAAAGCCTTCTGTTTGGATTTCTTAATTGGCTGATCGGGGGAGGGGAGATTTCTATAAAATATTGGGCTGGGTTTTAAGATGTCAGTGATTATCTGAATGAATATTCATGTTTTTTTCCTAAAAAAAACTAGGTATAATAAGAGCATATCATGATAGTAAGACATATCTCTTACCTTGTACCCTCACAATATATACATAGTGAACAACAAATGTATACTTTTATGTATCTTAGTATGTATGCTAAATTTCGTTATTTATATATACATGCTAATTAATTAGCTAATGTGTTAATTAGGTTAAGATTGAAAAAAATGAATGATGGAGGATAGGGGGCTAGAATGGGTTCCAGAGGTAGTACTTGAGTCACTTTTCATATGTATGGAAGGTTTAAGTAGAATAAAAAAAAATGGTGATTTTTTTTTTCTTTGAGGATTAAAGCAGAGTTATTAGAGGAGAAAAAGAACAGAATTTACGGATGCTAATCTGTGAGGGGCAAGAAAGCCCTAGCAAACTCACAGACTCCAGATAATGGCGTGCCATGAGGGGAAAGGGTGCTGAAAAATTAGTGATCTTGAAAGTGTATTATATGTTTCTAATTTCCCTCTTTTAACCATAGTAGATTATGGTTAAAGTAGATTAAAGAAATTGCTAATAATTAGAATTAGGAATGAAAAGTTAACATTTAAAACAATATCTTTAAAAATGTTCAACTCCCTGATCATCAGGGAAATGCAAATTAAAACTACCCTGTGATATCATCTTACCCTAGATAGGTTGCCTAAGATCAAAAACACAAGAATGAACATTGATGAGGATGTGGAGAAAAGGAAACACTTATTCATTGCTGATGAGAATGTAAACTGGTACAACTAATATGGAAATCAATATGGAAGTTCCTCAGAAAGCTAAAAATGGAACTATCATAAGACCCAGCTGTATCCCTCCTGGGAATATTCCCAAGAGACTCTACGTCCTACTACAAAAACGTTCTTCCACATTTATTTATTATACAATTTTTTGTAGTGTCCTTCTATTTTAAATCTTTTGAAATAATAAAGTTTTGATATTAGAGGAGAAAAAGAATGTCAACAGTTGCCAGGCCTCACAGAATCTAGAGAAGAGGTAGAAAGTATCAAATATAAAATAAAATAAAACCAGGCGTTTTGCACACCAATGTCTATTCTTAATCTTCAAAGCATCAAACAAGGTGTCTTAGGGGTTAATTAATCTTAGCTTGACTATTCTGCTCCAAAACTTGGCAATGTAAGCATGGCGTGTAGAATTCTCTTAATATCTTTTAAGGGAATTAGTGTTTGGGGAGATTCTACTTTTTAAAATAATCAAATGGAAAAACTTTCTCTCCTCTTTGAAATCTAAAAGCAAAATGAAGGTTTTTGAAAACTAATCAAGAAGTTGCTATGTAGGTTTCCCTGCCTTGTGTAATATTGAGTGAAGATGATGAGTATAAGAAATTTATCTTTGAGATAATTCTAGAACATTGGGTAAGCTATTGGTATTCCTATTTTAAGACAAATTTAAAAATTGATATTAGCTAACATCAGTTACCTGAGTGATTACTTGTAACTCTTATAAACATCCCCCCCCCTCAGGTTCTCTTAGACAGTGTACTTACTCTGATAGTATAGTGACTTACTCAGCTCTCTAATTTATTTTCTCTTAGAAAATCTTAGCATCTTAACTTGAAAAAGGAAGGTAGAATGTGATTCACAATCCCAGTGCACTTGGGATGAAATTGGCTCACTGATCATTGCTGTGTAAATAGAACACAGTGGGACTGAAGAGATTGTTCAGAGGACAATCTCTCTGCCTTGCAAGCAGAAGATCCTGAGTTTGGATCCCAGGTCTCATGTAAAAAACGCTAGGTAGGAACAGCTATGGACTGTACTTCCCGCCCTAGTGGGCAGAGCCTGGGGGGAAATCCCAGAGGGAAGCAAAAAAGATGTAGAAATGATCCAGAATGATTCTTAAAGTTACCTTTGGTCCCCCACAGGAACACACAGTGCCTTTTGTTACACACATACACACACACACACACACACACACACACACACACACACACACAATAAATAAATGCAGTGATGTCTCAAGGATCCTTTGTGAACCAAGTTCCAGTGTGATGAAGCCAACAGTGTTTAAAATAACTCTTGGCACAGCATGTCCATGAGCGATGGAGAATAAATCTACAAGCTCAGCTATTTTTATGCCAAAATATTCCTCTGTAAAGATTTGATTTGTCCTTGACAGGAGCTTGTCTTTTCCTGACTTAATTAGAATTCATCTTTGGCTCAACATTCTGCCTCTGATGTTACCATATCTGTCTTCCTTTTCTGTGTATTCTTTTAAAAATATTCTCTAATTTCACTTTATCTACTTCCTAGCCTCTTACTCACTCCTCAGTCTATTAAAATAGATACTGTGTTCCCTGCCAACCCAGTGCTGTTGCTTTGCCAGAGGGCCCTGTATAGTTCCTAATTGTCAGATTCCATGGTCATTTCATCCTTTACCTAGGACTCTCAGCATCACTTTATAATCTTGACTATTGTTTTAAAACTTTTTAAACTTGGGAAAAGGGGCACTAAGAATG
This sequence comes from Typhlomys cinereus, assembly GCA_023101885.1. Classification (NCBI taxonomy): domain Eukaryota; kingdom Metazoa; phylum Chordata; class Mammalia; order Rodentia; family Platacanthomyidae; genus Typhlomys; species Typhlomys cinereus. Next base: position 1,929,371 of record JALPQD010000236.1, on the reverse strand, counting down.
TAAGTGCTTGAGGATAGGGAGAAGTGCTGCCAGACAGTATTAGGTCAGGATAGGGCTACCATACCCAAGAACTCACTGCAATGGTGTCCATTTCCACAAGACCTACATTGGAGCCTATCAACATTTCCCCATGGATAATGAAAGATTTCAAGAAATGTTCTATCTTCCTGAAAGACTACTTAATGCCAATGCCAGACAGGAGAAGGTTGCTTCTTTATTCGACAGTTTATCTACTGGTAAGTCATCCATGCTCAGGAAGTACTCGGACACTTCCCAGTACAGGCATCCCAGATGAAACCCACTGGGCCACACATGCAAAAGGACATAAAAGTACGAGGGAGACTGGTTGGAAAGGAGAAAGTATAATGTGGGACAAGATGGGAATGGGATTGGAGAGTAAGAATACATAGAATCATTGTTTTTCCGTATGAAAATATTAAAGAATAAAAAGTAATTTAAAAAGCATCCTATTCATCCTGCCTTGACATCTCTGATACCATTCTTCCCTGACTCACTTCTACCTTTTCTTAAGTTCTGCTTTGTGACCAGTTCTTTCTCTTCCTGTAACACCTTAAAATATTGCATTGCAAGAATCTTTCACCCTTTTCCTAGGGCCTCTTTACACTGTGTCTTCTCCAGTTTGGTTGTCACTGAGATCTCTGTCCCAGATTTCTCTGTTGTTCTTTATAACATTTGTGAAAGATTTAGGATAGTGCTTGACTTGTTCTCTTGACACTCCACAAGAGTAATTATTTGTGGCCATTATTCTCCGCCCCTCCTTCGTTTTCTTTCTTTCTTTTTTTTTTTTTTTTAAGGGAGAAAGGGAGGTTTATTCAGCTTATGGTTCCAGAGGGAAGGCACAGTCTCTCAAAGCAGAGGTGGCATGGCTGGCTGGCCAAAACTGGAGGAGGCTAAGTCACCGCAGACATCTTGGAAGCTGAGAGCTGCAGACTGCTTGCTGCAAAGGCTGACTTCTCCTGGAGGTAGGGTGGGACTAAGGCCGACTTCACCCAGAGGTAGGGTGAGACTAATCCACCTCAAGGCCCACCCCTTGTGACTGCCTTCCTCCAGCAAGTCTCCACCTCTCAAGGTGCCATGACCTTGCCAAACACATGAGACTGTAGGGGACATATTTCACACCATGACATTCCACCCCTGGCCCCCACAGGCTCATTGCCATCTCATTATGCAAACCAACTTTAAAAGTCTTCATAGACTACATTAGTATTCCCAACACAGTCCAAAAGTCCAAAGTCCAAAGCCTCCTGTAAAATCAAAATACAAGTTACATACTTCTAACATACAATGGCACAGAATAAACATTCCTGTTCCAAAAGGAAGAAATGGGGGCATATCCAGGAAAGATTGGTCTATAACAAGGATGAAAACCAGCAGGACAAACTCCAAATCTTTTAGCTCCAAGTCCAACATCTCATCTCAGTTCCAAAGGGCTTTGGTTCCACCCCTCCAATGCAGCTGCCCATAGAATACGTTGCTCTCTAGAGCTGACTCCTCCCAGGGTATACAGCTCTCCTTGGCAGGTGTCCCACGTTGTGTCTGGAATCTCTAACATCTTTACTTCTCAATGGCAAACCAGGCTTTAACTCTACAGCACAAACTGCCCTTCTTGGGCCTCTGAACTGCAGGCTTCTTGCCTCATGATGCCTGGATTCTGCCAATTTTTGAAATCTTGGAGGAGGACTCCATGATTTCCTCCCTCTTGCATCACTGATGCCTCTAAAACCAGAACCACGTGGACAACTTTGCCAAGACTGGCCCCCTTGAATCACAGCTGATTCTGCTTCTCTGCTGACCATGTCTTTCATTCCTGGGCAGTTGCTTGGTAAGAGAAACCAACTCTTGCTTTGGAACTCCACCCTTTAGCTCCAGTCTTCTGAAAGGATTTGCATTCTTATGAGTGGCAGCCTTCCCTGAGGATCTTGCCCTCTAACTAGGGCCTCTCCTATTATTCAAATTAGGAGCAGGCTTTGATTTACAAATGGAGCTAATCTCTTCAACAGCCATTTTGTTCTCTGCTTCTACTTGGTTCAACTCTTTAAGTTTGCCATTGTATTTTTCATCATTGGTTCTTACAGCTTTTGCTTCTTCCTGCCTGATTCTTTGCTCTTTTTCATAATTCTGAAGACAACTAAAAAGTAGCCATATCACATTGTCAATACTACATTGCTTTGAAATTTCCTCCACGAAGCACTCCAGCTTAATTTCAGGCAAACTTTCAGGACGAGGGCAAAACTTCACTAAACTCTCGGGCAATACATGGCTCCATGTGTCACTTGTCCAGTTGCAAACATAGTCTCTGTTCCCCTCTGGACCATCACAAGCTGGGCTTCCAATGTCTGCATCTCTCACAGCATTGCTCTCCTCTGAGCTCTCACAAGAAAGGTCCCTTTGGCCCAACTGCCAAGACGCAAAGACTTTCCCAGCACAAAGTCCCAAAGTTCTCTATATTTCTCCCAACAAACAGTTCCAAAGGCACGCTAGCCACATCACAGCATTGGCCATGCTTCTGGGTACCAACTTTTCTCAGCTTCACAAACAACTTCACTTTGTGATACTTCTTATCTCACAGCAATACCCCACTACCCGGTACCAATTTCTGTAACGGTTACTCTTAACTCTTGCTGTGAAAGAGCACTCAAAATCGATCAACTTAAGGGAGAAAGGGAGGTTTATTCAGCTTTCGGTTCCAGAGGGAAGGCACAGTCTCTCAAAGCAGAGGCGGCATGGCTGGCTGGCCAAAGCTGGAGGAAGCTAAGTCACCGCAGACATCTTGGAAGCTGAGAGCTGCAGACTGCTTGCTGCAAAAGCTCCTTCATTTTCTTCACCTGTCTCAAGTACTGTTATGGGTATTTTAAAATTTTTATTCTTTTACAATTTCATGCACATATTTATATATGTATATATACCTTTGATCATAGTCCCCTTCTTCTCTCGTAAACTCATGAACTCCTAGATATTCCCAATAAGTCCCCCTCACTTTCACATCTCGATGTGTGCGTGTGCACCTGCTTCCCTGTGCACAGATTTAGTTAGGGTTAATTGCATGAGCATGAATATGGGATTATTGAATGAGGACAGTTTACAAACTTCTATTCCACCAAGAAATAAGACTCTTCTTGTAACAGTTACTCTTAACTATTGCTTTTAGAAAGTGCCCAAAGTCAATCAACTTAAGGGAGAAATAGAGATTTATTTGGCTTATGGTTCCAGAGGGGAGACACAGTTTTTGTATGGTGGTGGCAACATGACTGGTGGCAGGTTACTTCACAGCAAACGTCCAGTAGGCTAGTGGGTTGAAGGTTGAAGGCTAGAGGATTCCTGGAGAGTCTCTCTTCTTCCCAGTCTTCAGTTCCTTTTATCTATTCCACTACTGGGAAGTTCCAGTAAGATCTAGGGAGGTTCCAATTGGATTTATAATCTGCAAAGGCACTGGTCTTTGTAATGTAATGTACAGATCCAGATCTCTTCAGGTGGTCTCAGCTGGTTTTAGTTAATGCCAGGTGTGGTCAAGTTGACACCCAGGTTTAACTATCACTCTCCTCTTCCAGCAACCATTAACTGCCTCCTCAGGGAGGGGTGGGACTTCATGAGCCCCTCCTCCGTCCATGGAAGGTTAATGGGCCCAGTCCTATGTTTCAAGTTTACAGGTGTGACAGCCATGTCAAGTCCAGGGTGTTTCATAGCATTCCTTCCCGTCTTCTGGCTCTTAAATTGTTTCTGCATCCTCTTCCCAATGTTTTGTTACAGGCACTTTCCCCAATGTTCTGGGGAAATATTTTTTTTCAAGGTTGTCAAGTCTTTAGAAAAAGGGTAGAGAAAAGCCAAACCAAACCATTCTTTCTTCTAACCCTTTAAACAGAGAAATTTTTCTCATGTCTTTAAATGGTCCCACATAAGTGCTATTGAATTGAGAGATTTGGAGATTAAAGCAGAAGATTTTCCTCATGGAGAACACACACACACACACACACACACACACACAGAGCACCACAGTTTTGTGACTCTTAATCCTTCAGTTTCTTTCTGGGAGTGAATATCAGTGCTAACCTGCCCAGCATTCATGAGCCTCAGTAAAGGGGGAAGGTGAAAGAGTCCTCAGTTCCCTCCTCTCCCTCATCTGTATTGTCCTTTTTTAACTCAAGCCCTCCCAAATGGACTTGTGGCCTTCTTGTCATCTGCCTCATGAGTCCAGTTTCAGGGCTCTGATTAGATTAAAATCCAAGAATGCACTCATATTTTCCCTCACTTTTCCAAGGAACCCTCTTTTTTTATTATTATTATTTATTCAGTTGTACGTGTGTGTGTGTGTGTGTATGTATGTATGTGCGCGCGCATGTATGTATGTGTGTGTGTGGAACCATGGACGAATTGGGAACCACCATGGACGCCTCCACCTCCTTCTGCCCCTGGATTCACAGGCTCCGCCCTACCAGGACCAGAAACGCAGGCCGCCCTCGCTTCCGCCTGGCGTCTATACATGGGATCCGAACTCAGGACCTTCCGCCTGCAAGGCGGAGGCTTAACCCCTGAGCCACCTCTCCAGCCCAGGAACCCTCTTCTTATTCCTTGTAGAATCTACTCATTGCCTCCCCTGTGATGCTTCATTCCTGAGATGCTCAAATAGTATCACATTTCCTTTCCAGAAGCCCTTGCCATTTTTTATCTTAAATTCTAATTATCACTATTTAATATGCCTAGATCCCCCATAAGATTCTTCTTGTAGTATCCAGGATAGATAAGATGGGAAAATGATTAAACAAAATGGAAAAAAGAATAAATGAGCCAATTGTTACTGGCTCAACTTAAAAAATAGTAAATAACCGGAACTGGAGAGGTGGCTCAGGGGGTAAGCCTCTGCCTTGCAGGCGGAAGGTCCTGAGTTCGGATCCTAGACCCCATGTATAGATGCCTGGCGGAAGAGGGGGCGGCCTGCGTTTCTGGTCCTGGTAGGGTAGAGCCTGTGAATCCCGGGGCAGAGTAAACGAGGAGGTGGAGGCGTCCATGGTGGTTCCTGAATTCAGAATTCATCCGTGGTTCTACACACACACACACACACACACACACACACACGCACACACACGCATACAATTGAATAAATAATAAAAATTTTTTAAAAAATTATAAGAAATTAGTAAATAACCAAATGAATAGAAAATTAATTATAATCGTAGGAACCCAGATTCCAAGTTTATTCATAACATTAACTTAGTTCAAGTTTGGATTACCCAGTACAGGCCAGGCACAATGCTGTCTGTTAATGATGTACTGACAAGGATAATCCCCAACTATCAGGACTTTAGAAGAGATACCAACACTAGAAGGAATACAAGGAATTTGCTGTCTAATGCATTGGCTGATTCTAATCCAGTGAGCCAAAACATTTTTTTTGTTTGTTTATATACTACTTGTCAGTGTGAATTTAAAAAGTCAGTATGTTTTATTTTTCCTGCAGTTTTAATGTGTTTTTTTTTGTAATTAAGAAATCATTTAGGCAACAGGAATGTTGTCTACAAAATGATCAGAGAGAATTTTAGAGATGATAGAAATGTTCTGTATCTTCAGGACTGTTGGTAAGTCCTAGGCTCATTCCCTAGCACTACAACCAAGCAGTACCCTTAGAACTATATAGTATAAAATTTTGTTCTATGTAAATTATGCTTTAGAAAATCTTTCTTTTTAGAAATACAATTGTTTTTAATGTCAAAAAGATTTATCTATTTATTGTGTGTGTGTGTGTGTGTGTGTGTGTGTGTGTGTGTGTGTGTGTACACCTGCCATAGCGCATGATGTTTGGAGATCGGAGAACAACTTTGGGCAGTCACTTTTCTCCTTCTACCATCTGGGTTCCAGGGATCAAACATGGGTCATCAGGCTTGACAGTACATACTTTTACACTGTGAACCATTTTACCAGCACCTTAATTTTTTAATGAAACTTTTAATTAATACATAGTAACTATAAATTAGTCTGTGGGATACAGGGTAACATTTCAATGTGTGTATATAATGTTTAATGAACAAATAGAATAACTGACATATCTATCAACTCATCTTTTTGCCAGGAACATTCAAAATCCTCTCTACTAGTTGTTTTCAACTATCCAGTTAATTGTTTTGAATTATAGTGCCCTACTGTTCCATAAAATAGAAGTTATTCCTCTCTTCCAGCTATATCCCTGAACACATTGACCATCCTCTTCCCACTTTTGAAAGGAACTTGTCTCCTCTGCAGATGGGGTGATTGGAATGTGAAGAAAACAGACTTTTTATATGGTCTTTTTCTGTAGGTCTGTCTGATTTAGTTCCTTATAGGGTTCTTCTAGGCTGTTCCCCCTTTTTTAAATCAAAGTTACATCAAAGTTCAAAACTCCCTAAAACTTTAAAATTTTGAGATTTTGTGTAGAAGTAGTGTTTTCTTTCTGGGAAGTAATTGCCTTTTCTTCTGATTGTTAGAGGTGGGTTTGTGAGCTTTTTCTACTTCTCAGGCATCCTTTTAAGGGAGGCCATTTTAGTGACGACATCAACTGGAGAGCAGTGCCCAGAAGTTGATGAGACCAGAGAGATCTTTGGGTCCATTGATCCTGATATTGTGAGCCCCGTTCTGGTAATTCAGCTTTGCTTCCTGTTTTGTCTTGCTCTTGTACTATGCAAGTTAGAGGCCCTTTCAGATGACTCTCTCTCCCAAAGCTAACCAGAGTTGTCTTTGTCTGTCACTCTTTCGGAATATTTAATGTGCTTTAGTATTTAGCATGTTCTGGAGAATAATTGCTTTCTATATCACTACCAGCTGTAGTTAATAAAGCTAGTGATTATGGACTACAAACCTTGTTGTATGTATCTTACTACCTACAGTTTAATGATCATTTTTTTTCTTTCTTTTTGAGACAGCGTCACTGTAGCACAAATTAAATTTGAATTTTTGGCACTCTAGCAAGCTTTGAGCTCATGATAATCCTCCTGCCTCAATTTGCTCCAACCCTCAGTGCTGAGATTACATGTGTGAGGTGCCACATCTTGCTTTAATGATCATATTTTAAAGCTACTTTTAAAGCTATTTTTAATCTTTAAAAAGTGAGTTTACAACATTATCACAATGATCATTGTTTATTTTGAAGTCTTTGAAAAAAATATTAAATATTTTAAACTTGCAGCCTACTCATCCTCTACCAAAATCAGATCCCAAATCCTGCTAGATTTGCCCCAGTTTTTCTTAAATAAAATTTTAAGGATGTAGTTAAAACCTATGTATCTCCCTTCTAGGGCATCCTTTGAACTCATTCCCTAGAAGTAAAGCTGATCTTGAATTAAATCATTTGTCATTTTCAAACTTTTATTACTGGTGCTTGTCATGTATATATATAACATCCCCAAAAACTTTTACGTGTTTTTATACTTCATATTTGTCGAATCATTCTGCATATATCAATCTGCAACTTTCTGCTTTTACTCAGCAACATTTACTTTAAATGCTTATTTTAGTCCATTGTGTGATTATTCTACAGCTTATTTTTTCCTATGTTAATTAACATTAAAATATTCTCTCTTTCTCTTTCTCCTTCTCCTCTTCACCCTTTCTCTTCCCCTCTCCAGCTCTTTCTGTTTCTCATAATACCAATGATACAGCTGCTATATGTATTCTTGTTTATATTTCTTTATATAAATGTTCAAGAGTTTCTCAAGGAAGTTTTTTCCAAGTAGAAATTCTGGGTGTAAAGGATTTACAATTAGGTTATATTTGAGCATCCTATTTTCCTGTTTTGCATTTCATTTTTGCCAATTTAAGGAAAGTGAAGTAGTTTCTCCTTGTTTTAAATTTACATAGCATTTTCTCATTTTATGTGTTACAGGTTTCCTCTTTTGTGAATTTCCTTATTTCCTTGCTTATTTTGTTGGATTATTGGTTTATTTTTAATTTTTTTAAGTTCTTTTTTTTTTTATTTCAGCTCATACAAACTTATTAGGTACACCAGTTCCTTCCCTCCCTCCTCCCCCCCCCGTACCCCCTGTTCCCCCTCCCCACCCCTCTCCCTCCCCATCCCCCAGTGCCTCCTGCCCCAATTCCCAGAGAGTCCTTTCTTGTGCAGCCTGATTTTCCTCTGGGCCCTCCTCTCCGATGACGTACAAGGACCCAGTGGCCTTTCCCTGAACCCTTTACCGTGTTCCCCTTAGGTATAGGAGCACTGCTGTGGCTGCCAATCCCTTGCCTCCAAGGATCTTGGTGCCTTTAGCAGATGGTAGACTTTGTGAGGTAAACAGTGTGTTGGACAATGCGCAGGGCATGCAAAGTCCAATTATGATTGCTTCAGTCCTAACTAGTATAGAGTATCTTACATATCATTGCTCCTCCCATCCTTTTGCTCTTACACTCTTACCGCCCCCTCTTCCACAAATTTCCCTGAGCTTCAAGATGGGGAGAGACTAAGCTGGCCTAGTTCTAGGTGGTTGATATAGAGTCTCTGAAGTTCTGGATTGTGGTTTGTTGATTTTCTTTTGCAGTTTTGCTGCTCCTGCAATGCCCTTCACTACATCCTGGTGGGCATTGTATGTTACCCCCTGGCCAGAGACAAAAAGCTGTTAGAGTCTTGTGATAAAAGCACATTCAAAAGTAGATGTAATAAAAGTGGGAAACCACAGTGAGGGAGGGGTCTATCACCCATTTGCAAAATGGTTACTTTTTATCTGCCAGACTATATGCCCTCCTCTTCTGGTGAGATCACACCCCCTCAGTAGTAAATGATCAGGAACAAAAGTCTGTGAACTTAATCAGATGTCTCATTACTTATTTGGGTCCTTGGTGGAGGCCTATTTTTCCTGCTGTAACATGGTCCCTTCTCTCCTTGTTTCTAGTGTGGCCCTCCTACCCCATCCCTCCTGTTCATAATCCTTGGAATTACTGTCTTTAGGTGGACTGGGTGGGTTTGGTACTAGGAGCCACCTATTAGGGAGTACACACGGCGCTTAATTTTCTGGGTCTGGGATACTTCGCTTAATATGATTGTTTCTAATGACATCCATTTCCCGGCAAATTCCAGTAATTCATCATTTTTGATGGCTGAGTAGTACTCCATTGTATAGATGTACCACAGTTTCCTTATCCACTCCTCAACTGTTGGACATTTGGGTTGATTCCATGACTTTGCTATTGTAAACAGTGCTGCTATGAACATGGTCGTGCTTGTGTTATCGAGGTGAACCTCTGCTGTATGGGGGGTTATTCCCAAAAGTGGAATAGCAGGGTCATATGGCATTTCAATCTTTAATTTCTTTAAGAATCTCCAGACGGCTCGCCAGAGTGGCTGTATGAGCCTGCATTCCCACCAGCAATGTAGGAGAGTTCCCCTCTCTCCACATCCTCTCCAATGTTTGTTGTTGTTTGTATTGTGGATTTTTGCCATCCTGACCGGGGTGAGATGATATCTCAGGGAAGTTTTGATTTGCATTTCCCTGATGGCTAAAGAAGTGGAGCATTTTTTCAGATATTTGTTAGACATTTTAATTTCATCCCTGGTAAAGTTTCTTTTAAGTTCCAGGGCCCATTTTTTAATTGGGCCATTGGTTTCCTTGGTGTTTAGTTTTCTAAGTTCTTTGTGCACTCTGGACAGCAGAGTTCTATCAGATGTGTGGTTAGTGAAGATTTTCTCCCATTCTGTGGGTTGCCTTTGAGCTCGTGTTATAATCTCTTTATCTGAAGAGAAGCTCTTTAATTTCACAAGATCCCAACTGTTGAGAGTTGGTAGCAGTGACTGTGCCATTGGATGTCTGTTTAGGAAGTGTTGGCCTAGCCCAATCAGCTCGAGGGAGTTCCCTATCCTTTCAACTATGGTTTTTATAGTCTCTGGCCTGATATCAAGGTCCTTGATCCATTTGGAATTAAGTCTTGCACATGGTGACAAGTATGGGTCCGGCTTTAATCTTCTGCATGTGGAGATCCAGTTTTGCCAGCACCATTTGTTGAAGATGCTGTTCTTTTTCCACTGGATTTTTTGGGCCCCTTTTGGCTGTAACTTTGTGGGCTTATATCTGGGTCTTCAGTCCTTATCCATTGATCTGTGCGTCTATTTTGGAGCCAGTACCAGGCTGTCTTTATAACTATGGATTTGTAGTATAGACTTAGGTTTGGTATGGTAATACCTCCAGCAGTGTTTTCGTTACTCAGGATTGTCTTTGCTATCCTGGGTCTTTTGTGCCTCCATATGAACTTTGAGATTGTTTGATCAACTTCTTTGAAGAATTGCTTTGGGATTTTAATTGGTATAGCATTGAATTTGTATATTGCCTTTGGTAGGATGGTCATTTTTACGATGTTGATTCTGCCACTCCAGGAACAAGGGAGGTCTTTCCACCTTCTGGTGTCTTCTGCTATTTCTTTCTTTAGGGTTTTAAAGTTTTCATTGTAAAGGTCTTTTACCTCTTTAGTTAGGTTTATACCAAGGTATTTCATTTTTTTAGGGGCTATAGTAAATGGGATGGTTTCTCTCAAGGCGTTTTCACTTCTTTCATTCTGGGCATATAGGAAGGCCTCTGATTTTTGCACATTTATTTTGTATCCTGCCACCCTGCTGAACTTCTCAATTAGTTCCAGGAGCTTCCTGGTGGAGTTTTTGGGATCCCTCAGGTATAAGATCATGTCATCTGCAAATAGGGATAGCTTGACTTCTTCCTTGCCGATTTGAATCCCTCTTAGGTCCCTTTCTTGTCTTATGGCTTCAGCTAAGACTTCAAGTACAATATTGAATAGAAGTGGTGAGAGTGGACAGCCTTGTCTAGTTCCTGATCGAAGTGGGAATGCTTCCAATTGTTCCCCATTGAGCATAATCCTTGCTGTGGGCTTGTATACAGCTTTTATTATATTGATAAAGGTTCCTTCCATTCCTACTGTCTCTAGCGTTTTGATCATAAAAGGCTGTTGGATCTTGTCAAAAGCTTTTTCTGCATCTATCGAGAGTATCATGTGGTCTTGGACTTTGGACTGGTTTACATGATGAATTACATTTATTAATTTGCGTATGTTGAACCAACCATGTGTGCCGGGGATGAAGCCTACTTGGTCCCCGTGAATGATCTTTTTAATATGTTTTTGAATCCGATTTGCTAAGACTTTGTTGAGAATCTTTGCATCTGTGTTCATCAGAGAGATCGGCCTATAGTTTTCTTTTTTAAGTGAATCTTTATTAGGTTTTGGGATTAAAATGATAATAGCTTCATAGAAGGAATTTGGTAGTGTTCCTTCCTTTGCTATTTGATGGAACAGTTTAAGGAGTATTGGTGTTATTAACTCCTTAAATGTCTGATAGAACTCTGTGCTGAATCCATCTGGTCCAGGACATTTTTTGGTGGGGAGATTCAAGATTACTTCCTCAATTTCCTTATATGTTATAGGACTATTTAAATAATTCACAACTTCCTGATTCAATTTAGGTAAGTTGTGTTTACTTAAAAATTCATCCATTTCTTTTGTGTTGTCAAACTTCACAGAGTATAAGTTTTTGAAATATGATGTTATAATTTTCTGGATATCTTGGGTATCAGTAGTGATAACTCCATGTTCATTTCTGATTTTGTTAATTTAGGTTTTCTCTCTCTTCCTTTTGTTTAATTTAGCTAGGGGTGTATCAATCTTATTGATTTTTTTAAAGAACCAGCTTTTTGACTGGTTGATTTTTTTCTATCGTTTTCTTAATCTCGATTTCAGATATTTCTCCTCTTATTTTGCTAATCTCCTCTCTTCTACTACTTTTGGGATCAGATTGCTCTAGTTTCTCTAAAGCTTTAAGCTGCATTGTTAAGTTGTTTATTTCTGATGTTTCCATTTTTTTGATGTAGGCATTAAGAGCTATGAACTTACCTCTTAGAACAGCTTTGTGTCCCAGAGATTTTGGTAAGTTGTATTTTAGTTATCATTCACTTTCAGGAAATCTTGAATTTCCTTTTTAATTTTTTCCTGAGTCCAGTTCTCATTAGCATCATAGTGTTAAGTTTCCAGGAGTTAGTGTATTTTCTCGTTTGATGTGTTGTGGATGTCCAGCTTTAGGCCGTGGTGGTCTGACAGGGCACAGGTTAGAATTTAAACTTTTGTACATGTGTAGATTCGTTTTGTGGCCCAATATGTGATCTATTTTGGAGAAAGTTCCATGTGCTGCTGAGAAAAATGTGTATTCTTTGGTGCGTGGGTGAAAAGTTCGATAGAGATCTGTAAGGTCCATTTCAGTAAGGGTTTGGTTAAGCTCCAAAGTGTCTCTGTTAAGCTTTTGACCTGTTGATCTATCCCATGTTGAGAGGGTGGTGTTGAAGTCCCCAAGAATTATCGTTTGGGGGTTGATTTCTTGCTTTAGATGCTGTAGGGTTTTCTTAATGAATGTGGAGGGGCCCGTATTGGGTGCATATATGTTCAGTATTGTGAAGTCTTCCTGGTGAATTGTACCTGTGACTAAAATGTAGTATCCATCCGTGTCTCTTATAATTTTCTTTGGTTTGAAGTCCACTTTCTGATAGCATAATGGCTACCCCTGCCTGTTTTCTGCTTCCATTTGCTTGTAGAATTGTTGACCAGCCTTTTATTTTTAGAGCGTGCCTATCTTTTGTGGTGAGATGGGTTTCCTGCAGGCAGCAGATTGATGGATTGTGATTTTTAATCCAAGTTTGTAATCTGTGTCTCTTGATCGGTGAATTAATTCCATTAACATTTAGTGTTATAATGGAGAAACTATTGTTAATTCCAGACATTTATTATGTTTAGTAGCTTTTATAAGTATATTGCTTCGCTTTTAATGGTGTTATATTTGCCTTCTGTTCTCCTGGATATGCCTGTTTTTTTCTTCACGCTTGAGTATCATTTCTAGCATTTTTTTGAAGGCCTGGTTTGGTGGACATGTATCCCTTAAGGTTGTCTTTGTGCTGGAAGATTTTTCTTTCTCCCTGGATCATGATGGATAGTTTTGCAGGGTAAATCAGCCTGGGTTGACATTTTTGCTCATTCAATACTTGAAGTATGTCTCTCCAAGCTCTTCTTGCTTTTACTGTTTCGACTGAGAAGTCATTTGTTATTTTAATAGGTTTACCTTTAAAAGTGACTTGTTTTTTCTCCCTTGAAGCTCTCAGCACCAGTTCTTTATCTTGAATGTGGATTGTTTTAACTATTATTTGCCGAGGCCTGCTTCTATTTTGGTCATATCTGTTTGGGGTGGGGAATGCCTCTTGTATATGGATGGGCCTCTCTTTTTTTAGATGAGGAAAGTTTTCTTTGATGATCGTTTGAAAAATTTCCTCAGGGGTGGTATTTTGAGATTCTTGCTCTGGTATTCCATGAATACGCATGTTAGGCTTCTTCAGGGTGTCCCATATCTCTTGGATATTTCTCTCAAGTATCTTTTTGGCTTTAACAACCTCTTCCATTGAGCTGGTTAGTACTCCCACTTTATCTTCAAGGTCTGAAATTCTGTTTTCTGCTTCGTTAGTTCTGCTGATAAGACTCTCTGTGGCGTTCTGGGTTGAAGATAACTTGTCTTTTAGCTCAATTTTAAACTCTGCTTGAGTTTGTTTTAACTGCTCTATGCCACTTTTTGTTTCTTGCACTGTTTTTCTCAACTCCTCCAGATGTCTGTTGTGTTCCTCTTCAAAGGGATTGATTTGATTATGTAATTCCTCCCGGATTTCCTCTTTCATAGTATTGAACATGGTAATGATCATATTTTGAAAGTCTTTATCCTGGGTGAGGCTTTCTTGGCCTTTTTCCGCGGGTTTGTTCTGTTTGGAGTCTAACATTATGGGATTAATTTCTTCAGTGGGAAATTTGTTTACTTGAGTGTTGCTTCTCATGGATTTGCACTTCGACTTTGGCATTGTCTTTTTAACTCTTAAGATCTCTCAATTTCACTAAACTGAATTATTTGGCCTGGGGTCCTGGTGGGTGGGCGCGGGCGGAGACTTACCTAGGTCGCGGGGTGAGGCCCGGCTGGACCGCGCGCGTCCTGACTGGGGGAGCGGGGTGGGGTAAAGGGAGGATGGGGGCGTCGGCGTGGAGCTATTTAACCCCAGGGCAGCTGGGAGGGGGCCCGGGCGCAGGGGGAGGTCCTCCTCGTCCCTCGGCCCGCGCGCGGCTCTGGCTGGATGGTGGGAGTCGGAGCCGGGTCCCTTTGGGCTGACCTGGCGTCCTAGGGCGCGGGGCGAGGCCGGTCTGGACCGCCCGCATGCGCGCGTCCGCTCGCGCGCGGCTCCGGCTAAATGGTCTTTTTTAAGTTCTTCATATGTTCCTGATACAAATACTTTCCAGCTTAATATATGTAATGAGTTTTAGTTTATCATTTAATGTTCATATGACATTTTTACCATATAGATGATCCATAATTTGTTTAGCCATCCCTCCTATTGTTTGAAATTTGTATTATTTCTAATATATATTGTATGCTTCTTAGGTTTTCTTATTTTACAAAACAAAATAGTGGTGTCCTGTTCCACTTTGTCCTCAGTTGGCCAGCTCTAAATGATATAGCCTGTGGGCATGAAATAGAGCAGTACTCACTGTCCTCATTGGTATGTGAATCTGTCATTTTTGGCATCAGTGACACCTGCTGTGATCAGTGAACTAATTGTAAAGTGACCTACATAAATAAAGCATTGTCATATTGTGAAAGTGGTTTTGGCACTGGAAACTGGCATGTTTTTAATGGGACAAATGTTCAGAAGGAAAAGAACTCAAGATGAATACTAGTACTCTAAAGTAGGTCACAGCAATGTTAGTCATATTGTCTGTAAAGCAAAAAAGAGTTCTTTGAGCCATGGTCTGCTGCTGTATAACTTGGCGACTAGACTGGGAATCTGAGTTTTTCTAGTAGGAGCCAAGTAGTAAATATTTTAGTTTCTGTTGTACCCGCTCACTATCTGCAGTGCAGTATTTGTGTCATCAAAAACTGCATTGGCACTATAAGGGCTGCGGAACTTTAAGATCTATTTTCTACTGGTTTGCTGATATGTGCTAACCTCTAGGCTTATAAATTCAGCATTTAGAGCCAAGAGGGGCATGCAAAACTGTGTAGAGACAATTATGTAAAGATTCGGAAAATGCTTGTCTTCTTTAAGGAAAATGTCCCCCTTCTTATGTTCATTTCTTGTTCTTTCCAATTACTATAGTTGTAGCTTTGGTTCCTTGCTTAAATTTCAACTCTGATTTCAATGTTGAATTAGAGACCACAGAGGCACATGATCCTTTGAATGCAGTTATCCTAAACTTGAAATCAGATCTCATACACATACGAAGTAGAAAATCTTTCTGGTTTGTAGGTAGCTTATCCAGCTGATGACTGCTTACAGTCTTTCTCTGTCTAGACTTAACACTTTTAGAGCAAATCTAAAGCTTGTTCATGCATTTCCATCTGTCATGTGTTCCTTTCTATTTATCTCTTTTATGCTCTTGGTATGTGCTAGGCATGAGTCTCCAGTGAGTCAATATTTACAGCTCACTTGGATGATGGAGCTACTAGGGTAGCCCAAGGGCAGATAAAATAGTATTCAGAGTAAGAATACCACATTTCTTTTGCTCTCATTTCTTTCACATGAGGAAAAAAATCCTGACCCCTCTTTTAAATAAGTAGCATTGATTGGTTGGTACAATATATAAAATATTCATCTAATGGAGTGGTATTTTGGGAACTATTTGCAGCATTGGTTTGCTGAGCCCCAAGATTTTACCTTCCTCCTTTTTTCTCCTTCCCTTCCTTCTCCTTCCTAGTAGCAGTTTCTTGAAAATTACAAGCTTTGCCCCTGATTTGCTGGTTAGCAGCGGCAGTGTAAGCCTTCTCTAGTTTCCAGGGGAGAATGGGTGCTGAGACTGCAGTCTTTCCCAACAGCCACTTACCTTTCTTGCTATTTGTTTCCACGCTTCTTTGACCTTCATTCTGCTATGCAGGCCTTCGTGAGGAGGTAACAGTCTATTTTCTTAGAGTTCTCTGTGTCGGGGTGTGTGTGGGGAGGTGGAATGTACAATGGTATGCAATAAAACATACAGAGACAGCAGAGTGTAAAGACTAGAACTGGCAAAAAAAAAAGGTAGTTTTGAAGTATTCCGCATCTGTGAGCATGTTCTTGTCTGCTATATCCATAAATACCCTGACAGTAAGAGCACCAACACTACCTCTCAAAATATAAATGTATCCATACAAAAACATAGGTTGTAGTAATATTATTGCTGAGATGCACAGAAGAAAAATTCACTCTTAACAAAATTGTTAGTTTTATATTATACAAGTTGGATCTAGTTTTCATTTTAAGGACACTGGAAAGGATGAATCTAAATGTCCTGAGACACTCTGCTGTACTTTCCAATGTAGTAGTCAGCCCTGTGTGGCTATTTAATTTTTATTAAAAATAAAGATAAAGTAGTTTCTTATGCTTACCAGTAATTACTGTATTAGATTGTGTATTGAAATTTTTCATAAGCATACAGAATTATATTGACAGAACTGAAGAAAGTGACCTATGGAATATAGCAAATTTAGTACAATCTGCCCTCTGTATGAAGGATACTACATCTATGAATTCAATTAATTATGAATCAAAAATATTCAGAAGAAAATAATTCACCCCATTCCTAACAATGCACAAACTATTTTTTAATCACTTCTTTAATAATAAAGTACAGCTTCTACTATTTTCACAACACTTAAGATTATATTAAGGCACTAGAAACAAAGGAGAGGTGATTTTAAGTGATTCAGTGCAAATATGTCATTTTTTGTAAGAGACTTGAGTGTTGCGGATTTTGGTATGGGGGAAGAGTGTCTAGGAACCAACTTCCTACACCCTGAATATTGAGTGATGGCTGTAGTTGGGTAAGATGAATAAACGGACATTTTAGCAAGAAGAGTTTTAAAGGCCATTTGTCTAGGATCAGCATATATATGGATTCACCATGGTTTAAACCTAGTTGGACCTTTAAAAATCTATAGACAAACTCCTTTATTTTATAATTGATGAAACTAAGATCCCAAGAGATTAAACAATTCTTTCTCTTCAGGTTGAACAAGTTGATAAAGAAAACCAGGATAATTGTTTTTCTACTGTTCCACCGTGTCAAACTTAACTAACACCTGACTAATTGTAGAGTCAATTACATGTTTCAAAGGAGAATTTAGTCCCTCATATTTATTTGATAGTTATGGTTTGTTCATGACAGTCTTGTAGCCTGTTAGTAGAAACCTTTAGAAATGCAAAAATAGAGTGCTCTCATTATGGCAAAGTTTGGAAAATGCCTGAGGATGCTGTAGAAGACCAGTGAAAGATGTCTTTATCCACTCATTCCTGTTATTAATGAATTTGGAAGAAGAAATAGCTCGTTTTATAAATCCACATAGCTAGACTACAATGATGCTTGGTGGAAGAAACATTTTTCTCCTGTAGTATAATATCAGAAAAGTTATACTGGAAGCAGGAGAGCATGGTTATGGTATCTTTAGGTATATCACATTGTGATCTTGATTATTCTAATTCTCTCTTATTCCTTGCTTGACTCAGCTGTAAAATAGGAGTAGTTTTATTATCTAATTCAAAATCTTAGAATTAGACCAAATGACTTGTTGAAGTCCTTTATACATAGATATTTTGGGGACTACTGATGCAGATTTTATGAATAATTTTATTGAATAATTTTATGCCACTAAATAAATGCAAATATATAAAGTAGAAAATTCCTTGAAAAACAGAATAGTTACTTCCAAAACTGAAAGTATGAATAAGATTGTTATGAAATTTTAATTTTCTAAATTTATTTTTATTTTTTATTTATTCAATTGCATGTGTGCTCGTGTGTGTATGAGTGTGTATATGTGTGTGTGTGTGTGTGTGTGAGAGAGAGAGAGAGTGTGTGTGTGTGTGTGTAGAACCACGAGCGAATTTGGGAACCACCATGGACACCTCCACCTCCTCCTTGTTTATTGTGCCCCGGGATTCACAGGCTCCACCCTACCAGGACCAGAAACACAGGCCGCTGCCGCTGCTTCCGCCCCGTGTCTATACATGGGGTCTAGGATCCAAACTCAGGACCTTCTGCCTGCAAAACAGAGGCTTAACCCCTGAGCCACCTCTTCAGCCCCGAAATTTTAATTTTTATTGGTTAATTTTTTGAATTACTAAATGGATAAATAACCTAAATCTTACATTCAAGTAAAGAATATTTCCTGACCCATAAAATCTTAATTCACACAGTTGGCCACTCTATTGAAAGAATGAAAAATTTTAGGCTGATTTCTCTCATGAACATGAATGTAGAATTCCCAAAGTAAACAATAGCAAATCTCTTTGAAAAAACAAATTTCTATCTTAAAATGATACGTCTTAGGTCTGGGAGAACATCTTAGGTCTGGGAGATGTCTCAGTAGGCAAAGTGCTTACAAGTGTAACCATGTAAACAAGTCAAGTATAGTTGCATGCATCTATAATCCCAGCATTAGGGAGCTAAAGACAGGAGGGTCCCTGAGACTTGAGACCCAGTCTCAAAAAAGTAAGTGGATAGTGATTAAGGAAAATAACTGACATTGACCTTTATTCTCCATGTGCACAAGCACCTATATGCATATGCACACACATACTGAACTGAACATGTAACTCAGTAGTAAAGTACTTTATTGGTATGAAGAATCCTGGGTGCAGTTCCCAACGCTACACACACACACACACACAAATAAAATATAAAACCCATACATGGAATAAGGGAGATAGCTTAGTCAATAAAGTACTTTCCATGCAAACTTGGGGATCTGAGATCAGAAACCCAGCAGCTACATAAAAAGCTAAGACAACATGTGCCTGTAATCCTAGCACTGGGGAAGCAGTGGCAAGAAGATTCCTGGGGCTTGCTGGCCAGTCAGTCTAGTCAAATCAGTGAGCTCCAGGTTCAGTGAGGAATCCTGTTCTTAAAAAAATAAGATGGACAGTAAGAAAGACACTTTGACATTGACTTCTGGTTTGTATATATATACTTATATGCATACTCTATATATACATGCTCTATATATGCATGCTCCAGCATATACATACACACAAATACATATACACACACACACATCAAAATCTCAGCCTCCTTTTATGAATGGAAAGGAATTACTTTAATGATGAGTATCCAAAAATAATCTTGCAACCGATGCCATATTTAGGGGTAAAGTACTGAAAACAATCTCTTTAAAGCAGAAACTTAACATCAACATTTTTTTTAGTATGTTCTATTGTCAGTTCTTCATCAGATCATTGAGGCAAGGAAAGAAAGAAAAATTTTAAAGATAAGAAAGAAAGTTCTTTTTCACAGACAATAATTGAATCCTATATAAATGATAACATTTATAAATGTCTCAGATGCTTTAGTTTTTATTGATGGAAGATAATTCTGTCATTTCCACTTTAATGAACTTTATCCTCAGAATGTGGAAATCCCTTCAGCATGTGGAAGGACTATCTTAACTACATGCAGCAAAGTTGTTACCTAAATTGATTTTTTTTTTTTTTAAATAGGTCCTATCTGACTCCTGTACGGGATGAGGAAGCAGAGTCTTTACGGAAAGCACGCTCCAGACAAGCTCGGCAGACACGAAGGTCTACTCAAGTAAGCATGACTTTTTTTGTTAATATCCTTTGGTTTCATCCACCTTTCTAATGGAGGTACATGTTTAAAAAAATACTAAAATCAATGCTTTATTAAAGCCACTAAACTCAAACTGTTCACCATGTTAAATGTTATACTGCATAGACTTAAATGAATTTATAGTGCTATCTACTCATCTTTATTCCTCCAGCTTTAAAAGATTGTTCATTCCACATGGGCTTAAAGACTTTAAGAATCCCTACAAACTACTACATTTAAAACACTCTAAGGGAAACAGTCTAGCCATTCTTCAAAATGTTAAACATAGAGTTTCCATTTGATCTGGAAGTCTCCTTAGGTATATTCGTAAGAAACATTTAAACATATTCCTTATTAAAACTTGTGTATAGATGTTTATAACAGTATTATTCCTGCTGCCCCAAAGTAGAAACAACCCAATAATATATTCCACAGTAACCAGTATCTCATTAACTAAAAAATAAGCAAAATGTGCTGTGTCCAAACAATGAAATATTATTTGACATTGAAAAGTAATGAAATACTGATGCATGTTAAAAAAACATGGATGAACTTTAAGAAAACATTCTAGGTGAAGGAAACCAAATACAAAAATATCATTTCTTTTATGATTTCTTTTATGTGATATGTCTAAAATAGGTACATCAAAAGAGAAAACAGAGATTGTTGCCAAGGTCCATAGGAAGGAAAAACCAGAAATAACTACTGATGGATGTGGGTTTCTTCTGGTAATGATGAGAATGTTTATAAGTTAGATATTGGCAAAACTCTTTGACTATACTAGAAATAACAAAATTATACATATTAAATAGCTGAACTTTATGATATATGGGTTACATTTCAATAAAGATGCTATTTAATCTTTTTAATCTATTTTGTGTGTGTGTGCGTGTGTGTGCGTGTGTATGTGTGTGTGTGTACGTGTGTGCCAGAGAGCAGGTGAGTGTGTGTGTGCCAAGCCAGGAAATCAGAAAACTAGCTAGGAAGATACTCATAATAGAAGAAATGGCAAGGACACGATCTCACATTGTAATGGCAATGAGTATGGAGAAAAGGCAGAGCTTATGAAGGTGGATGAAAAGGAACATTAGAGAAATAAAAAGAAAACTAGAAAATAGCAATATCTTGGGAAATAAAAGGAAAGCTGGTTTTCATCAAAAAGGAGAATTTCGGGGGCTGGAGAGGTGGCTCAGGGGTTAAGCCTCTGCCTTGCAGCCGGTAGGTCCTGAGTTTGGATCCTAGACCTCATGTATAGACGCCAGGCGGAAGCGGGGGTGGCCTGTGTTTCTGGTCCTGTTAGAGCAGAGCCTGTGAATCCTGGGGCAGAGTAAACAAGGAGGAGGTGGAGGCGGTCCATGGTGGTTCCTGAATTTGCCCGTGATTCTACACACACACACACACACACACACACACAGACACACACACACACACACACACACACACACACACAGACATACACATACACACACGCACATACATACACAATTGAATAAATAGTTAAAAAAAAGTTTAAAAAATCATTTTAAAAAATCAGAACAATTTAAAAAAAAAAGAAGTTCAATAGTTTTAAATTCTGCAGAAGTCAGAAGGAAAGTTGGCAACTGAGAAAGAGACATTGAACCAGTAGCCAAAAATCCTTGTTTTTCCTGCCCATTTCCAAATGAGTCAGGATTTCTGTCTTTATTTTTGTTTGGTGACAATTTTTTGTTCCCCTACAGACTACATCTTCCATGAGGTCCAAGACTTATTTTTTTCTTTTTCTTTGATTGTAGTAAATGTAGTTATTCTTTCTGCTGCTGTGAGACAACACTATTACACAACTTTTGGGGGGGGAAAGGAGATTTATTTGACTTATGATTCCAGAGAGAAGATATAGTCCATTATGATGAGAAAGGCATGGTAGGTGGCAGAAGCTTGAAGAGGTTCAGGTCACCAAAAACATCCTGATGAGAGCTGAGAGACTACACAGCAGACTGCTTAAACAAAATATTAGAAGACACAGAATAGAGCTAAGTAACCTTAAGGCCCGTCCTCTGTGATGTGACTTCCTCCAGCAAGGCTCTACCTAATAAAGGTTCTATGACCTTCCCAAATATTAACAATTAATGATATAAACACATGAGCCTCTGGCGGAGAACTCATATTCAAACATGACACTCTACATCTTGCCCTCTCCCCATAGATTCATGGTCACCTCATGATGCAAACCACACTGTATTCAATTTTAAGTTCCATAGTTTACATCAGCAGTCCTAACACAATTCAAAAGTCCAAAGCTTTTTAAATTCATGTCAGTCTCTTGTGATCTCCAGTAAAAACAAAAAAGCAAGTTACATACTTCCAATATATAATGGCACAAAAATAAGCATTCTCATTCCAAAATGGAGGAATGATAACATATCCAGGAAACATCAGTCCATAACAAGATTGGAAACCAGCAAGGTAAACTCTGAATCCTGTAGCTCCAAGTCCAGTATATGAACCTCAGTTCTAAAGGGCTTTGTTTTTACACCTCTAGTGCAGCTATCTTTAGTACACACACTCTCGTGGGCTGACTCCTCCTATAATGTATAATTCTTCTTGATAGATGTACCATATTGAACCTGACATCTTTAATATCCTCATATTTTAACAGCCATCCAGACTTTAACTCCATAGCACACAATGCCTTTCCTGGGTCTCTTTGCTGGTTTTCCAATCCTGACACAAATTGCCTGGCTTTAGTCACTCTTTAAAACCTAAGAGGAGGAATCTACATTCTTTTTATTCTTTAATGCCTCTAAAACCAGAACCAAATAGATAAAATTGCCGTATTCTACTATAGCATTAGGTTAGAGACTGGCCCCTTTGGATCACAGGTGATTTAGCTTCTTTGTGCTTATGTTGGAAAGAATTTCTCCGGGCAGTTACTTCAGAGGAACAGGCAGTTGCCTTGAAACTCTGACATCCAGTTCTTTGCTTCCAAAAGAATTTAAATTCTTAGACATGGGAATCCTCAGGGCGCATTCTTTTCTATTATCCAAATGAAGAACAGGCTTTGACTCACTGATGGTGCTAATCTCTTTAATGATAGTCACCATTTTGCAACTTGCATTCTCTTTAAGTTTGCCTTACATTTTCCTTCATCAGACAGTTTTTTCTTTCTGCCTGATTTCTTCCTCTTTTTCATCATAAATCTGAATAAGAGCCCTAAAATGTATCCATTCCATACTGTCAAGACTTATCTTTGTTGTGAAATTTTTTTGATCAAACATTTTAATTTCCAGCAAGCTTTCAAGACATGGGCAAAACTTGGCCAAATTCTCTGCCAAAGTATCATTCCAAATATTCTTAGTCTAATTCCCAAAGCAGATTCTGCTTCCCTCTGGACCATCATAAGTTGGGCTTTCATTGTCTGCATTTCTCTTAGCATTATTGTCTTCCAAACTGTCAAAGAATGGCCCTTTAGGCCCCATTTCTAAGATGCAAAGATTTCCCAGCCCAAAGTTCCAAAGTTCTCCATATTTCTTCCAACAAACAGTTCCAAAGGTATCATAATAATGGCTATACCAAGTTCTTGATACCAAATTCTCTTAGTTTCACAGCAGCATTTTACTTTCTGGTACCAGATTGATTCTCTTAGTCTCACAGCAGCATCCTATTATTGGTACAAATGTCTGTTGTAGTTACTCTTTCTGCTGCTATGAGTCAACACTCATATACAACTTTGGGGGAGAAAGGGAGATTTATCTTGCTTATAGTTCCAGAGGGGAGTCATTGTCGGTTGTAGCAGGAAAAGTATGACAGGCAGCAGAAGCTTGAGGAGGCTCAGGTCACCAAAAAGACATCATGATGGGGGCTGAGAAAGCTAGATTGCTAGAGTAGACTACTGAGAAAGTAAAGCGGAGCTAAGCAACCTCAAGATCCACCCCCTGTGATGTGCCTTCCTCCAACAAGGCTCTACTTCCTAAAGGTGCTATGACCTTTCCAAACATTAACAATTAATGTTGTAAACACATGAACTTAGAAAACTCATATTCAAACCCTGACAGTAAACACACATAACATAATCTTATAGGCTTATCTGTCTTTAAGTTTGTAAGTTCAGTGGTATTCAGTAATTCACATCACCACTGTCTTTCTCTAAAACTTTCTTCATCTGTCCAGACTGAAATTCAGTATCTATTAAGAAATTACTCTCCTATTAGCAACCAGTATTCTGCTATCTTTATAACTTGGCCCACTTAAAAAAATCTCATGTAAGTGAAATCATACCTTTGTCCATATGTATCCAACCTCCTTCACTTGGCATAATGTCAGGATTCATCCATATTGTCATATGAAAGATCATAATCTCCTTTTTCTTAAGACTGTCTTAGTTTTTCTTCTATTCCTATGATAAAAATACCCTGACAAAACCAACTTAAGGGATAAATGGTTTATTCACCTCACAGTTTGAGGTTACAGTACATCATAGTAGAGAAGTCACAAGTCACAGGAACCTGAAGAAACTGGTCATATTATATCCCTAGGCAAGAGCAGAGAGGTTTGAATTAATGCATACTTTCTTGCTGCTGCTCAACTCTCTTTCTTACAATATGGGGCCTGCAGATGACAGTGCCCACAATTAAGGTGGTTTTTACCACATCTGTTAATGTGATCAATAATATAAAATATATTTATTTCAACTTTAAAAGTCCCCATAGTCCAAATTTAAAGGTTCCAGTAGTCATTAACAGTTGCAACGTTTTTTAAGTCCTAAGTCTCTCAACTGTGAGATCCTATAAAAATCAAAATCAAGTTGCATTTCTAACATATAGCACAGAGTAAACATTCCTATTTTAAAGTGGAAAAATCAGGGCTTAGGAAATTATAAGACCAAAGGTAAACCAAAACCGAACAGAGAAAACACCAAATCCAATAACTGCATTCCTGAAATCTAAGGCTTATAATGTAATCAGGAAGGTTCCAAAAGACTTGGATGTCTCCATTCTTCTAGTCCTACCATTTGTAGCATATGCATCATCTCAGTTAGACTCCACTCCTTACCTGCAGCCGTCTTACATAGATGTCCATTAGTACTGGCATCTTTAATATCCTGGGGTCTTCATTTCAATCTAGACTCCACATCTTCAAACACTGACTTCTCAGGGCTTCATTACGGGAACTCTGACTCTGACATTAATTACTTGACCTCAACAAGTTTCAAGTTCCATGGAGCAAGACTTCATTTTTTCATCTTTCATGTCTCTAAAACCTGTGTCCCCATGTCAATTAATATAATCAAAATAATTTTTCACAGGTATGTCCAATGACCCTTTTTTAGGTTGTATGAAGTTTGCAATTGAGACTAACCATCACGAATAGTATATGTCATAATTTGTTTATCCATTCATCTGTTAACAGACTGACTCCTGGATATTGTGAGTAATGTTGCTATGAGAATGACTATACACATTTCTCTTCAAGACCTTGCTTTCAGTTTTTGGGTACATATACTTGGAAATATTTGATATGGACCATATGATAGTTCTATTTTTAATTTTTGAGTAGCCGCCATAGTATTTTCATAATAGCTCTACTCATTTGCATTGCTGTCAACTCTGCACAAAGATTCTCATTTTTGTACATCCTTGTCAATACTTATATTCTGGTTTGCAGATTTTTAAAATAATAGCCACTCTATTGGATGCAAGGTAGAAAACTGTTTTTATTCATCATCTTTTTCCTTGGTGTACAATAGATGTGTGTGTGTGTGTGTGTGTGTGTGTGTGTTTGAGAGCTGATAAACAATATCAGTGGTTAAAGCATTTGTCATACAAGCAAGCTGATTCATAGATTCCCATATAAGATATCATGTGTGATGGCTGGCTGCCTGTAATTTCCAATTTAGAGAATCTTCGGAGCAAGATGACTGCCCTATCTGAAATCCCTTGGTTTGATTAGAGACCCAGTGTAGCAGTTATTCTCTGCTCCTGTGAGTCAAACAACTTACGGTAGAAAGGGAAATTTATTTGGCTTATGGTTTCAGGGGGAAATACAGTCCATTCGGGTTGGAAAATTCATGACTGCCTGGCAGAAGCTGAAGGTAGCCTAAATCACCAAGGAGGCTGAAAGCCACATACTGTTAACTCAAGAGCAGACTAACCAACCTGAAGGCCCACCGCTGTGACGTGCCTTCCTCCAGCCAGGCTCTACTTCCTAAAGATGCCGTGACCTTCCCAAATACTGACAACAGCTAAGGATTCAAACACATGAACCTGTGTGGAACAACTTAGCAAACTATGACATTCAACATCAAAAAAAATAAGGTGGAAGAACTATTGAGAATGATTCCTGATATCATTTTGGCTTCCATATACGCATGTACCATATGAGCCCATATACAGATGAACACATGTACACACATTTATACCCACAAATGGAAAAAAGAAAAAGGATATATGTATATGTATGTTTATATATTTGAATATATCAATGAGTGAAATAAACTACTCTTGAACAGTTGTAAATTTGTTTATGAAGAGATGGAAAAGACAGGGAAGTAGAGAAGAAAGTGGATTAGAGTTGTACACTTAAGTGTACAACTTAGTAGGTAAGTTGTAGGTAAGTCCAGCATGGTGAGTGGTAGAGGCAAGAATTAAGGTTGATCAGGAGTTCAAGGCCAGCCTCAGCTACATAAAGAGTTTGAAGCCAACATGGGCTACATGAGACCCTGGCTCAAAAAGAAAAGGCCACAGATGGTTTTGTGGATAAAAGTGCTTGATGTATAAGCCTAACAAGTTGAGTTCAATTACTGCAGTCTATATAAAGTTGAAAGAAGGAACCCAATTCCATGCAGTGTTTTCTGACATCCATGCATACACCACATACATACCATATACACACATACACAACAATAAACATTTAAAAAATTGTGTAGGTAAGGATTTAATAGAAAAAGTAAAGGTTTTCCTCAGATTTAGGACACATCTTTAAACTCCTTGAAATGTATCCATGGGCTTTTGGAATATTTTTGTAGGATTCCCAGTAGTCTTCATCAACTCCTTAGCAGGAATAAGACCTCTACCCACTTCTCTCAGTTAGACTGTTCTCATTCTCCTCCACTCTCCCAGCATTACTTTTGTTGAATTGCTGCTGATTGTCTGAATTATTCCTGGCCTTTCCTGTTTCTACAGCTTTGGGCAGGTTCCCTCTAGCAATATCCCTCCTCACATTGTACCACCCAAACTCTTTTTCACGTCCCGAAATCCATTGTTAGGTATTTCTACCTCTTGGGTAGTTCTGTGCTTCTTAATATACACAGTATCCTGTGGTATTCATGTATTTTATGTCATTTCTTCTAGATTATAAAATTCTTGAATAACTTGATTTATTTCTGTAGTTTGATTGCTTAAAGATATTAATTTTTAAAAGAATGAGTAAATAAACTAATAGCTAGTTAAAATTTTGCAAAAGAAGTTAGAAATTAACTACTTTCTGGCTTTGGGGTATCTTCCTTTTCTGAAGCGTTGAGCATGTAACCACTTGAGTTGGAATAATCTCATTCTCTTCTTAGCTCTCTGGCCTGCTACTCCCATGATTCCAGAGGAAGCATTAGTTGTTAGTACATCTCTGAGGGACTCAATAGAGTTATTTATGAATGATATTAGAGAAAAGACAATGTAATGTTTGGAGAGGTTTTATTGTCATTTAGTATACCTGTGAATTTTAGTTTTCTGAGCTTAGTTTTTCTTTTTGTGAATAAAGTTTAGTTTTCTCAGTATCTGATCAGAGAATAAGAGAGTAACTATTTGATCTTAGGAGGAGAAAGAACATTCAAGTAAAGATACTAAACAATTTGGTATGAAATATGTATATCTATAACAGTAGACATCAGTGCTGACCTATTTTCTGGAGCCCAGTTTGGAAGAACTAAAGTGTTAGTTCTTTGCACCTTGAGCTACTTATTGTAAGCATATGTTGCTTGAAGTAGTGTAAGGTTGCATCTTGTATGTCGATGTGAGACTGCCCTGATCTTGTGATGTTTTCCCAGGGTGTTACCCTAACAGACCTTCAAGAAGCAGAAAGGACTTTCAGCCGGTCAAAGGCAGAAAGGCAAGCTGAGGAGCAACCTAGTGAGAAGCTTGCAGACCCCAACGGACTTCAGGGGAACACAGAGAAGCAGGAGCCCATATCCGTCCCGGCAAAGGAAGCCAGGGAGGTACCCTGGAGCAGGAGTCTGGATGAAGAGGTGAGCTCATTGTAGCTGTCACGTCCTGTGCCACAGCTGAGTAATTTGGTGCATCCATTCATCATTAACAACTTTAAATACTGTTCTACCTTGTATGGGCCACTCATAAAAGATAATGTTTACATGGTTGAAGGAAAAAACTGGCTCCCAAAAGTTGTCCTCAAACTTCTACACATATACCATGATTCACCATGATTTGTAATCGTGCATGTGCATACGCACACATGCGCGCGCGCACACACACGCACACACACACGCACATACACACTTTTTTTTTAAAAGATAGTATTTCTAGCTGTCTTTTTTGGGTAAACCTATGTGCCTGAAATAATTCAAAGTTTTTCAATACTTTTAAAAATACTACTGTATATATTTGAGAAAGAGTGTGGAGAAGAGGAGTTTACTTGGACGCTATGGCACATAGGTGGAGGGTACGGGGTAGCATTCAGAAGTCAGTTCTCTCTTTCCACCAGATGGGTCTCTGGGGATCAAGTTGATGTTGCCAGATTTGTGTGCAGGCATCTTAAACTTGTGAGTTCCTTTTTAACATTTATTTTGATATATTTATATTTATTATATATTATGTCTATATATTTATGTATTATTATTTATTTGAGAGAGGTGGAGAAAGGATTTCAGTTCCTAAATGACTATTTTCTCTGTGTGGAAATTAACTAATGCTTTTGAAATAAAGCATTACTGTTCTATAAAGAGAGGTTATCTTACGATAAAATGATTTTTTTAAAAAAATTAGATTTTTTATTAATAATTCTTATACAAATTTGATAAGTACCCCATTCCCCTCCCTCCCTTCACCCCTCCCTGAATCCCCTTGCTCCCTCCCTCGTATTCCCCTTCCTCCCCCCCACTCTTCCTCCCAGTGGGCCCCCCCATTCCTGGAGCATTCTTTTTTTTTTTTTTGGTGTGTAATTTATTTATTTATTTTTTAAATTTATTATTTCAGCTCATACAAACTTAATAGGTACACCAGTTCCTCCCTCCCTCCTCCTCCCCCCGTACTCCCTGCTTCCCCTCCCCACCCCTCTCCCTCCCCATCCCCCAGTGCCTCCCGCCCCAATTCCCAGAGAGTCCTTTCTTGTGCAGCCTGATTTTCCTCTGGGTCCTCCTCTCCGATGACATACAAGGACCCAGTGGCCTTTCCCTGAACCCTATCCCGTGTTCCCCTTAAGTATAGGAGCACTGCTGTGGCTGCCAATCCCTTGCCTCCAAGGATCTTGGTGCCTTAAGCAGATGCTACACTTTGTGAGGTCAATAGTGTGTTGGACATTGCGCAGGGCATGTAAAGTCCAATTATGATTACTTCAGCCATAACTTTTATGGAGTATCTTACATATCATTGCTCCTCCCATCCTTTTGCTCTTACACTCTTACGCCCCCTCTTCCGCAAATGTCCCTGAACTTCAGGATGGGGAGAGATTAATCTGGCCTAGTTCTAGGTGGTTGATATAGAGTCTGTGAAGTTCTGGATTGTGGTTTGTTGATTTTCTTTTGCAGTTTTGCTGCTCCTGCAATGCCTTTCACTCCATCCTGATGGGCAATGTATGTCACCCCCTGGCCAGAGACAAAAAGCTGTTAAACTAGAGTCTTGTTATAAGAGCACATTCAAAGGTAGATGTAATAAAAGTGGGAAACCACAGTGAGGAAAGGGTCTATCACCCATTTGCAAAATGGTTACTTTTTATCTTCTGGTGAGATCATACCCCCTCAGTAGTAAATGATCAGGAACGAAAGTCTGTGAACTTAATCAGATGTCTCATTACTTATTTGAGTCCTTGATGGAGGCCTATTTTCTCTGCTGTAACATGGTCCCCTCTCTCCTTGTTTCTGGTGTGGTCCTCCTACCCCATCCCTCCTGTTCATAATCCTTGCAATTATTGTAGGTATTACAGAGATTTATATTTGAGTGTCTCTAGGTGGGCTGGGTGGGTTTGGTACTGAGAGCCACCTGTTAGGGAGTACATACGGTGCTTAATTTTCTGGGTCTGGGATACTTCGCTTAATATGATTGTTTCTAATGACATCCATTTCCCGGCAAATTCCAGTAATTCATCATTTTTGATGGCTGAGTAGTACTCCATTGTATAGATGTACCACAGTTTCCTTATCCACTCCTCAACTGTTGGACATTTGGGTTGATTCCATGACTTTGCTATTGTAAATAGTGCTTGTGTTATCGAGGTGAACCTCTGCTGCATGGGGGGTTATTCCCAAAAGTGGGATAGCAGGGTCATATGGAATTTCAATCTTTAATTTCTTTAAGAATCTCCAGACAGCTCGCCAGAGTGGCTGTATGAGCCTGCACTCCCACCAGCAATGTAGGAGAGTTCCCCTCTCTCCAGCATTTGTTGTTGTTTGTGTTGTGGATTTTTGCCATCCTGACCGGGGTGAGATGATATCTCAGGGAAGTTTTGATTTGCATTTCCCTGATGGCTAAAGAAGTGGAGCATTTTTTCAGATATTTGTTAGACATTGTAATTTCATCCCTGGTAAAATTTCTTTTGAGTTCCAGGGCCCAATGGGCCATTGGTTTCCTTGGTGTTTAGTTTTCTAAGTTCTTTATGCACTCTAGACAGCAGAGCTCTATCAGATATGTGGTTAGTGAAGATTTTCTCCCATTCCGTGGGTTGCCTTTGAGCTCGTGTTACAATCTCTTTATCTGAAGAGAAGCTCTTTAATTTCACAAGATCCCAACTGTTGAGAGTTGGTAGCAGTGACTGTGCCATTGGATGTCTGTTTAGGAAGTGTTGGCCTAGCCCAATCAGCTCGAGGGAGTTCCCTATCCTTTCAACTATGGTTTTTATAGTCTCTGGCCTGATATCAAGGTCCTTGATCCATTTGGAATTAAGTCTTGCACATGGTGACAAGTATGGGTCCGGCTTTAATCTTCTGCATGTGGAGATCCAATTTTGCCACCACCATTTGTTGAAGATGCTGTTCTTTTTCCATTGGATTTTTTGGGCCCCTTTGTCAAAGACCAAATGGCTGTAACTTTGTGGGCTTATATCTGGGTCTTCAGTCCTTATCCATTGATCTGTGCGTCTATTTTGGAGCCAGTACCAGGCTGTCTTTATAACTATGGATTTGTAGTATAGACTTAGGTTTGGTATGGTAATACCTCCAGCAGTGTTTTCGTTACTCAGGATTGTCTTTGCTATCCTGGGTCTTTTGTGCCTCCATATGAACTTTGAGATTGTTTGATCAACTTCTTTGAAGAATTGCTTTGGGATTTTAATTGGTATAGCATTGAATTTGTATATTGCCTTTGGTAGGATGGTCATTTTTACGATGTTGATTCTGCCACTCCAGGAACAAGGGAGGTCTTTCCACCTTCTGGTGTCTTCTGCTATTTCTTTCTTTAGGGTTTTAAAGTTTTCATTGTAAAGGTCTTTTACCTCCTTAGTTAGGTTTATACCAAGGTATTTCATTTTTTTAGGGGCTATAGTAAATGGGATGGTTTCTCTCAAGGCGTTTTCACTTCTTTCATTCTGGGCATATAGGAAGGCCTCTGATTTTTGCACATTTATTTTGTATCCTGCCACCCTGCTGAACTTCTCAATTAGTTCCAAGAGCTTCCTGGTGGAGTTTTTGGGATCACTTAGGTATAAGATCATGTCATCTGCAAATAGGGATAGCTTGACTTCTTCCTTGCCGATTTGAATCCCTCTTATGTCCCTTTCTTGTCTTATGGTTTCAGCTAAGACTTCAAGTACAATATTGAATAGAAGTGATGAGAGTGGACAGCCTTGTCTAGTTCCTGATCGAAGTGGGAATGCTTCCAATTGTTCCCCATTGAGCATAATCCTTGCTGTGGGCTTGTTGTATACAGCTTTTATTATATTGATGAAGGTTCCTTCCATTCCTACTGTCTCTAGCGTTTTGATCATAAAAGGCTGTTGGATCTTGTCAAGAGCTTTTTCTGCATCTATCGAGAGTATCATGTGGTCTTGGACTTTGGACTGGTTTACATGATGAATTACATTTATTGATTTGCATATGTTGAACCAACCATGTGTGCCAGGGATGAAGCCTACTTGGTCCCCGTGAATGATCTTTTTAATGTGTTTTTGAATCCGATTTGCAAAAACTTTGTTGAGAATCTTTGCGTCTGTGTTCATCAGAGAGATCGGCCTATAGTTTTCTTTTTTAAGTGAGTCTTTATTAGGTTTTGGGATTAAAACGATATTAGTTTCATAGAAGGAATTTGGTAGTGTTCCTTCCTTTGCTATTTGATGGAACAGTTTAAGAGAGTATTGGTGTTATTAACTCCTTAAATGTCTGGTGGAACTCTGTGCTGAATCCATCTGGTCCAGGACATTTTTTGGTGGGAAGATTCGAGATTACTTCCTCAATTTCCTTATATGTTATAGGACTATTTAAATAATTCACAACTTCCTGATTCAATTTAGGTAAGTTGTGTTTACTTAGAAATTCATCCATCTCTTTTGTGTTGTCAAACTTCACAGAGTATAAGTTTTTGAAATATGATGTTATAATTCTCTGGATTTCTTCGGTATCAGTAGTGATAACTCCATGTTCATTTCTGATTTTGTTAATTTGGGTTTTCTCTCTCCTGCTTTTGGTTAATTTAGCTAGGGGTGTATCAATCTTATTGATTTTTTTCAAAGAACTAGCTTTTTGACTGGTTGATTTTTTTCTATTGTTTTCTTAATCTCGATTTCAGATATTTCTCCTCTTATTTTGCTAATCTCCTCTCTTCTACTACTTTTGGGATCAGATTGCTCTAGTTTTTCTAGAGCTTTAAGCTGCATTGTTAAGTTGTTTATTTCTGCTATTTCCATTTTTTTGATGTAGGCATTAAGAGCTATGAACTTACCTCTTAGAACAGCTTTCTTTGTGTCCCAGAGGTTTTGGTAAGTTGTATTTTCATTATCATTCACTTTCAGGAAATCTTGAATTTCCTTTTTAATTTCTTCCTGAATCCAGTTCTCATTCAGCATCATATTGTTAAGTTTCCAGGAGTTAGTGTATTTTCTCTTGTTTGTTGTGTTGTCGATGTCCAGCTTTAGGCCATGGTGGTCTGACAAGGCACAGGTTAGAATTTCAACTTTTTTGCATATGTGTAGATTTGTTTTGTGGCCCAGTATGTAATCTATTTTGGAGAAAGTTCCATGTGCTGCTGAGAAAAATGTGTATTCTTTGGTGCGTGGGTGAAAAGTTCGATAGAGATCTGTAAGGTCCATTTCTTCCAGGGTTTGATTAAGTTCCAAAGTGTCTCTGTTAAGCTTTTGACCTGTTGATCTATCCCATGTTGAGAGGGCAGTGTTGAAGTCCCCAAGAATTATCGTTTGGGGGTTGATTTCTTGCTTTAGACGCTGTAAGGTTTTCTTAATGAACGTGGAGGGGCCCGTATTGGGTGCATATATGTTCAGTATTGTGAAGTCTTCCTGGTGAATTGTACCTGTGACTAAAATGTAGTATCCATCTGTGTCTCTTATAATTTTCTTTGGTTTGAAGTCCACTTTGTCTGATATCATAATGGCTACCCCTGCCTGTTTTCTGCTTCCATTAGCTTGTAGAATTGTTGACCAGCCTTTTATTTATAGGGCATGCCTATCTTTTGTGGTGAGATGAGTTTCCTGCAGGCAGCAGATTGATGGATTGTGATTTTTAATCCAAGTTTGTAATCTGTGTCTCTTGAACGGTGAGTTAATTCCATTAACATTTAGTGTTATAATGGAGAAACTATTTTTAATTCCAGACATTTATTATGTTTAGTAGTTTTTATAAGTATATTGCTTCGCTTTTAATGATGTTATATTTACCTTCTGTTTTCCTGGATATGCCTGTTTTTTCCTTCAAGCTTGAGTATCATTTGTAGCATTTTTTGAAGGCCTGGTTTGGTGGACATGTATCCCTTAAAGTCATCTTTGTGCTGGAAGATTTTTCTTTCTCTCTCGATCATGACGGATAGTTTTGCAGGGTAAATCAGCCTGGGTTGACATTTTTGCTCATTCAATACTTGAAGTATGTCTCTCCAAGCTCTTCTTGCTTTTACTGTTTCGACTGAGAAGTCATTTGTTATTTTAATAGGTTTACCTTTAAAAGTGACTTGTTTTTTCTCCCTTGAAGCTCTCAGCACCAGTTCTTTATCTTGAATGTGGAGTGTTTTGACTATTATTTGCCGAGGCCTGCTTCTATTTTGGTCATATCTGTTTGGGGTGCGGAATGCCTCTTGTATATGGATGGGCTTCTCTCTTTTTAGATGAGGAAAGTTTTCCTTGATGATCATTTGAAAAATTTCCTCAGGGGTGGTATTTTGAGATTCTTGCTCTGGTATTCCATGAATACACATGTAAGGCTTCTTCAGGGTGTCCCATATCTCCTGAATATTTCCCTCAAGTATCTTTTTGGCTTTAACAACCTCTTCCATTGAGCTGGTTAATACTCCCACTTTGTCTTCAAGATCTGAAATTCTGTTTTCTGCTTCGTTAGTTCTGCTGATAAGACTCTCTGTGGCATTCTGGGTTGAAGATAACTTGTCTTTTAGCTCAGTTTTAAACTCTGCTTGAGTCTGCTTTAACTGCTCTATGCCACTTTTTGTTTCTTGCACTGTTTTTCTCAACTCCTCCAAGTGTCTGTTGTGTTCCTCTTCAAAGCGATTGATTCGATTATTTAATTCCCCCCAGATTTCCTCTTTCATAGTGTTGAACATGGTAATGATCATATTTTGAAGGTCGTTATCCTGGGTCAGGCCTTCTTGGCCATTTTCCATAGGTTTGTTCTGGTTGGAGTCTAACATTATGGGATTAATTCCTTCAGTGGGAGATTTGTTTACTTGAGTGTTGTTTCTCATGGATTTGCACTTTGACTTTGGCATTGTCGTTTTAACTCATAAGATCTTCTTTCAATTTCTGTGCGTTTTTCACTAAACTGAATTATTTGGCCTGGGGTTCTGGGGGTGGGCAGGGACGGAGCTTACCTAGGTTGCGGTGAGCTTTTCTTATCTGTGTTATTTCGTCTCCAATCTTTTGGGATCTTCCTCTACCTCTCTGACTTATATTCCTTTGTAGTTTATGGGTGTTAAAGAAATTTCCACCTAATTGTGTCATTCTGAAGGCTCACTTTTAGGACCAATTATAAGCAAAAACATGCAGCAATTCTCTTTTTGCATCAGGGATAATTCACTCAACGTAATTTCTTCCAACTCAATCCACTTACCAGCATTTTTCTTAACAGGTGAATAGTATTCTATTGTGTCTATTTTTTTTTTCTGTCTATTGTGTCTATATACCACTTTTTCATTGTTCATTCATCTACTGTTGGACATATAGGCTGATTCCATTTTTTTGCTATTGTGAATAGAGCTACAACGAACATGGATGTACACATGACTCTGTAGTATCCTTTCTATTTTCAAGATGAATTTTTATTAGCACAATGCAGTATATATCCTTTGGGTTGTTTTAGGAATAACTTTTCTCAACTGCTTTCAGCATAATAGTATTCTCATATCAGGAGTCCAGAAACTGATGGATTTCAACTCATTAACTAATCTTAATTCAGCCCTATAACTAATGATTGAGCATCAACTGTTATGAGCTTCTTATTATTGAAAAAGCACATGTTGAATAAACCTGCTTTTTATCCTCTGGTTGAACTTGATCTCTAATGTCTTGCCCTGTGGGTTATTTTTAGCCTGTCTACCGTCGACTAAGGTGTCCAACTCAACTAGAAAAACCAACAACACCAGTGTCACCTTCTGCATCAAGACCCTTACTCTATACCAGTTCCCAGCTGCTACAGACAAATAGATCCACAGTTCCCAGTTCTGAGAGTTCAGAAACTATCACAAGCACTACAATTACAAGGGAAATGGACAAAAATGGTATGTATGGTTTTAGAAGCATGTCCCAGTGTACATAATCGGTTTTTAAGAGTCACACTCTGTTTTGTCTTTGGCCAGAGAGAGAAGAAACTGATTTAGATGATCAGTCCTCTAACAGACTTTCTATCAGAGAGAGGAGGAGGCCAAAGGAACGGCGAAGAGGCACGGGCATCAACTTTTGGACAAAGGATGTAAGTGGATTGGTCCATGCAATACATCCCACATTACCCATTTCTGCCATTCTTCCTGTTGAATTCAAAAGAAGTATAGCTACGTAGTGCCGTGACTCTTATAGATTGCCATGAACTTTTACTGAGAGAAAGAGAAGAAAGTCTCAACTGAATGTATTATTGCTTAGTGCCCAGTATACGGAACAATGCTGAGCACATGATAAATACTTAGTAAGTAAGTGATGAAGAATTATAATAGTTGGAAATTTGCAACTACCACGTAAACAAGTGTAACAAGTGAATAAACTTGGCGAATTCTAGCATTCCTGTATAATAGTTCCAAAATTCAGTTTAGTCAACAACATCTTAATATTGTATCTAAGCAGAGATCCTAACTAAATATTTTAGGAGAGGTATTAGAATTTCAAAGAATTTAAAATCTGTTATAAAAACCAAATGGCAAGTATTCTAAACCAGAGACCCATGATTTGTAATGACTCATTTGAAAATTAGGTAAAACTACTCAACAAGATAAATTATGTAACAATTATAAATTATGTAACAATTATTAAAATGGACTTTTGAGAAAAAAACTATTTCCTTGACTGATAACTTTTTTTGTTAGTGTTGGGGATTGAACCCAGGCTAGGCAAATACTTAAGTTATAGCACCAGTTCATAGTCACTTTTGACAGATGAATTAAAGTCTTGATTTTTTTGAAGATATCTTTTTTCCAACTGTGGTTAATTTAACATTGTTGACTGACTGATTTGCCTGTGACAGCTGTTAAAGTGGCAGTAACAACATCACTTGGCATATCCGTTCTCTTGTCAGTTGGCCATTTTAGAATTCCAAGATCATAATAAGAATTAACCTTACTGCTTCCACACAGGTCTGTAACCATGATCTTTGTGTTTTCCCTCCTCCTTTCTTTCCAGGAGGATGAAACCGATGTTTCTGAAGAAGTCAAAGAAATATGGGTAAGTGACATGCCGATGACACAAAGATTCTTTAGGGCTCAGTCTTGCTCTTATGCATATTGGTTTAGTAGAAGAGTAATCCTTTATAAGTTTGAGTTGAAGGGACATTTGGAGATGGACCTTCCTTTCAGATATGTGGCCAATGTAGTTGATGCTTTCTCCTATAGTGCAATAGTGACCACTCTCTTGAACAACTCCCTAATATCTGTGTATGTCAGCTATCAATCTTCAGCAATAATATAAGCTTCACCTTTTTGTATCTTGAATATTATGGGGTTATATAAAGTACTTTGAAAATCATGTTTGAAAGAAAAGTAAAAAGTTATACAAGTTCCCTTATTGAACTTCCACTAAAAAAAAACTGTACATATACTTGGAGAATGTAGAGCATCAAACAATTAAAGTTAAGCAGCTTACCTGTCTTACAGTTCAGTATTTATTTATTTATTTATTTATACATACATACATACATACATACATACATACATACATACATATTGTGGGAATCCTGGAAGGTGTTTCTTTTGTCTCTCAGTAGTTGAAGCCAAGCTTGGGTCACATATCTATTTCCTCAGTGCTAGTAGCAATGCTTACATATAGTAAGGGGCTCATAAGATTTTTAGTGGATAAATATGAGAATGAAGAGCTGCCCTCAGGACAGAAAAGGTTATGTACGTGAGCAGTCTCCTTGGAGTGCTACTACTATACTGTGGGCACTGTTTACAAAAAGGAAGAAATTTGAGTTTTACTAAATTAATAGAAATGCATGCATTTTACTATCTGCAATATATAAAATGATGGCCTTCTGATACCCTATAGTTTATTCTTAGGATTTAATTACCCATACAGAAAAATCATCAACTAACTCATTTTTGGCAGTGGATATATAGTTTGTACATTGACCTAAGTAATTTAGATTTCAAACAGTAGCTTGGCATGACAGTACACATCTATAATCCTAATACTTACAAAGCTGAGGCAAGAGGATCACAACTTGCTTTTGGTTGGTGGTGGTGGTGGTAGTGGTGGGGGTGGTGATGGTGTGTGTGTGCTCGCCAGCAACTCCTATGTTCTTTTTTTTTTGAAATATATTTATTACCATGCTTAAGAGAAGGAGGAACACAGGCAGAGGCCAGAAGGCAGGTTTCAGAAGTCAGTTCTCTCCTAGCATATGAGTTTCTGAGACTGAATTCAGGTTGCTACATTTGAGAACAGATGCTTTACTCTCAGAGCCATCTCACCAGCCCCAATTTTCAGATTCTTTAAGGGGCACCAAAAAGTGAATACTTGGAAGTTCCTCCAGGGACCTGTACTTAAACAAAGAATCTGAGAAATAGATTGCAAAGCACTGAAACAGACCATAGTCGCTAAACAATTAAGCAGGCCATTTAAATCCAGAAAATGATAACAAAGAAGGTTTGTTGTCATAGACAGTCTTTTGTCAGTGAAAATCTCTGTCTCTGCTTTTCCAAACTAATTGGCACTGGAAAATCCTAGCCTGAGTAGCAAGCAAGAATTAAAATGATCTTGATGCAATACTCTTTTGGGGATTTCAGTTTAGGACCATTGAATTAAAATTATAGAAAAGATTTTCTGGTGTGTAAAAAGAGCATAAACTATTGCGGTTTGGCATGAAATTTGTTTTTCATGCTAAAAATATATTCCACTCATCCAATTGCTTGAGTATTTACTAGGTATATTCTAGTGCGAATCTACACAAACAATGAACAGCCTGCTAGACCTCTAGACTGGTCACTGCATGCATCCAGGTGAGGTAGGGCTGATCCAAGGCTTTCCATTCTCCAGTCTTACCCGTAGTTCTGCAGAAAGAAGGCAGAGAGTGCTTCAGCACAAAGTTAGGCTTCCTTTTAAAAAAAGTCTTATGTTTGCTTGCTTCATTACATACTGTTTTTCTACCTGGTGCACTGTTTTCATTGCTATGATATTTTTCTACATGGAAAATACCTGTTGATGACCCATTATAAATTGCTCCAATTTTACCTTAAGACCAACAGTAGTATCTTCTGAACTTATATCCATTCTTTCTTGTCCATCCATCAGAGAATAAAGTTATCTCAGTTCTGCAACAACCAGTGTTCCAATTAAAAGATGGGCAGAGCATTCTGTTGAAATAATTCTTGTTGGTCAATTAGCATGAATACTGCTGAGAAGAGTTCAGTTCAGCAAAAACTGTATCTGCTATTGAGGTCATGCCAGCTCCCCATCCTTTCCTAGCCCAGTCTTTAAGAGCAATGGTATTTTTTTGTTTTGTTTTTATTTTTGTTTTTGGAGATTAAGTAGGTGGTAAAAAGAAAGGAGCTCGAAGACACAGTCTGTGAGGGATAAGGGAGCCCAGATTATTTTTAACATTGATTCTTCCCGAGACTCTCATATTTTTAACTGAAATACAGTTTAATCAATAAAATACATAGATTCAAGATGTACCATTTGATGAATTTCGACACCTGTAGCTGCCAGTATAACTACCACCCATCAGGATATAGAACTTGCTGTCAACCTAAGAAGTTCCCTTTTGCCCCTTTCCAGTCAATTTCCTGTCCCAAGAGGCAATCATTCTTCTGATTTCTATTGCCATAGAGTAATATTCTGAGTTCTTTCAATTTTGTATGGAATCATCTAGAAATATTTATTTTAAGATTGTTTATTATCTCTATCATATGTCTCTACTTAAAGCTAGAGCTCAAATGATTCCAGATGCATATGAATTTTTCCCCTCTAGAGATTTTAGAGAATTCTTTAATGTTTCCCCATGTGCCAATAACAACTACATGGCTAAGAAGACCTTTCCATTATTTAACCTATTAACTTTTCTATTATTAACCTAGATGTCATTAAAATCTATTTCTTTTTTGGGGGGGGAGTGTACCTAAAAAATGTAACCAAGACTTCATTGTAGATGAGATTTTATGGCTATCTACAGAGTAGATGTAAAATGTGCTGCTGATCCGAGGAACACCTTGAGAATTCTGGGAACCTTGCTTAAGCTCAACAGAGTAAATGGTTTTAGTAAACCCACCTATTGGTAAATCCACCAAACAGCAAAACTGACAAGGAATATATAATTTGACGTTTTTTAGCAACTCCTTAACAGATGAGATTAAGCCGTTTCATTATACGTATATAATGTATATGTATATTCATCCATGTATATAATGGTAGTCTGTGGAAATCTTTAGATACTTTTTGTCTGGATAAGTGAAAAATAAATTAAATATAAATGTTAAAATAAAGCGCTTTCATATGCAAGAGTGTGTTTGGTGCCTACTATATAGTAGTCAAATTTTATTTATGAGTTTTTCTTTTTTTCCCAAGGCTCCCAGGGCAGATAGAAACCTAAAATTGTATGGTAGAACTATAGGCTACATGTACTGTGCCTCTTCCTACATACCTACAATTTTAACTTACAAATCAGACACAGCTTAAGATTAATAATAATAACTAGTAATAATATAGAGCAGTTATAACAATGTATTCTAATAAAATTACTGGCATTGGTACTCTTGTGTTTTGAGGTTATTATTAAGATAAAATAAGGGTTACTTGAACAAAAGCAATTGAGATCTTGATGTCTTTTTTTTTTCTCCTAAATGTTTATTTGTCTCATTTAAAGCACGAAATCAACTACACAGATCCAGATGTATAAACTACATAAACAGCTACCCAAATTTATCGTTTAGGTTTATGCAACACTATTTGAATAAAAAGCAACAAAGATGGTTATCATTAACACTATCAAATGGAAATTATTTTCATGTTAGCACTTGAAAAGAGTAGAAATAGTTATTTTGTAGAAATAGAATTACTATAAACAGGGTTGGAGAGATGGCTCAGGGGTTAAGACTCTGCCTCACAAGCAGAAAGTCCTGAGTTCAGATCCCAGGTTCTGCATAAAATGCTAGGCAGGAACAACAATGGCATGCATTTCTGGCCCTTGTGGGCAGAGCCTGGGAAATCCCAGAGCAAAGCAAAAAAGGAGATAGAAGCAATCCAGGATGATTCCTGAAGTCACCCTTGGTCCTCTACTGCACATACAATGCCCTCTGAGACACACATACTCAAAATGATTTCTTGAAAATATATCTCTTACAATAATCAATAGATGAGCCTATCAATAGTCTTTGGACATACTGACAAAAAAATATTGAGTTATAATGATCTGTTTTACATGGATACCTGTGTTCTAAGAGTTTGTACAGGGGTTTTAAGAAATCTTAATGTCTTATGTCTTAAGGGTTGATCTGATAACAGAAGGTTACTAAATGACTATTGAGTGGTAGTATATACATCAGGGTACTCTGGACAAAGAGATGACTGATGTTCCAGGCATGACAAAGCAGGATGACATGAGATTTCATCACACTACTCAGAATAACACGTAATTTAATATGAATTATCTGTTTCTATTCTGTTTGATATTTTCAGATCATGTCTAAAACCATAGAACACAAAACTGAGGAAAGTGTTGGAACAACTGTTATCATAAGTGCATAGAATATTCACTCTAGAATGAACAGTCATAGGCACATCTTTCGGGTACTTAATATCTTTTTTACCCGCATCTTCAACTTGCTTTCCTTTTGCTTGACTTTGAGTTTTATCTACTGCAAGTGTGTTTTCTCCCATCTCCTGCTGTGGAGCAATCTGTTACTCAAACCAGTTCTATTGTATAATTAACTTTATCACTAGAGGGCACAAGTAGTCAGTAGAAAAGATGGCGAGCAAGCAGAGAATGATGCCCTAAAAAAGAAGCAGGGCCAAAAACAACTTGCCTTTGTCTTAAAGGAATTCTTGGGGAACACAGTTTAATGTAGTAAAATTACTTATTTGTCTCCTGACTTTTGGTATCAGACTTAGAAGAGAATTTAGAGATAACCTGCTTTAAGAACTCATTTCACAGTTAAGAAAACTGAGATCTGGAGAAGTTAATTATTTGAAGACAAATCTCTGCTAGGTGAATATCCTGTGCCTGCACCAGGCAATCTTTTTTTATGTAGTAATAGTGACAAGACCTGAAAATAAGACTTACATCCTTCACACTCTATTCATCCATTTGGTTTTTTTGCTCAGCAGGTTACGTGTTCGAATTGACCTGCTAGTAGCATCTCACCTCTTTGAAGGAGCATCTTCTTGAAGGAGGACTTAAAAACCTACTC
The DNA here is from genome assembly GCA_023101885.1 of Typhlomys cinereus. NCBI lineage: Eukaryota > Metazoa > Chordata > Mammalia > Rodentia > Platacanthomyidae > Typhlomys > Typhlomys cinereus. The sequence continues at coordinate 1,887,345 of JALPQD010000236.1, read as the reverse complement.
AGACAGTATCAAGATTCAGTGGGTAGAGCATCATCATTCCTCTGCTTTCATTGATATAGGTGGGTAGTTATGTTTGCCAGGAAGTAAGAATTAACATGCTTTTGTTAGGAAAATGCCCCTACTCCATTCTTGGTACTCTAGGAGAGTCAGGTGGGATTCAGTCTCTTCAAAGAGTTATTGAAATGTCATCCTTTAACAGCAGAAGTGTTGTTATGCTGAACAGAACTAATAGATTAGATTACTAACTATCCCTTTGAATACACTGTTAAAGAGCATATTAATAATAGATTATTAATTCATAGATACTAAGGTACCTGTTCTAGACAGCTAGTACCATACCAGAGGAGAGATCTATTGGCAAAGTGCCCTAAAAGAGATAATGTAAGGTTCTCAAACTAAAAAAAAGAAAGAGAGAACACAACTGACATTTGTTGGCAAAACTTTGTTTTGAACTCTTAACCAAAACTAAATGCCCCAAAAAGGTCTACAACACCAAAAGCCAATAAGTGCATTTTCCATTTTGTTCTTGCTTCCCTTTCAGTGGTATCTTCCTGCTCTTTCTTCAGCAAGTACTGTTAAGCACCTGTTGTGGTCAAGAATTTTTCTAGGTTATAGGGATGCAGTCATGAAGAAAAAGTTTCATTTTTGTAGAATTTACATCCTAGTGAAAGAGACAGACAATAAATAAGATTAATACTTAAATAAGTATATTAAAAGGAGATAAGAGCTATGGAAAAAGCATACAGTAAGTAAGGTAACAGGGGAATAAAAGTGTCACATAGACAGGAGATCTATTAATAGTAGGACATTCAGGATAGGCCATAGTGACAGAACATGTGAGCCTAGGTTAAAGAAATTGAGTCATGAAACCATGTGGATATATGAAGTTGGAATGTTTCTGTGCAGAAGGAACAGCAGCCATAAAGTCCTTTAGAAAGGGTATGCCCCTATGTGCTTGAGGACAGGGAGAGGTGGGGGGAACCATTGTGGCTAGAGCAGAATAATCAAAAGGGCATAGGGCATAAATTATAAGAATTTTAACTTTTGATATGAGTATGTGGGTACTTGCTAGTTTTCAGCAGCAGCATAGCATAATTATGCTCTGAGGGGATGCCAGCAGAAGCATGAACATCAGTTAGAAGTCCATTCCCAAAATACAGGAAAAACCGAGTGAAAGAACTTTTGGACCACAGTGATAGCAGGCAGAAAGGATGCTGAAAAGTCATTCTACTAGGATTATATTTTTTTATTAGAACCATCTAGATGTTCTGTTGGCTTACATATAGACTGAAAAAAGAGAAATGAAGACTGACACTGAAGCTTTTATCTAAGGCAACTGAAAGGCAGATATCTAAAATTGATATTCTATAGCAAGAATAGAAAAGTGGACATTGGGTTTTGTGTTTAGAAGTTTTATGCTTAATTGATTCAGTTGATGTATTTTTCCATGTAAATGTCAAAAGAACAGTTGAATCAAGACTGTTCATACTACATGAGAGGTTCCCTTTCCTTTGCCTAATTTTTTTAGCTCAGTACATTTTTTAATAACTGAAACATCAGTTAAGAAGCTCCCTTTGAAAAAGTTTCTAGATGATAATGATTAATTTAGCTCTGTGATAACTAGAATGGCCAGCAGAGATTGAATTTTGGAACTGAAAGACTTTAAAGGCCATTAATAACCCTCTTATTTTAAAGGTATTAGTGGAGGTCCAGAGATTAATTAATTTGCAAGGAGCATACCATTATATTCCCAGTTCACAATGACACACTCATCAGTTGAATCTTTGTGTGTTATGAATCTTGCTATTATGCTTCAATGTAGTTTATAAGACAAGTGCTGACTCAGAATCTAGACTCCTTGAGTTTAAACTCCAGCTTAACATTTAACTATGTTTAAATAAAATACTTCTCTGTACTTCATTTTCTTACTTATAAAGTAGGGATAATAGTAATATCTATTTTTAGTTGTAAAATTAAAAAAAACTAATGCATATAAATAGGGTGATGCCTAAGCTCCTAAATTAAATTAGAATATAACTTTTAGAATACTTTCATTGACTTTTAGAACCTAATTTACCCTTAAAGAATAGATTTTGTGGAGATTGGGAAGATAACTCAGTCATTAAACCTCTTGTCATGTAAGCAAAAAGACTTGAGGACATCTAACATCCCCATATCCCATGAAAAATGTCACATGTAAGTGGGAGCCCACCTGTCTGTCTTCTAGCTGCAGAAGGTGGAGACTTGGAATCCTCAGAGCAATCAGGTTTAAGTAGAGATTCTCCCTCAGACAAGATAAGGTAGAAATTGAGGATGATTCCCTTACTATCTTCAAGCCTCCACATGCACACACGCATATAAAAATGTGCCCCACATACGCATGAAAATGGTTCAAGAAAAAAGAATAAATTTGAAGAATTGATAAGTAGCCCAGATTCCTCTATAATTCCAACATTTTCAACTCTCGATTGAGTACTTTTTGTTTTTTTGTTTTGTTTTGTATTTAGCTCAGAATGCACTCCTCATTCTTCTTCCTAATTCTGGGGTTACAGGTTTGTGTCATTACACCTAACTTCCTGAGAAGTTTGGAGGATTTGCTTAGATAGAAAAAAAAATAGAAAAGGAAATAAGACTAAATGTTTCAGATTTTGCTTGGAAGCCTTGAGCAAATGAAATCCTACAAGTTTTTTTGTTCGTTTGTTTGTTTGTTTTCCTGTTGGTCAAGCAAGCTCTCATTGTTACGCCTAATTGTTCCTACTTATCTTTTCTGCCAGTGTTTCCAAGGGTTTTAGTTACCAAGACCTTTACTGTTTCTCCTACTGTCTCAGCCATTTTTTTCTTTTAATCTTTCTCTACTTAGCTTCTAGCTATTTGCCTGATCTTTTTCTCTATAAAGTTTATTTGTCATTTTGTTACTTAATCTTATGAAGTCTATTTGTCTGATGGTATATAGACAGCAATTTTTTGTCCACTAGCTACAACTGAGCAATATTTTGCCCATTCTCCTTTTAGGTAAAATTCTAGGTCTGTTTTGCTTTCTCTTCTCCATGAGGCCTGATTGCCTAATATGGTAAGGTATTTCCCAGACGAGACTGCAGTGCTGAGATGGAACAACAGCTTGCCTTAGTTTAAAAGACAGTAGGTAAGCCATCAGATAGACTTAGTTATTTATGTAGTTAAAGTAATTTTTTTTTTACAAGATACCATATGACAACCACAGACTTTTTTTTTCTTTTGGCAAGCTTTAGTTGCTTTTAACAAAGTTAAAAGGAAAATAAAATGTGGATTTTCTCCACTCAACCTTTTTATCTTTAGACAGATAATAAGAAAAATAAATAATAAAATGAGAGGTAGCCTTGTACCCAGAATGAGAGGTTTTTGAGAAGTCTGGGAAAAAAAAAAAAAAGGATAATCAGATAATGTTCATAAGGATATAAAAATAGGGATAGATTTAATAAGTGGCTGTTCCAAACAGTCCTCTTGTAGTCAGCCTCAGGGAGTTGGCAGGCATTCCATTCAGAAAAGCAAGCTGTCTTGGATTTGTGCAGTGGTGACAATGGGCAGTCAAGGGATAGGAGATGGAAGTGAATAAATAACAGCCAACTCTGTGACTGGGAAGCTGCCTGTCATTCAGTGTGAAGTGAAGAATCTTCTCTAGTGACCAACTCTATCCTGACCTGGAAGGATCTTTCCCCTCACTATATGTTTGCTCTTGTTTTGTAACTGTACTTTCTTAAAATATTGCAGATGCTGTTGATTTCTATATATGGATGGTGCCCTGCTCTAGCCCAAGCTGCATAAACCATCTTAAGAACAAAGTTTTTCATGGCATCTTCCTTTTATGGACTCCATTAATTGTGGGTCTTGCTGTTGTCAAGGAAATCTCAGTAATCAAAGCTTTCGTGTATTCCTCAGAGATCCCATAAATCCGGATCCAGTGTCACATTATATCAGTGAATTCTGCTTTAGTTAAAATATCTTTTTTTTTTTTTTTTGAGAATTAAGGCAGCGTTTATTAGAGGAGAGAAAAAATGGAAATCACAGACACAGAGTTTGTGAGGGGCAAAGGGAGTCCAGAAATCTTTTTAAAGTCAGAATAAACTGACCTTCAAGGTAATTTGTTTGGGCTTCATTCAAATGTCTTATTCTAAGACTTGAAAGATTTAGCTAAGGAAGAAGAGTTAGTTAACCTCCTGGCCTTTTCTTTTCTTCTCATTTCTTCTTTCTGCCTCCAACTGTCTTAAGGTATTAGTTCAGGTTAGTAACTTAGGACCTTTTATCTTCTATTAGATAAACATTTATGAGCTTGAAATTCTGAGGGAGTTTATTTATAAAAGATAATGCATTTCATTAGAGAAAATTTACAAAGTGCAGAAAAAGTATAAAACTGATTCTTAAAGCAACAGAAACATTTCTGGAGGAGGTTATAAAAATTCATAGGAGTGCTTTCAGGAGACATGGTGATGGGGGAGTTGCACATACATTTAGTGGAAGTACTTTCATGGGACATGGTGATGGGTGAATATGTTTAGTGGAAGGAATTAGAGATGCTAGATTTCTAGTTAGATGAGTCTGAAATCAATGGTTTTATATATAAATTCAGTTGGTAAGGGAAATTATAAAATTTCAAACACCATGCAAATTGGGGAAAAAAACATACTTGGTTTTACTCATTCCTGATAGTAATGCTACTTGTATAATGATGGCATCATACAAGAAATTCTACATAATAATTCTTGGATTTATCCAAACCTATGGCAATTACATTATTGATCCAAGAATTAACATATTTATAAATATATTAATGCTTACTTGTAGGTATGAATTCTCGGGTTGCGGGGGGGCATAGAGGTGCAGCTCAGATGTGGAAGGCATGAGATATGGTTTTCTTCCTAGCACCAAAACAATGCATCTTCATGTTTGTGTGTATTTCATTATAAATTACTTTGATTTTTAGTTTTTATGATTCTAAGTTTCATAGCAGTGAATTTATTTCAAGATAGCGAAGGTAAATATATTGAAGTATTTGCTATAGAAAAAGAATTGCTTCTGCAATAAAGACTAAGAAAAATAATCTAACTATATTATTTGGAAGAAATTAATGTTAACATTTTGGTAAATTTCTTGTTTATATTTTCCCAAAATTTTTCTATTTTTAAAAATATAGTCAAAACCAACTAATGATATTCTTTAGAAAAAGATCATTT